>JARKNS010000005.1:128317500-128767500 GCA_029990575.1 Petunia axillaris subsp. axillaris
TACCAAGCAATGGCCTCCGCCATAGGGAAACAATTCAGTGAAGCAATGAGAATTGGGGAGATGATTGAGAGAGGAATCAAGGCAAGCAAGATTGTTAGCCAAACAGCTTTGTGAGCCCAGGCAGGAGCCTTGGGGAAGAAGAAGCAAGATGATCTAGCCATGGTGGGTTCGGGTTCACAAAAGTAGAGCGAGAAAAGATACAATCAAACCCACTCATACCACCACAAATATACCCTCCACAACACTACTACACCCCACAAAATCTGCAGTATTCCGTCCCTCCACCCCAATACTCAATCCATACAGTGCAGCCATATGCTCCAATATCGTCTTATCCGCAATGGCGCGCTCCAGACCCACATCCTATATATCCCATTCACCAAGCTCCACATAACCAATTCCAGCGTCCACCGAACCTTCACCCACCGACCAAGAGATCCTCCTGGTTTTCGCCCAAAAGTTGAGTATTAAAAGGTGCATCAAGTGAAAAAGAATGAGTTCACGCCAATTAGAGAATCTTATGCCGAACTTTTTTAGAAGTTGCAAGCTTTGGACATACTGAAACCGATCAATGGAGGAATGCATCCTAGGGATAGGGTTGACGACTCTCGTCAACGTGCTTACCATTCAGGTGCACCAGGGCATGACACTGAGGATTGCCATTTTCTCAAGAACGACATCCAAGCTTTGATTGATAACGGTCAGATTCAAGTTGGGGGTTCAGATGCACCATATATAAACCAGAACTCATTGCCTGTCTGTGATGATGTGCATATGGTCAGTATGGTATGTGGAGAAGATTTGAGAGCTGAATCTGCAATGCCGATAGTACCTGTTGGTGATGTGTCAATTGGGGCTAACAAAATGCTTGTGACATTGAACTGTGTTCCTGAAATTGTGCTTGGGTAGTAGACAGAGTAAGGGTTGAAGAAATGAAGAAGACGAACATGTCTCTCAAGAAGCCAATTACATATCTTACCCAGTCATTCATCAATCCCAAGGAAGTGAAGTCTACACTGATGGGAGTTGGAGAAAATGAGGAAAAGCAGAAGATGTTGCCAGATTCAAGGAATTTCTTTGGTATCAGCATGGTACATCTTGGTGAAGGGCTCAACAATGCATGAAATGTAGGAAACTGGCCCTTACTTGCAATTGAGTGACTGTGAAATATTGTAGCTTGTTTTGCTAATCTTTCTGTGTACTTGGTTATTGAAGGGTTGTAACCCAAGTGCATTATTTTGCTTGTTTTGTTTGATCAAACCTTTATATCTTCAATTCAATGAAAGAGAGATCTATCTCGTCCTAATATTCGGTCTTTTATGTTTCCTGTTCTTACCTCCTTAGTTTTCTATTTTATGTTTGTCGACCTTAATAACATGACATGCGTGCAGATTTACATTTTGATCTAAACACGCACTCTGGCAATGTGAGCTATTTGAGTAATAAAGAGGGAGCGAAATAAGTTGGAAATTAATCAGTAGTCATCCGATAAGGGAGATTGGTGAGAAGTTCAAAATCGTGCACGGTCGCTTCGACCGAATTTGAAATACCAAATTTGAGAACCATCGTTGAAGCAGAAGTCGAGGACACGTGTGGATCAATCCAGATCAATTTATTAAATCATTATTTGTGCGAGGCATTCTCGGGTCGGGATGACGAACTGCTTTCATTTTTTCTACCCAAATACTATGTCCTTTTGCCATTCCTTTTCTAGCCTTGTTCTTTGTTTTCTTTGGCCTACCCTCCTTTGGAATCAATTTGATATGACTAAAGAAAAGGAAAAAAAAAAAAAAGAGGAAAAGAATTAAAAAAAAATAGAATACAAAAACAAAATCTACCTCAGCGGTAGAGCTACGTCTGACCTGATTCCTCTCAAAAGGATACGTAGGCAACCATTCGGGTGCGGTCATAACATGGGAAAGTTCATTTTTTCCCCGTTCATATTGACGCAAAACATGCCTCCAAGTTTGCGGCCAATGTCAAAAGAAATTTTGTTCCTCATTCTATGCTAAAATGCTAGAATGGGGCAGAAGTTTGTTTTATTTTATTTTTTATAAAATAAAATAAAAACAAACTTCTATTTTATCATACCATATATTCGTCTGTTTCATGAGATGTTTGGTATATCAGTCTCGAAGTCAAGAAAAAAACACAAAGCGTCCCAGTTTAGGATAAATTGGGGCAGAAGTTTATTTTTTTTTAAAAAAAAAAGAGGAGAAAGTCAATATCCCTTTTCTTTCATTGTATTCATCTCGGGAGATAATCTCAATATTCGCTATGTTTTCATATTAGAAAATTCAAAAGATAATTCTTCGGTTTCACTAAACTAGGGCTACAGTTTGTTGTTATTTTAAAAGAAATGATTCCAAGGGTTGTATCATTCACTAAGTTATTTCATGAGATGCTTTCATACCGCTTTTCAAACTAAAGAGAAAAACTCTAAAAAAAAAAAAGGAAAAAAAAAGAAAAAAGAAGAGAAATAATCTCCAATTTGCCTAAACTGGGGAAAGAAGTTTGTTTTATTTTTAAAAAGTGGTGATTTCATAGTTTGTGATATTCATCTGATCGTCTCATGAGATGTTCTGAGCTTTTATGTTGAACCCCTTTCTTCATAGCCTAACCAAATCCAATGTTACTGACACGACCCGAAATCCGGCTAGGCCGTGCGGGCACCCGACATCCTTCCCTAGACCCGTCGGGCGAACCCTTACCAATTAAATTAGGAAAATAAATACAATTCAATTCATAAATAAGAATAAGACTTAAAAAAAAATACTGACATACTGATACCTCTGAGCTGTACAAAAGAAATTACAGCTGGCTACCCAACATACTAGGTTTAGGGTTATCCAGACTAGACATCTAAGAGTACAAAAGAAGACAAATACCTCCTGAAGGGAGCAAAATGCAACCAAAATAATAACCAATAAACTGGTGGCCATCCGGAATAAAAGCTGGCTCACCCTGATAGCTAAAGTCGTCTTCGCTCCTTAATGAAACGACCTCGGTCAGTCGTTTCGGAAGTTAGGACTCCGATTGGCGTGTCGATAATTTTGAAATATTCGTAATGTCCATTAGGACATGTCTGTAAAATTTAAGCTAAATCAGACTTCGTTTGATAGGCATCGGAAAAAGGTTTCAGTTTTTATTTTCGATAAATATTAAAAAGTGATTTTCGAGCTCGGTTTTGGCGAATGAGCTCCGCTTCAAAATATGAAAGCGCCGTTAAGTTCGTATGATTATTTGTGACTTTTGTGAACTTTCGAAAGTGAATTTCGATGTTGTTCGGCTAGTTTCCGCTAAAATGCCGAAAGTTAAATAGTTTGACTTCTTTTCCATTTAAATTTACATCTTGAGTTTCGGGAGTCCGATTTGAGATCCGCCTTCGCGAGTATGTTACATATATTTTGTATAACCTGTATACAAAAGTTGGAATTATTTTAAATATCGTAGGGTACCGTTTTAATTTTCGTCGCGAAAAGAAAAGTAAAAGAAATAAAAGAAAATGTAAAAAAAGACAAAACAAAGGAAAAGACAAAAAGAAAGAAAAAGGAAAGCAAAAGTAAATGACGGTTGAGCTAAGGATATATACTCTATCCCTTAGCTCAAGTTTAGCAGCAGAAAACAGAAACGTAACAGAGAAGAAAATGAAATGGCGCAGAAATGGAAAAAATGCCAGAAAATGAGAAAAAGGGCCGGAGAAAAATAGAATTTTCACCCTGAAATATTCAGGTAATGATCCTAATATATTATTTGAGTTTATTACGTGTGTTTGAATATATTTTAACGGTAAAACTTGAAATCTTAGACATCATTTTAATAAGTTCAATTAATAGTTTAAAGGGTCAAATGGACCCCGATAATGGAATTGATTATATATTCGTACTCAGTGAGTTATGGGCAACATATAAATGTAATTTATTTAGGGTTTGGTTATGTGACCTTAAACCCTGTACATAGGCCTAGCCTGCGTATTGCGTATGCGAATAGGGTACCAGGTTCCTAACCGGATTGCCCTAAGATGTGAGGAATGAAGCCTTTAGCCTAATTTGATATATTTTTCTGCTTATTGAATAGAGTGGGATCGTTTGGCAATGAAACCAAAGGACAAGCGGCTATTGAGTGGATGTACTAACTTTGTAACAAGGTAAGTGTTTATATCCATTTCTTTGGAGGCACCTGGCCTCATGGATTTTCTACCACGTGTTCCTTACGTGTGTAGCTGCCGATAGGCGTACTCCTTACGCCTTAGCTTTGGATTTACATTGTATATTATATATTATGCCCTGTTGTTGGTATTGCATTGAGGATCTGAGAATTGTACTCAGGTTGTGAGTTGAGATCTACTTCCCGGCAGTCGATGAGAGTCCCGCATCGGTGAAGGGTTATCATTGCATCATATTGAGGGTAGGAAGATTCCGCCCTCGGAGCAGGAAGATTCCGCTCCGTTGCATCATATTGAGGGTAGGAGGATTCCGCCTTCGGAGCAGGAGGATTCCGCTCAATTGCATCATATTGAGGGTAGGAGGATTCCGCCCTCGGAGCAGGAGGATTCCGCTCCATTGCATCATATTGAGGGTAGGAGGATTCCGCCCTCGGAGCAGGAGGATTCCGCTCCATTCATTTGACACATGTGACCCTTTGCATCATATTTCATTTCATCTCATTTTATTTCATTTCATTTCATACCATTGTGTAGACTTATAGTACATAACTACTGTTCTACTTCTACGTGCATTGCTTATTTGCCGATATATTTCTGGCTCGTATTCTGGGTTGCGGGGATCGGGTTTCATGCCGCAACGATATAAATATATAGATCGGGTTGCACACCGCAACAGGATGAATATATGGATCGGGTTGCACGCCGCAACAGGATGTATTTCTGATTGTTGATGAGTTCGGGATACCTATATGTTTTGGTTATCTTACGTTCCTGGTTGTTGATGAGTTTGTCATTCCATACGTGTTTCTAGTTATTATCTGGCTCTGCCTTTTTATAATTTAAATAAGAGGAATTTGGTTTATCTGTTTCTTCTCCCTGACTAGCTATCCTATTCTTTGAGGTGGCTAGTCTGCCCCACTTATTGAGTCCTTCTGACTCACCCTTGTTTGTTGTCTGTTTTTGTCTATCTATTTCATCTCGGCAGGTTCGCTCCAGGATTGAGTTCGCCACGTTGTGAAGGAGCGAAGACGACTTCAGCTGTCAGGGTGAGCCAGCTTTTATTCTGGATGGCCACCAGTTTTATGTTTATTATTTCAGTTGCATATTGCTCCCTTCAGGAGGTATTTGTCTTCCTCTGTACTCTTAGATGTCTAGTCTGGATAACCTAAACCTAGTATGTTGGGTAGTCAGCTGTAATTTCTTTTGTACAGCTAGAGGTATAAGTATGTCTGTATTTTTGTTTTAAGTCTTGTCCTTATTTATGAACTATTATATTTATTTTCCTAATTTAACTGGTAAGGGTTCGCCCGACGGGTCTAGGGGAGGATGTCGGGTGCCCGCACGGCCTAACCGGGTTCCGGGTCATGTCAGTTACAGTCCAACTAAAGACCCTTCTGACCGATCATTGAGAATGTCAAGCCGACTGTAAAGTCGCGTTCTTATAAGCCGACAATCGCATTTAGGAGCTGGGAGCACCAAGGTCATGAAAGGAGAAATTCTCCGGGGAATCAAGATAAAGGCCGAAATTGAAGAAAGAAAGAAAAGACGGGGTTGAGCGGCAAGGAGAGATGGGAGGTCGATTGGGAAAGAGCGAAAAAAAAAGTATTGTCGGTGAAAACCTGAAAAGGCACGACAAGCCAACGGTGAGGTAAAAGAACAAAGAGAGAGGCTAGTCAGTGAAGACCCCGAGGGGCACTACTAGTCGAATGAGGGTTGTGGAAGTCGTCATCATGTTTGGGTTGAGCAAGGTTGTCAATTTGGGAGTAAGGTCAGGGTTAGACTGTGTGAACTAATCAAGAGTTGATTCTAATTGCATGTCATGTTTTACTAAGGTTGTCGTTTCACCTCCAAATAAGTTTCTTCTATCTACCAGGGACATCTTTTGTTCGATGTCTCCTTTTGAGTTTCTTCACTTTCCTTTTCATTTATTTCTTTCTCATTATTTTCGGGCATTCAAAAAGGTTTGCAAAACTTGTCTACAAGTTTCAGTTGTACCAGAAATGTCGGGAATGAGAGCCTAATACCGAGATTGTACCATGAAGATCACCAGGGAATGGTTTGTTATTTCTACAAAGGTGTGATCGAAGACCGAGGGGAGAATTTGGTTTGGAAAGTGTGAGAACAAAACTGCATCAAGTCAGTTGCTCGCCGGGGACAAACTTGAAGAGCAGAAAAGAAATAATGAAAGAAATCAAGGACCATCTGAACCGAGCGCATCGGTTTTAAACTTTCAAGAAAAGACCCCATTGGGATAATGGGTTGCGAATTTCAGCTTTCTATCAAAAGAACCATTGGGATAATGAGAAAGAATTTTTGACTTTAAACACAAGGCCCATTGGGATAATGGGATTCAATTTTCAGAACAAGACCCATCAGAGTGATGGTTTACAATTTTAGCTTTCTGTCAAGACCCATTGGGATAATGGGTTACAATTTTTCAGCTTTTAGAAGAAGGCTCACTAGAGTAGTGGTTTTCAATTTCCAGCTGAAGCAAGACCATCAGAGTGATGGTTTTCAAATATCCAGTAAAAGCAAGACCCATCGAGTGATGGTTTTCAATTTCCAACAGAAGCAAGATCCATCAGAGTGGTAGTTTTTAAATTTCCAGCAAAAGCAAGGCCCACTAGAGTAGCGGTTTTCAATTTCCAGCAGAAGCAAGATCTATCAGAGTGATGGTTTTAAATTCCAACAAGAGCAAGACCCATCAGAATGATGGTTTCCAATTTCTAGTAGAAGCAAGACCCATCAGAGTGATGGCTTTTATTTTCTAGCAAAAGCAAGACCTATCAGAGAGATGGTTTTCAATTTAGCAAGAACAAGACCCATCAGAGAGATGGTTTTAATTTTCAGCAAAAGCAAGACCCATCAGAGTGATGGTTTTCAAATCAGCAAGAACAAGACCCATCAGAGATGGTTTTCAAATCAGCAAGAACATGACCCATCAGAGAGATGGTTTTAATTTTCAGCAAAAGCAAGACCTACCAGAGTGGTGGTTCCAGTTTTATCTTTCAAGTCAAAGCCCGTCAAAGCGGCAATTTCAATTTTCAAGTCAAGCCCGTCAAAGCGGCAATTTCAGCATTCAAGTCAAACCCCGTCAAAGTGGCAATTTCTTCTTTCAAGTCAAAGCCCGTCAAAGCGGCAATTCTACTTTCAAGTCAAAGCCCGTCAAAGCGGCAAATTCAACGTTCAAGGCAAAGCCTGCCCGAGCGGCAATTTCAACTTTCAAGTCAAAGCTCACCTGAGTAGCAGTTTCAACTTTAGAGGCAAAGCCCGCCCGAGCGGCAATTTCAAGTTTTCAAGACCACTTTGGTAGTGGGAGCTTCGGACCAGTTTATCAGCTTGGGAAGCATGAAGAAGTTAGATAAGGAATTATAATTTTACATTTCAAATGTTGTATTTTTATTTTTCCTTAGTAAAGCAGTGACCACCAGCCAGCGACCAGCAACAAGTGACCAGCAGCAACAGCTCCTCTAGTATGTCAAAGGTGTCTCTAGTTAGTCCGGGTAAGTCTAGGAGCATCGAGTCAGTCCCAATTAGTTTTGAAAGTGTCTAGAGTTAGTTTGTGTATGTCTAGAAAGTGCTTAGTATTAGTCTAGGAAAGTCTAGTGTCTGTTTGCATGCGGTAGTCTCAGCTATCGCACGTGAGGAACTACACTGACCTGATTCCTTAGTCCCGGGATATGTAGGTAGCCTTGTTCTTGGTTAATACTGAAACGTCAAGGTACGGTCACCATTTGCATGCTCTTGGCTAGAACCAAAAAAAAAAGCCAAAATTAGTTATGATTATGTCTTTGTCCGAAAACTCTTCATGTTCTCGAACAAATAGGGGCAGCTGTAATCACCTAATTTTAGCACAAAATATCAAAAAATTTCTCAAAATAGCCGTGTTAGATTCTTAGAATTTTAGCCAAATTTCTCCTAGAATTTTAGTCTTTAATTTTAACCACAATTGTCATTAACTAGGAAAAATGCAAAATTACCAAAATTACTTGTTATGTGTTTAATTGTGATCTTATGTTTTGATTGTGATAATAATGCAATTTATGTGGTTTAACTTCTAGTTAATTATGTATCTTTCAAATAAGTTGGTCCTCTTAGTGGCTATTTGTAGATCCAAATCAAGCCCATTACTAAAGCTTTGACCTTGCCCACCTCATTGCATAAAAACGAAATTCTCCATTTTGGGTAATCTTTTCCCCAATTTCTTTCAGAACAAAGAGACCCATGCCATTTTTAAACACCCACCGGAGACCACCATGGTCCGCCGGCCCGCCGCCGTGTATCATCACCAACAGTGAAATTAAATACACCACTGGACTCCTATCAACACCCTCTTTCCATTTCAAAGCATGGATTTCCCAAATTTTGAATAGAAAGACGTAGATCGAGCTTTTAAATGGCAGCGTGAACCCCAACTCCGGTGACCGTGTCTTTTCCGGCCAAGTCTCATCTCCACGGCTTCGTGGCAGTCTCCTTTACCCGTTCATAAAGGTAAATTTCTCTAAAACCCTCTACACTTTTCCTGGCTCTCCTTCTGTCTCATTTCTTTTATTTCTCATTTTGCTCTGATTCCACCACTGATGGTGGTGGCTTTAGGACGGGATAAGGCTGGTGGTGTGTGTCAATTTTTTGAGTGGTGTTTTGTCGCTAGGGCTGTGTGTTGATTGGGAATTGAAGCAGTAGCAGCGTGGTGGAGCGGCGAAGTTTGTCTTCGGGGTAACTTTCTTGGTGATGACAATGTTTGAAGCTTTGGCTTGTGTCCGGGACTGTCGTTTGTGATGACTGAAATGGTTTTCCCCAGTCATGATGGTGGCGATACATTGGTGAGACTTAGAGTAATGTTGTGATGCTATTGCGGTGGAAGCAACGCCGAGACAGACACTTGGCTGTGATATTTGTAGCAACGACGAAGCTGAAGCTATGGCGATTGACAGAGCGAGGCTTTGTAATGGCGAGTAGGCTATGGTGTTTTATGGGACTGTTCACAGTGGTGAATGAGCTAGGCGAGGCAGTGTTTTGACCATCCGTAGTGGCAGATGTTGCTAGGGTGATTAAACCGTAAACTTTCTGTCCTTATTTTCCCTTGGCAATTTCAGTTTGCATTAGTTGTTGGTCAGCATTAGTCTTTTGTATTGAAATCCTTCATAACATCATTGAGCCTACGAGAATCTGTTAGTTTCGAACATGGTTTTGCTTCCTTGATTCAAGCATGGTAATGTATGTATGTGTATACACATGACTTTAATGGTTTGTATCTTTCATTGTCATAGAGTAGAAAGTGTATGTTTATGTTGTCTGTTCATGATCTAAAACTGCTGAGTTGCGTAAGATTTATTAAGTTAGTTCAAGTGAATGTTAGTGGTTCCTTGTCACTTGGTTTCCTTTTAGTATAAGAGAGGTGTCAGACCTTTTTTTGCTTTTTCTGAATATTTGGATGGTTTCATAATTAAGTTAAAACTTGTGAGAAATCCGTTAAGTGAGGGAGTTCATGCTAGAATAGAGAGTTCAACTTGCAATTGGGAATTTAAAGTTGTTCAAACTTGAATTTTAGGGTGATTTTGATGATTCTTACATCTAAGAGGGTAACTGGGAGTTGTTTACTTTGTTAGTGTTAGGCTGTTCAAATGGTCATTTTGATCATTTTTGAATTTATATGAGTCCTTAGGGGGGTATAAATTTAAATCTTAATTTAAGTTTAGTTTTGAGTCAAGCTAAAAATATGAAAGTTGAAATTTGAAAAGTAAAAGAGAGTCACGAGTCAACATTGGGGCAAGGGATAGCACAAAAATGGTATTTTTTCAGTCTTCATTTTTTGTGGGTGGAAAAGCAAGCATTAGAAAGTTAATTTAGCATTGAGTGATCTTAAAACCTTGATTTTTGTATCATAAATGTGAGCTGTCCCTTTGATGCTTTTCAGCTATTTAAGAGGGCCTTTACCCTTCACTTATTCAGAAAAAAAAAATCAGAAACAAGCACGGACAGAAGAGAAGATCTGATACACACTTCTTCATTTCACTCTAAAAAAAGTTTCAGATCTGAGAGCAAAAACATAATAGCTTTAGCATTGAGAAAAGTGAGAAACCTGAGGGAGAGAGGATGAAAAATAGAGATAAAAAAGGGAGTTTTAGGTAGTATAAATTCTTAGTTTAAAGTTAGACTAGAGAGGGACTGTCTAAAGGGGTATTTGTTGGTGTTGCTGTGCGTTTTCCTTCTTGATGTGGGCTTGGCTGTTGGTCTTTTGGAAGTCAATCATAAGGTAATTTTTAACCTTATGTTTGTTATTGTATTTACCTTGCAAGAAATTAGTATAAGACAATCTGTTATTGTATTTATCTTGCAAGACATTGGTATAAGACAGTCTGTTAAGCTCCAAAGGAGCTATTGTTTGCTCATATGTTTTGTATTCTCTCTCTGTTGTAACTAAAGAACTGGAAGTGCTTGTTTGTCTTTAAAGTAAGAAAGGGCAAGTTGTTAAGTTTGGTCCATTTATGATGAGTTCTATCTGTAGGCAACTTGATATTCCAGGATTTAAATAAAAACAAGTTAAATAAATTCATGACTTCATTAATATGCACACGAAAGAAATTAGGCAAATGCTTAGGGCTGGCAAAAGGTGAAAAACGCAAGTTGTACGTATAAGGAAATGTATGAAGTTGGACCAAGTGATAACATTAAAGGGTAGAGAGCTGCTAGGCGAAGTGTAGGCCGAAAGCAAACTATAACTTGAAATAATTAAACCAATTATTTGTTAAAGATGGAACTCTTTTAAACCAAGAGATTTCGAACGGGTGAAGTGTCTGCGCGAATTAATTGATTTAAGTCGGAAGATTCCGAACGAGTGAAGTGCTCGCGCGATCATATCTCGATCCGAGTTTCTAGTTTTTACAGACAAATTTAATAAATCGAAGCGAAACAAATCAGGGCTAAATATAATAAACAATTTTAAAAAGTAGAAATGCATCAATAAAAGCAATTGTGCTTGGCACAGGACTCGAGGGTGCCTAACACCTTCCCGAGAGTCAGCCGAGATCCTTACCCGGAACTCTGACGCAAACCATTTACGAGTCATAGGTGTTCTAGGTACACCACTTGGGTGACTTGGCACATCTTTAACTTTTCAAGTGGCGACTCCGAAAATCTCTTAATTTTGCGTACCTATCAACATCGTCACAACCTTTTAAAACTATAATTCTTTCATTTAAGTTGAAAAAGGGTCGTGACACTTGCCAATGTATTTTTGTGCTAACCGATCTGTTTGTCACTAGCATTTGGAGTTCTGTGGTAATCGGACAAGGCATTCTATCATCATATCACATGTAGAGAAAAGGATCAACGGGACTTGGGATCATGACGTCTGAAGGGGGAATTCGGAGTTCCGCACACATGAGTGTTTGATTAAACTGAATGAGAGGTTGGCCGAAGAAGTCAAAAATCTGAAACAGTTGGTGGCTGAGCAAAATGAGAAGTTTGCTAGAGAGGCCAAAAATCTGAAACAATTGCTGGCTGAGCAGAATGAAAGGTTGACTAAAGAAGTGAAAAATCAGAAATAATTGGTGGCTGAACTGTATCTTGCTTTTACCATGGGACATGCACCTCCTCCCATGCCAGCCAATCTCTCAGGATTTTCACCGACCATCGTGCATCAGGAACATGGCCTGCCTACTACAGTTGAGGACCTTCAGTATTCTCCCGACTCTCCTCACTACTATAATGCAACAAAAGTGGCGGGATCCTCCACAATGTGTCCTCTGGCCTTGCCACCTCCACTTGCTCCACCCTCGGCCTCCGCTCTACAATTCACCGTTCTAGCTAGGTCAGAGAGCCTTCGCAATGAAACAGAAAGGGAACGAGATCCCAGAAAGTGGAACAAGAGAGAATTCAAACAACCTCACTCACACCCCCAAGCTCTACATAAGAATCATCAGCATTGCCATTCTTTACATAATCCAAAACATCCCGCCCCTTCACTCCACAAAGTGCAGCCATATGCTCCAACATCTTCATATCCGCCACGGCGTGCATTAGCCACACAAACCACATGTAACACTCCTCATAACCACTTCCAGGCTTCACCTAACCTTCCATCCCAAAAAAGGAAAAATCCATGCTCCCGTCTAAGTGTGTGTCATAAGAAGTTGCGACGAGGAGGGGGGTGATTAGGTTCACACCAATTTGAGAATCTTACACCAACCTGTTTGAAAAGCTACAACAAGCTAACATGCTGAAACCCATCTCAGGAAACATGAATCCAACTGGGAAATTGGATCGCTCGCGCCGTTGCGCTTTTCATTCTGGAGCGCCTAGACATGACATAGAGAACTGTTGGGATCTCAAAAAAGTAATTGAAGTGATGATAGACAACAATTAGATAAGAGTGGTATGGGATGAGACACTACATGTGAACCAAATTTCTTTGCCAGTTTATTATGCTCCAAATGACATAGGTATGGTTGGGAGAGTGTTCACAAAAGAAGACTTGAAAAGAATGAGGCGAAGCAGATTATGGCAGTTGGTCCTTCCCCAGACACCAGATGCCATGAGTCATCCATTGTTGTATCAGTCGGTGGGCCAAATACATCAACTATCAACTTAACAAACCAAGATGTGGTTGTCGAGCCAATGCAGTGCTTAACCCGATCATTCATCTGGTCAAAAGAAAACATGTCTACCCCTCTGGTATTTCAAAAAAATGAGGCAAAGAAGAAGATGTTGTCAAGTTTGAAGCACGTCATTGACACCAACATGGCACAATCTGATGAAGGGCTCAATATGGCATGAGTGCAATACATCAGCCCTGATATGAAAATGAACAATTAAGGAGCAACACCCATCCCTTCTAAGAGGGCACTGGTTAACTTATTTTTCCTATCTTTTTTGTGCATTTGTTTATTTAAGGGTTGTAATCCAAGTGCATAGTTTTGCTTGTTTTAATGTTCAAACCCTTATTTCTTTGATTCAATGAAAAGCGAGCTCCACTTCTCGTCTCGAAACACTCTATCTCTTCTATTTTCCATTTCGTTCCTTTAGTTTTTTTGGTAGTTTTACTTTTTGCCGGCTTTAATAACATGACATGCGCGATGAATTCACGTCTTGATCTAAACACATAGCCTAGCATTTAATAAATGAACCAACTGGACAGTTAGGACGAATGTGATAAGGAGATACGTGAGAGTTTCCAAATTGTGCACAATCACTCTGGATGAAGTTTGAAATGCCATTCTTTGAATATCATCATTAGAGCAGAAATCGAGGATGCTGAGCAGATCTAGTCTTGTCTTTGTACGATACTAGGTCGACTTATTACGGTTCATAGTTGTGGGAGACATTCTCGGGTCGGGATGACGAACGGCTTTTATTTCTGCTATCCAAACACTATACCAATTTGTCGGCCTTTTGAGCCTTGTATATTTTTTCTTTTGGCTACCCTCTTCTGGAATCAACGTCATTGTAGTTGTGAAAAAAAGAAAAAAAAAAATAGAGAAAAAAAGAGAAAGACGAAAAATCGAAAAGACAAAGAAAACAACAATACAAAACCTAGCATTAAGTTGCTAGAGCTATGTCTAACTTGATTCCTCTGAAAAGGATATGTTGACAACCATTCGGGTGCGGTCATAATAGTGGAAAGTTCCTTTTTTCCCTGTTTCACATTGACGCAAAACTTGCCTCCACGTTTGCGGCCCCTACAAAGAAAAATCAAAGGCCCCGGTTTATCCTAAACTGGGGCAGAAGTTTTTTTGTTTTTAAAGAAAAGGAGAAAATTCAATATTCCTCTTTGTTTTCTTTTTGTTTATCCCAGGGAAAACTTCAATGTCGCCTGCTTTTCTATTTCATATCATGGGAAAAATACAATATCCCTCTGCCTTTTAGTTTCATATCAAAAAAAAAAATGGAAGTTCGATGTTCTACTCCTTTTCAGTCTCATCCTATGAAAGTTCAAAAGTCCCTTGGTCAGAAATCGATGCAAGACTTGCCTTTAAGTCTGCAGCCAAATCAAAAAAAATCAAGGTCCCTAGATTCAATTAAACTGGGACAATGTTTTGTTGTTATTTTCAAAGAATTTATTCCAAAGGTTGTACAGACACCCAAAACATCTCATAAGATGCTTTCATACCAAAGACACGACCCGGAATCCGACCAGGCCATGCGGGCACCCGACATCCTCTCCTAGACCCGTCGGGCGAACCCTTACCAATTAAATTAGGAAAATAAATATAATTCAATTCATAAATAAGAACAAGACTTTAAAAAAAAAAAAAAAAACCACATACATACTGATACCTCTAAGCTGTACAAAAAAAATTACAGCTGATTACCTGACATACTAGGTTTAGGGCTATCCAGACTAAACATCTAAGAGTACAAAAGAAGACAGATACCTCCTTGAGGGAGCAAAATGCAACTGAAATAATAAACAATAAACTGGTGGCCATCCGGAATGAAAACTGGCTCACTCTGACTGCTGAAGTCGTCTTCGCTCCTTCACAACGTGTCAAACTCAATCCTGGAGCGAACCTGCCGAAACGAAACAGATAGACAAGGAACAACAACAAACAAGGGTGAGTCAAAAGGACTCAATAAGTGGGGCAGACTAGTCACCTCAAAGAATAGGATAGCTAGCCAGGGAGAAGAAACAGATAAACCAAATTTCTCTTATTTAAATTATAAAAAGGCAGAGCCAAATAATAACCGGAAACACAAATGGAACCATAAACTCAACCAGGTATACGAGCCAGAAACATATCAACAAATAAGCAATGCACATATAAGCAGAACAGTAGTCATGTACTGCAAGTCTATACAATTGTATGAAATGAAATGAAATAAAATGAAATGAGATGAAATGAAATGAAATGAAATATGATGCAAAGGGTCACATGTGCCCGTAATCCCATCCCGAAGCGGAATACTCCTGCATTCGAGGTGAATCCAATCTAATAACGAACTGGAGCGGAATACTCCTGCTCCTGGGGCGAAATACTCATGCACCCGATATAATATAAACCAGATGCGGAATACTCCTGCACTCTCCAGGGGCGGAATACTCCTGCACCCGATAAAATATAAATCAGAGGTGGGATACTCCTGCACTCTCCTGGGGCGGAATACTCCTGCACCCGATATGATATGAAATGTAATGCATATGAATGCCATATGATGGATAAATAACCCTTCACCAGCGTTGGACTCTCATCGACAGCCGGGAAGTAGATGCCAACTCACAGCCAGAGTACAATGCTCAGATCCTCAATGCAATACCAATAACAGGACATAACATATAATATAAAATGTAAATCCAAAGCTAAGGCGTAATGAGTACGCCCATCGGCAGCTACACACGTAAGGAATACGTGGTAGAAAATCCACGAGGCCAGGTGTCTCCAAAGAAATGGATATAAACACTTACCTCGTTCCAAAGTTAACACTGCTGCCCAACAAACGCTTTATCCTTTTGGATTCATTGCCAAACGATCCAACTGTGTTCAATAAGCAGAAAAATATATCAAATAAGGCTAAAGGCTTCATTCCCCACATCTTAGGGTAATCCGGTTAGGAACCTGATACCCTATTCGCATACGCAATACGCAGGCCAGGCCTATGTAGGGTTTAAGGTCACATAACCAAACCCCAAATAAATTACATTTATATGTTGCCCATAACTCACTGAGTACGAATATATAATCAATTCCACTATCGGGGTCCAATTGACCCTTTAAACTATTAGTTGAACTTATTAAAACAATGTATAATATCCCAATTTTTACCGTAAAAATATATTCAAACACACGTAATAAACTCAAATAATGCATTAACATCATCACCTGAATGTTTCGGGGTGAAAATTCTATCTTTTTTTGGCTCTTTTCTTATTTCCCGACATTTTTCTGTTTCGTTTCTGCTCTCGTTTCTCGTTCTCTCCTTGTTTCGTTTTACTGCTCCTAGGAATTTTAGCTAAGGGACTAGTATCCCTTAGACCACCGCCATAGACTAATTCTTTTGTCCTTTCCTTTTCCTTTTTTTTAAATTTTTTTTTTACTTTTATATTTTTTTCTTAATCAAAAATTAAAACAGTACCCTATGATACTCAAAATTATTCCAACTTTTGCATACCAGTTATACAAAATATATGTAACATACTTGCTAAGGCGGATCTCAAATCGGACTCCCGAAACTCAATATGCAAATTAAATAGAAAAATGTCAAATTATTTAACTTTCGGCATTTTAGCGGAAACTAACCGAACAACCTCAAGTTCACTTTCGAAAGTTCACAAAAGCCACAAATAATCATACGAACCTAACGGCGCTTTCGGATTTCGAATCGAAGCTCGTTCGCCAAAACCGAGCTCAAAAATCTCTTTTTAATATTTATCGATAATAAAAATTGAGACCTTCTTCTGATGCCTACTAAACGAGGTCTTATTTAGCTCAAATTTTACAGACATGTCCTAATGGATATTACAAAATTCTTAAAACTATCGGCACGCCAATCGGAGTCTTAACTTCAGAAACGACTACCTAAGGTCATTTCATTCTCCTCCACTTAAACTCTCGTTCGTCCTCGAACGAGCCTAAGTCTAAAGAAAAATTTACACAGATATTAAAAGAACTTGAACGACCTTCATAACATATTCCACAGAAATTATCTCATGATTTGCAGAATCAGAATTATAATACAAACACCGAACTCTTGGAATAAAACATTTCTGGAAAATATGATAACAGCATTGCCCGGATTATTCTGACTAAGATGATCCTTCCTCGATCACGAGAGGAGAGTTCTACATTTTCGAAACAAAGATACACGGAACTTTGGATGGATTAACATGATTCATCCGGTAATCACCTCTTCGATATACCTTTCGATATAGAACATGTCGATGGAGCTAAGAATTAGCCCACGCTTGATGCAATAGGGGAAGCTTTTGAAGTACCTTGTCACTACACACTATAAAAGATTTGATGCAAGCTATATTATTTTTACGAACGCACTATGCAACATCTCAGTTAATGTTAGTGTTGTTCTGCAAGCTCCTTGTGGGAATGTAGTTACTCATATCCTAATGTATGTCAAAGTTTTATCTGAACAGGGTCTATCATATAAGGATAAGGATCATGCAAATACTACTGGATAGCATGATGCAAACCAGGAATGATCTTCAGACTGAACATCTATTTCAGGGTATTGTCTTTGAATTGGAAATATTATGACTTGAAAAAGTTAAAATAAAAGAGACATGTAGTTGGACCATGAGCTGAGGCAAAATACCAGCAACAAAGTTGATTACATGTGCACTTATAATGCTAAAGTAACTTCTCAAAGAGTTGAGGTGTGAAAGAGATATGCCAATGATGGATGGACGACAAGCTGCACTAGACCTTTAACTCTAAATTTTTATGAAGTAAAACAGCGTCAGTATGAGGATCAAGTTCTAGTTGAATACAAACAGATAGCCAAAAGAAAACTGGAGTCACCATACAGGGTTACTATTGACGGTGTTCTCATGTATAAAGATAGACTTTGTGTTCCTGATGTTGCAGATTTACGTGGACAGATTATGATAGAGGCACATTATTCAAAATACACTGTTCATCTAGGTTCGACTAAGATATACCATGATCTTAAGAAGATTTATTGGTGGGACGGAATGAAGTGTGACATAGCAGAATTTGTGGCTCAGTGTTCTAATTGCCAGCAAGTTAAAGTCGTATCATCTTTCCAGACTTTATGCTTTCAGCAGATAGCTACGTATATATGATCAGGTTGCCAGCTTATCTCTAGTATTAATAGATTATTAGTGGGTTTAGCAATGATCGACACTCATTGTAACTTTCTGTCGTGGCCCTAGGTTGGGTCGTGACAAAAGTGGTATCAACGCATTAGAGATTTAGTATTACTATTCAGTATTTGGAGGAAGACTCCTCCACTTAACACACAAACTCATGTAGCTATTTGAACAGGAATAATCATCCCCGCACAGTCTGCGCGACAAAAGAAGATTTAGCTAAACGCTGCATGTAGGCAGACCTAAGCTACCAACTACCCTTTCGAGTTGCCAAACAGCTGAAAATCTCAAGTCACAACTCCATACATTTTCTGTAAGCACCACCGCCTGATGGATCAAATCAAAGGTCAAATGACGTCTCTCATTACCTTAGTAGCCTTGAAAACCACAATGTGCTTACCCGGCTACCTTGGCACGCACTCTAGCTCAACACAGGGAACATCACAATAGGTTACTGGCCCCCTAAGCTCACCAGTGTCTAATAAAGAAGAGATGGCAACGGACTGAGGATAGAAATAACTAGAGCTTTAGGAAAGCTCTTCTTCTTATTTACTTGGTTACCTGAGCTAGACTACTTACGAGTCAAGCTAGCCAAAGAATTGCAATTGAAGAAATAGATATTAAATGGGCTTTATGGAACAACATTTATGCCAATTTAATCTCCCAATAAGAAGGAAACTATAATAATTTACCATAAACCCTTTTATAACCGAGACAAACTCATAGAATAACATGACTCTACTAGCACCTCGAACCATGAGGAGATACGTAGATCGAATATTACTTACTAAGCACTTTGCACCGGAAAAAACGACAACACTTTCTGATGGTGACGAATAAGAATCCCATCATCCTACCGACACTGAGTTCCAAAGAGAGGTAGACTGACTTGACATTATAAAGGAATGTGGCACAGCAATGCTGTGCCAAGCAAACAATACCGATACCCACTCGCAAATCTCTCACATTTAAACCAGATAAACTAATAGGGTCATCATAAATGCCAGGAATAAATCATATCAGAAGCTCACCCCTCCACCGCAACCGATTCTTAATAGAAAAAATTTCTAAAGAAACCATGGTAAGATAACGAAGTCCAGACCGATCGGAAGAATCAAATCTTACTCACATGTAATGGAAGAAGAAATGCATGGGTGTACTACATCAGATACCTCAGTATCCTGCCAGACTAGAAGTTCATAGAGCTACCCTGATAATTACTTCTAGAAGAACCACTACCACCACGCTCTCGACCTCTACTGGATGGTGGCATTTCTTTTGCTGATTGAGATCTAAATGAAATCCCCTGCGACTGCGCAAATGCCTGATGACGAGAGAAAAGACAACTGCCTATTTGTCGGAGTAAGGAAAAACTCCCAAAGAATATCCAGACTCACGACCATGATACCACCTTTTTGCTGAAATATTGAAGCTGGAAAGATTGTTGATAGCTGTAAAGAAAAAAACTGAATCTGATCTTGATGAACTTCTAGCGCACTCTAAGAATAACGTGACACAAGCTGACATAACCTGGAAGGTGACCTCCCAAAATAATCAAAACTCTTACCTCCAAATGAGGTACCATGGTTGCCCACCAGGGCTACGGAATTTATTGCTCTCCCACTCTAACTTTTCCCCCTCTAACTTATGTATGCCTAATACCTTTGAGCAATATCAACAACGACATCAAATGAAGTCCCAACCTCAATTTCTCAGGCCATCTGGGATCTCAAGGAAGGAGAAAGGTCACCAATAAATTTTTGAATCTCTCGAAAGGCTCATGGACTAGTTCTAATGCATATCCAGCCATTCTATAGAATTCAATCTCATATTCTGAAACCAATAGGCTAACCGACAGGCTACCCTGTGTAATCCACTCAAATTGGCGACACTCTTCATCTCGCTCGCTACTCGAAAGGAACTTTTGCACGAATCTAGAAGAAAAATCGAATCAAGTTAGCTAATAAGAGAGCGGCCCACCAATTCAAGGCTGGACCCCGAAACTGGAAAAGGAATAATCAACACCATACCGTTCGATATAATCAAGAGCCTGAAGGATACAGATACCCTGACCTCATTTTTTAAAAAAAAAATCACGGGATTTATCTGATGCATTGCTTAAGAATATCGGAAGGTTCAACCGCGTAAAATAATGCAACCTCTTTGGACACTCGGACCGAACTGTTACCTCGGCTGGCTAACCATCCAGAAAAATTGGTGGCGCAACACATACTGCGTCTGGAACATAATTTACTGGGCAACATCAGGAACTGGAACAAGAGCTCTCTAAGTCCGAACATCTGCATATGCGGCGGCCTGATAAGCTGCCTAGTGAATAATAGGTTTTTGCGGTATCTGCATCACCAAGATTCTCGTAAAAGAATCGTAGAGAGCCAAGGGAACCACAAGGCAAGCCCATCGCGAGCTCGTACAGCTGGGGCCTGTGCAACTGGATCGTCAGCACGATTCACAACTCTCGGGGCTTGAGTAGCTCTAGCCCCATGCAAGACTACTTCGTCATGAACTTCTACCGTTTGCTGATTTGTTGCATGAGGGTTCACGATTACCATGAACGAATTAACGAAAATACTTTTCATCCTAGACCAACGCACGATCAGAAAAGAAGGAAGTGAAACTTCCTAAATTCCATCATAGTCTCTCGTAGATAAGTACGGACGTCTACATACCCATCAGCGAGACTCTAATAGACACTGTCTTAGTCTGGATAGAATCTAAACCGGGCTCTGATACCAACTTACACGACCCGGAATCCGACCAGGCCATGCGGGCACCTTACATCTTCCCCTAGACCCGCCGGGCGAACCCTTACCAATTAAATTAGGAAAATAAATATAATTCAATTCATAAATAAGAACAAGACTTAGAAAAAACATACAGACATACTGATACCTCTAAGCTGTACAAAAGAAATTACAGCTGACTACCCGACATACTAGGTTTAGGGCTATCCAGACTAGACATCTAAGAGTACAAAAGAAGACAGATACCTTCTAGAGGGAGCAAAATGCAACTGAAATAATAAACAATAAACTGGTGGCCATCCGGAATAAAAGCTGGCTCACCCTGAATGCTGAAGTCGTCTTCGCTCCTTCACAACGTGGCGAACTCAATCCTGGAGCGAACTTGCCAAAACGAAATAGATAGACAAGGAACAACAACAAACAAGGGTGAGTTAAAAGGACTCAATAAGTGGAGCAGCCTAGCAACCTCAAAGAATAGGATAGCTAGCCAGGGAGAAGAAACAGATAAACCAAATTCCTCTTATTTAAATTATAAAAAGGCAGAGCCAGATAATAATCGAAAATACGTATGGAACCATAAACTCAACCAGGTATACGTGACAGAAACATATCAACAAATAAGCAATGCACATATAAGTAGAATAGTAGTCATGTACCGCAAGTCTACACAATGGTATGAAATGAAATGAAATATGATGCCAAGGGTCACATGTGCCCGTAATCCCATCCCAAAGCGGAATACTCCTGCATTCAAGAGGAATCCAATCTGATAACCAACTGGAGCGGAATACTCCTGCTCCTGGGCCGGAATACTCCTGCATCCGATATAATATAAACCAGAGGCGGAATACTCATGCACTCTTCTGGAGCGGAATACTCCTGCACCCGATATAATGTAAAGATGAGGGCGAATACTCGTGCACTCAGTATCTGACATAATAGCGGAATACTCCTGCTCCTGAGGCGGAATACTCCTGCACCCAATGTGATATAAACTAGAGGCGGAATACTCCTGCACTCTCCTGGGGCGGAATACTCCTGCACCCGATAAAATGTAAATCAGAGGCGAAATACTCCTACACTCTCCTGGGGCAGAATACTCCTGCACCCGATATGATATGCAATGTAATGCATATGAATGCAATATGATTCAATAATAACCCTTCACAAGCGCTGGACTCTCATCGACAGCCGGAAAGTAGATGCCAACTTACAGCCAGAGTACAATGCTCAGATCCTCAATGCAATACCAATAACAGGACATAACATATAATATACAATGTAAATCCAAAGCTAAGGCGTAATGAGTACGCCTATCGGCAGCTACACACGTAAGGAACACGTGGTAGAAAATCCACGAGGCCAGGTGCCTCCAAAGAAATGGATAGAAACACTTACCTCGTTCCAAATGTAACACTGCTACCCAACAACCGCTTTATTCTTTTGGATTCATTGCCAAACGATCCCACTGTGTTCAATAAGCAGAAAAATATATAAAATAAGGCTAAAGGCTACATTCCTCACATCTTAGGGTAATCCGGTTAGGAACCTGATACCCTATTCGCATACGCAATACGCAGGCCAAGCCTATGTACAGGATTTAAGGTCACATAACCAAACCCCAAATAAATTACATTTATATACTGCCCATAACTCACTGAGTACGAATATATAATCAATTCCACTTTTGGGGTCCAATTGACCCTTTAAACTATCAGTTAACTTATTAAAACGATGTATAATATCTCAGTTTTACCGTTAAAATATATTCAAACACACGTAATAAACTTAAATAATTCATTAACATCATTATCTGAATGTTTCGGGGTGAAAATTTTATCTTTTCCGGCTCTTTTCTCATTTTCCGGTATTTTTCTGTTTCGTTTCTGCTCTCGTTTCTCTTTCTGTCCTTGTTTCATTTTACTGCTCTGAGGAGTTTTAGCTAAGGGATTAGTATCCCTTAGACCACCGCCATTGACTAATTCTTTTGTCCTTTCCTTTTTCTTTTTTTTAATTTTCTTTTACTTTTATATTTTGTTTTTTTAATCAAAAATTAAAACGGTAACCTATGATACTCGAAATAATTCCAACTTTTGCATACCGGTTATAAAAAATATATGCAACATACTTGCTAAGGCGGATCTCAAATCGGACTCCCGAAACTCAATATGCAAATTAAATGGAAAAATGTCAAATTATTTAACTCTCGGCATTTTAGCGGAAACTAGCCGAACAACCTCGAAATTCACTTTCGAAAGTTCTTGAAAGTCACAAATAATCATACGAACGTAACGGTGCTTTCGAATTTCGAATCGGAGCTCGTTCGCCAAAACCGAGCTCGAAAATCTCTTTTTAATATTTATCGATAATAAAAATTGAAACCTTCTTCTGATGCCTACTAAACGAGGTCTGATTCAGCTCAAATTTTACATACAGGTCCTAATGGATATTATAAAACTTTTAAAATTATCGGCACGCCAATCGGAGTCCTAACTTCCGAAACGACTACCTAAGGTCGTTTCAAGAGATCCCAGTTTATTCTAAACTGCGGAAGAAGTTTATTTAAATTTTTAAAGAGATGGTTTCAATGGTTGTAATGTTCATCCAGTTATCATAAGAGATTTTTTTTAAGCCTTTTGGTTAACTCTTTAAAACCCTACCAAATCCCAACGGTCCAAATAAAGACCTTTCTGACCGATCTTTGAGAATGTCACGCCACGTGTACCATTTTAAGACAAGTTGGCTCAGGGAAGTATGCATTTTTATCTACAATTAAAGCAATCAAGAGATGCGAGCACGATGTCCATAAGGATAGATAGACTAGAAAGAATGTGCAAAAAGGTCGTTGAGAAAAAAAAAGGGAAAAAAGAGAAAGAAAAAAAAAATGAATCCTGTTGGTGAAAATCCGAAAAGGCGCCAAAAGACAACAGTGAGGAAAAAGAACAAAGAGAGAGGCTAGTCGGTGAAAACCCGAATGGGGACCACTAGTCGAATGAGGGATGTCTGATTTTTCATCATGATCGGACCAAGCATGCTATTGCCTCTAGATTGTCAAACTGGGGCAAAATCGAGGACATACCATGTTGAAAAGGTCAAGACTTTATTCCAAGATGTATGTCATGTTTATTGAAGTCATCATTTCACCTCTAAATTGTTTTCGTTCTATCTTACAAGGACATCTTTTGTTCGATGTCTCCTCTTCAAATTTCTTCAATTCATCCTTCCTTCACTTTTTTTTCAATTTCTTTCATTTGATAATATGAAACAAGCAAAAAGAAAGTTTGACAAAATTTATTCACATGTTTCAAAGTTGTACCATATCATTGTCAAGATCCAAATGGGCAACTCCCATGCCATACCTCGGCAACAAAAACAACATGTCAGGACTGTACCGGATAAGTCGCCATGGAATGATATACTGTTTCTGCAAGTGTTTAATTGAAGATTTGGGAGAACATTTGGCATCAAATGACTTATTTGTTGGGATATCAGAAACAGATTGACAATATCAAGACATTGTTTGTCTGAAATTACTTTGAAGGGCAAGCCAAGAATCACCAACCTCATTTTACAAGGACATGATTTGGCGATTGTGTAACTAGAATGAAAGAATGCTAGAATGATATTTTCTGCATTGTTGGCAAGAGCAAGGACCACCAGGACAGAGTATGACAGTGTTTACGTTTCAACTGAAACCCCATTTTGTAAGATTGGTGAAGCTTTCAGCTATCAAGTCAAGACCACATGTGTGAAATCGGTAGAATTCCCACCTTCAAGATAAGAGTTCGACATGGGTTAATGATCAGAGAAGTTATGACCCGCCAGAAAGATGTCAACCTCAACAACGGGCCCTCCCATTATAATGAAATATGTTGAATTCAACAAACAGGTTTCACTATTGACAATGTAAAAGGATATAGTCTCAACAATCAGAAGTTTTATTTCAAAAGTCTGGCACTCCTATATAATGTAAAAGTTTTAGTTTCAATAGTCGGGCACTCCCATATAATGTAGAAGTTTTAGATTCAAAAGTCAGGCACTCCCATATAATGTAGAAGTTTTAGATTCAAAAGTAGGGCACTCCCATATAATGTAGAAGTTTTATGTTTCAGAAGTCGGGCACTCCCATATAATTTAGAAGTTTTAGATTCAAAAGCTGGGCACTCCCATATAATGTAATAGTTTTAGTTTCAATAGTCGGGCACTCTCATATAATGTAGAAGTTTTAGTTTCAAAAGTCGGGTACTCTCATATAATATAGAAGTTTTAGTTTCAAAATCGGGCACTCCCATATAATGTAGAAGTTTTAGTTTCAAAAGTCGGGCACTCCCATATAATGTAGAAGTTTTAGATTCAAAATTCGGGCACACTCATATAATATAGAAGTTTTAGTTTCAAAGCTGAGCGCTCCCATATAATATAGAAATTTTAGTTGTCAGGGCACTCCCATATAATGTAAAAGTTTAGTTTCAATAGTCGAGCCCTCCCATGATAATGCAGAAGTTCATTTCCGAGTTAGTTTCTGCTAAAAGATAGCGATCATTTTCTTTTCGAGTCAGTTTCCCCTCAAAGATAGCGATCATTTCCTTTTCGAGTCAGTTTCTGCTAAAAGATAGCGATCATTTCCTCTTTGAATCAGTTTTCGCTAAAAGATAGCGATTATTTTCCTTTCGAGTCAGTTTCCCCTCAAAGATAGCGATTATTTTCTTTTCGAGTCAGTCTCCGCTAAAAGATATCAACCACTTCCTTTTTGAGTCAGTCTCCGCTAAAAGATAGCGACCACTTCCTTTTCGAGTCAGTTTTTGCTTAAAGATAGCGATCACTTTTCTTTTCAAGTCAAGATCTGCTAAAAGATAGCAATAATTTCCTTTTCTAAAGGTCTGCTCAAATATAAGCGACCATTTACTTTTCAAGTCAAGACTCGCTCAAACATAAGCGGCCATTTCATTTTCAAGTCAAGACTCGCTCAAACATAAGCAGCCATTTCCTTTCAAGCCCAGACCCGCTCAAACAAAAGTGGCCATTTCATTTTCAAGTCAAGATCCACTCAAACAGAAGCAACCATTTCAAGTTTTAGATAGTGCTCACCTATACAACGAGCAACAAATTTACTTTTCAAGACAAGATTCACCTTAAGAAGCATGAAGATTTAGTCTACGAATTGTAACTTTTACATTTTTCAATATTATAATTTTATTTTCCTTTGTAAAAGCCATGACCACCAGCCAGCAACCAGCAACATAGCAACCAGTCACCAGCAACAGCAGCCTCAATTTGTTAGAAGTGTCTTATGTCAGTCCCAATGTATTAGAAGCATCTAATGTTCGTCCTAATGTGTCTAGCAGCGTATAGAGTAAGTCCTAGTGTATCGCGAAGAGTCTAGTGTCTATATGAATGCTGTATTCCAAACTACCACACGTGAGGAACTGCACAGACCTGATTCCTTAGTCCGGGGATATGTAGGTAGCCTTGTTCTTGGTTAGGACCAAAAAATCAGGGTACGGTCACCATTTTGCATGCTCTTGGTTAGGACCAAAAAGCCAAAATTAATTATGATAATATCTTTGTCTGAAAACTCTTCGTGTTCCCAAATAAAGAGGGGCAGCTGTAATCACCTAAATTTTGCACGAAAGTAAAAAAAAAAATTACTAGAATTTTAATCTTTTACTTTTAGCTAAAATTTGTCACTAACTGGAAAGAAAAAAATAAAAATTACCAAAAATTACTTGTCATGTTGGTTAATTTTAATTTTACGTCTTGATTGCTATAATATTGAAATTTGTGTGATTTTAATTCTAATTAATTGTGTATGTTTAAATAGTCTGGACTTTTGTGTGGCCGTTTGTGAAATTCAGAAAAAGAGCCCATTCCCAAAGCTTTGACCCGCTCCATGACCCATTTAGTCTCATGTATTTAATTCCACATATTACCCATTTTACACATTACACCCCTAAAATCTAAAATGGGGAGATGCTGCCAAATTCTTAGCAGCTCGTCAGACTCCGCCAAGGACCGCCGTGTCCCTACGGCAAACAACCTCCTCCGACCAAAATGTTTACACGTCCAGGTGCATCTCAACCCCCTCATCCCTAATCCGAGAATATTTTGCCCAAATTTGTATTAATCAGCCGCAAATCAGGACTCAAAGGTCGCGATTTCTAACGCCGGCGACCACCTCCGACGACTATTACCTCTGTGGCCTCGTCTCACACTCCTCTTTCACCTCCCATAGCTCGAATCTCAAAAATCCCTATGGTTTGTCTTGGACCCGACACCAGCGGGTTATTTATGTTTTGTATGGTTTGTTCTTTCTATTAATTGTGAGTTTCATGTTGATGTTACTTGTGAGAAGATGGTAATGTGGTAATGGGCAGGTAGTTTAGCTGGGTTGTTTCATTGAGGTTATTCAATGTTGCAGCTTGGGGTCGAACATGGGAACGTTGAGGCTGTGATGTTCTTGAGATACTTAGGTGATGGTGTGGTTGCAACAATGCAGCAGCGAGGCAGTAGCGGGGTTGTCTCGCATTGATGTTCCATGGTTTGGATGTCCAGCAGCTTATAGGGACGTGATAGCTCGACGTCTGAAGCGATGGTGGATAGGAGCGATCCAGTGGTGACTCATGGTGACAAAGCCATTGATGATGTTGGTTTCATTTTGGTAATTGTTGTTTTAGCTTAACGGGCTAGATTAGAACCTGATTTTCCTTGTTATTTATCCCACGTAATCACTAAACTTGTTTAGCCATTAGTTAGTAATGCTTAATGTTAACATTAGATGATAGAATCAGTGTGTCTAGTAATCTTAGAATAAGCAATCTTGACTTGTAAAAATCACGCTACCGATTCGCTTATGCATAACCCTTCGGGAATCGTTTCATTTTGATGTTCCAAACCATTTGTTTGAACACTTTTTTGAGAATATAAATTTGTATGTCGGATGATGGATTTTTCTTAGTGCATGAGTTATGTTTGAATGTGGCATGAGCATATTTATTGATTGTGATAGGAGTCCAGAAACATGTTTTGTACTGTCTACTTCTAAGTATGAACAAGAGTAATGTGGATCTTGTTGCTTCAGTAGTTTAGGCATATAATTTGTGGAGGGTTTGTATGAATTGGTTGGCAACTCTGTTGTTAAGCATGAAATTGGACTTAGTTTAGTCTACTTTGTATGAAGACGTGTCTGCGAGCATGAGAAAAAAATGGACCAGTATAGCACGAGTTCCCCTTTGAACTTGTCTATAAGCCTGCCTGTATCTAAATCATAAATTTGTGTAAATTCACTTTGTTGTCAGTGAAAATATGTCTTAAACTAGTGTGCAAGTGTTTATGTCTATTTGTCTCAATGAAAGAGTTCTGCATTTTTCTTGTTTAGTGTTTGTTTAAGTGTGAAAGACATAAGGTCGATTGGTTCTGCAAAAGTATGACTGAGTCCAATTTGGACTGTCCAAGTTTGAATTTTTCTAGATTTTTTTTTTTTTGGTTATGAGATGGGTCCTGGGATGATTTAGTTTTTACTTTAGCGGCATCCATTTTGTCTAATTTAGTCTTTAATCTAAATTTATTTAATATGACTCATCTTTGAGTCAAAATAAGTTGAGTGTTGGTTTGGACTTTAGATTTGAAATTCAAAACAAAAAATTTGAAAAAAAAAGAAGAGGGGAATCTTAGAGACAAATAATAGGACAAAAGGGAAGCACCAAAATAGAATAGTACAACTTTTTCTTTTAAGTTGGTGATACCCTTAGCATGAAAGGGGTATTTTTTTTTTTATATTTTCACAACCAGATGCTAGGACAGCTACTTTTTCCCCCAATTTTCTACCAGATTCCCCCCCATTTTGTGTTTCTCTCTCCTCTATATAAGAGGTCGTTTACCCACTCATTTACAAATCAACACTATTCTAAAAAAACACAAAAATATCTGAAAGTTAGAAAAGGAAGAAAGAAAAAGAATATTGAAAAAACAAAAACAATGAAAATAGGGAGTTTAGGAAATGGTTAGTTTGACTCAGATTTAGGAAATGGAGGAAAAGGCTTGTTCTTGCTACTGTTGCTGCATTTTTCTGGGTTTGAGTTTGCTTTGTTGCTGTCGCGATCGTAAAAATTTCGCGGGGAAGCCACTTTGACACCCGCTTTGTGATGCGTAGCCTCTGTTTACAAATTCGCTGAGAATTAGCCACTAGACGCGTTTTTTAAAAATAATAGTATGACGACGTCTGGTGCAATGCAATTCCCGAAGGGGTTGCTAAGCACAAACGCGGAAGAAGAACAAATAAAGAAGAAGATAGAAGCAAGACAAAACTTGCTTCTTTCGAAAGAACAGTGAGGAACCTGTCTCAAAGCTCAATCGAAAGGGACACAAGAATCACCCTAGCTATGCAACAATCCTCAAGAGAACATTGCCTCTTGCAAACTGAATGATCAAAGAGGAATGTTCAATCGGATTAACCGAAAGCCACAAGTCCATAAAAGCCCTCACCGGGGTTTGCTCACGACGGAGACAAGAAATGTGCTCGGCACTTTCATTCAATTTCAATATCCAAAAACTAGCTAGCTACAATGAAAGGAAACAAGGTTTATATAGGAAATACTAAGGGTAAACTAGTAAATAGGTCACAGTTGACCAATAGAAATAAGCCACGCAGGGCTGAGTTAAAATGTGTTCGGCAGATTTTGACTTCGGTAAGCCTTGGCTTCAGTTCTCGTTTGTCTGCTCGAACACACACTTGTTGCCTTCGGATACTCAATTGTCTTCGAGCTCCTTGTCCTCGGTCACTTTGCCATCGGGCTCAAATCTGAAGATAATGCCTTCGATTCTTGAGCTCGGCCACTCAGCTTCAGAGCAATTGTTTTCCTTCGGCCAGGCTAAGTGAACGTGCACATCGTGCAGCAGCTTGGCTTGGCTTCTTGTCATCGGTCTCCTCGGTGGATCAAACACTTGATCAGCACGTGTTCGGGCTGCATCAACGTCGTTTTACACATTTTGGAAATTCCGGTTTTAACCTTCCTTATTTTTAACTTATTCGGTGTTTTTGTTTCTCTGTTTAATACTGTGACTTTTGAACTCTATCAAACTATACGAACTCTCTTTCGAAATACAACAATTTCTTATTTTTGAGATTTTGAAGCTTTGTGTGTAAGGTAACTGTGTTTACTTCGTATATTAAGGTAACTGTGTTTACTTCGTATTGTTTTTTTTTTTTTTTTTCATTTTTGTACGTGTATATGGGTTATTTAGGTTTTGACTTTGTTTCGAACAATGTTTAGATTTTCCATTGGAGTACAGTATAAGCTTTTGATTTCCTTTAAAATGGTAGGGTTTTTTTAAGGGGAACGCTTTGTTTCTGTGAAACCCATTGCCCCCAGAACTATATACTGTGACCTTCTGTTGTGGATAGGCTGTTGCCCATGATAAAAAACTGGGACTGTGTGTTTTTAAGAGGTACTTGTCCATTTTAAATGGTGGGTTATTTTTTAGAAAGGGGGCAACGGTTTTTTTTTTTTGGTCAAACCCTTTGCCCCAGAAGTATATACTGCGACTCTGTTTAACAAGTGCTTGTGTACCCAGCACTAATGTCTGGGGGAGCGGGTGGGCCACCAAGCTCTCCCCCAGTACAAAAACATGGGACTGTGCATAACAAATCATCATAGACCCCAGGACAAAATGCCGTGACCCTTGTGTTTAACAAGTGGTTGTGTCACAGTTCTAAAACATGTGACTGTGCATAACAAAGCATCATAGACCCCAGCACCAAATGCTGTGACCCTTGTGTTTAACAAGTGCCTGTGTCCCAGTTCTAAATCATGGGACTGTGCATAACAAAGCATCATAGACCCCAGGACAAAATGCTGTGACCCTTGTGTTTAACAAGTGGTTGTGTCCCAGTTCTAAAACATGTGACTGTGCATAACAAAGCATCATAGACCCCAGCACCAAATGCTGTGACCGTTGTGTTTAACAAGTGCTGTGTCCCAGTTCTAAAACATGGGACTGTGCATAACAAAGCATCATAGACTCCAGGACAAAATGCTGTGACCCATTTGTTTATTAAGTGCTTCTGTCCCAGTTCTAAAACATGGGACTTTGCATAACAAAGCATAATAGGCCCCAACACCAAATGCTGTGACCATGCACATGAACTACTTGTGCTCCCAGCACCAATGTCTGGGGGGAGGGGTTGGGTTACCAAGCTCTCCCCCAGCACAAATACTGCGACCTTGCACATGAACCACTTGTACCCCCAGCATCCCAAATACTGTGACTGTGCAGATAAACTACTTGTACCCCCAGCATATATGTGTTAATTTTCCTTTGTTTTTATTTTAATACATGTGCTAATGTTACAGCAATGGAGATTATACCAAGTGATGAGGTTACGGATAATCTGCCAAACGACGATGGTATATTGCTTCCATTTGCGCAGTGGAAAAATCGTGATTGCCAGTGGAAAGGTGACACAGAGTATCGTGGATTAATCGAAGGGTTGCTGTCTGCGGATTACCTGGAGAAACTGAAGAAAGGGCCATTCGACAAGTTTATGCTTTTGGAAGATGCTAAATATTCTGGGAGGCTTATAAATTGTTTTCTCCAGTCTCAAATAGTTTCTTCAGACAACACTAAGCTTAGCTTTAAAGTTTTTGGTGATATAGTGGATTTCACAGCTGATGATTTTCATGTAGTTAGTGGTCTTAATATTTCCAGTATTGTAGATATAAGTATTTTTAAGCTTTCAAAGAGTAGATTAAAAGAGAAGTGCTCGGCACTTTCATTCAATTTCAATATCCAAAAACTAGCTAGCTACAATGAAAGGAAACAAGGTTTATATAGGAAATACTAAGGGTAAACTAGTAAATAGGTCACAGTTGACCAATAGAAATAAGCCACGCAGGGCTGAGTTAAAATGTGTTAGGCAGATTTTGACTTCGGTAAGCCTTGGCTTCAGTTCTCGTTTGTCTGCTCGAACACACACTTGTTGCCTTCGGATACTCAATTGTCTTCGAGCTCCTTGTCCTCGGTCACTTTGCCATCGGGCTCAAATCTGAAGATAATGCCTTCGATTCTTGAGCTCGGCCACTCAGCTTCAGAGCAATTGTTTTCCTTCGGCCAGGCTAAGTGAACGTGCACATCGTGCAGCAGCTTGGCTTGGCTTCTTGTCATCGGTCTCCTCGGTGGATCGAACACTTGATCAGCACGTGTTCGGGCTGCATCATCCTCCCCTTCTTGAGAAGATTTCGTCCTCGAAATCAAGCCCTCCTCGTCCTCCGAAGTTGGACCTACAACACAAGGAACTAAGTCAGCAACATTAAAGGTGTTGGACACGTTATACTCACCAGGGAGGTCGATCACGTAGGCATTGTTGTTGATCTTGGTCAACACTTGAAATGGACCATCCCCTCGAGGAGCCAACTTTCCTTTCCTTTGGTTCGGGAAGCGTTCCTTTCGGAAGTGAACCCAAACCCAATCTCCCTTCTTTAATTCCAACTTTTTACGCCCCTTGTTTTTCTTTAAGGCAACCTTTGCATAGGCCTCCTCGAGGTTCTTCTTCACCCTTGCATGCAATTCGATCAAGGCAGCTGCTCGTCGAGTACCTTCAAAATCAAGAACAGAATCTCGAGGCAATGGGGTTAAATCAAGTGGAATTAAAGGATTAAAGCCATACACACATTCAAACGGGGTCATGTTGATCATTCTATGCACCGTTCGATTGTATGCAAACTCCATCATGGGCAAACGATCAGCCCAGTTTCCAACCTTCCCTTTTGTCATTGCCCGAAGCAACGATCCCAAGGTTCGGTTTACTACCTCGGTCTGGCCATCAGTCTGAGGATGGTGAGACGTCGAGAATAGTAGCTTGGTGCCGAGGGCACCCCACAAACACTTCCAAAAATGACTCAAGAACTTCGAGTCTCGATCACTCACAATAGTACGAGGTACACCATGCAATTTTAACACGTTAGAAACAAACAATGTAGCTACATGCTGTGCATCATCACACTTTTTGCAAGGAATAAAGTGAGCCATTTTTGAAAAACGGTCAACCACAACGAAGATGCTATCATGTCCTCCCCCCGACCTCGGTAACCCCAAGACAAAGTCCATGGATATATCAACCCAAGGTCGATCAGGCACAGGCAACGGGGTGTACAATCCATGAGGGTTGGACTTCGATTTTGCTTTCTTGCAAACGAGACAAGCGTTGCAAAGCTTTTCCACATCTCGTCGCATTTTGGGCCAATGGAACTGCTCGGTCAAGATACCAAGAGTTTTATCGACACCGAAGTGTCCCATCAGTCCACCTGAGTGAGCTTCTCGAATCAAGAGCTCTCTCCACGATGACACTGGCACACAAACCCTCCCATTTTTGAAGAGGTAGCCATCATGCCACTGATATTTCTCAACCTTTCGGCCACTCAAGATTGCGTCTCGAACACATTTCAGCTTGGGATCGTCCTCGTACATCGACTTGATGCTTTCGAATCCCATGAGCCTAGAGGCGAGAGTGGTCGCTAAGGCAAATTTCCTTGATAGCGCATCGGCCACAACATTATCTTTTCCCTTTTTGTAATGAATTACATAGGGAAAGCTTTCAATAAATTCAACCCACTTGGCATGTCTTCGATTCAATTTCTCCTGACCTCGGAGATGTTTCAAAGACTCATGATCACTTTTGATCACAAACTCTCGAGGCCACAAATAATGCTGCCAATGGGCGAGTGCTCGAACGAGGGCATACAACTCTTTGTCATACGTAGAGTAATTCAAAGTTGCACCCTTAAGCTTTTCGCTAAAGTAAGCGATCGGCTTCGAGTCTTGCATCAGCACTCCTCCGATCCCAACTCCAGACGCATCACACTCGACTTCGAATGCTTTGCCGAAGTCAAGGAGTTGCAACAACGGGGCAGAACAAAGCCTCCGCTTCAACTCTTGGAAAGCCCTCTCTTGGGACTCTCCCCACACAAATGGATTGTCTTTCTTCACCAGCTCGGTTAAAGGAGCTGCCACGGTGCTAAAGTCACGAACAAACCTTCGGTAAAAGCTAGCTAAGCCATGGAAGCTACGAACTTGTGATACCGAGGTTGGAGTTGGCCAATCTTTGATGGCTTCGACTTTAGATTCGTCGACTTCGACACCATTAGCACTGACAACAAATCCAAGAAAGACTACACGATCGACACCAAAGGCGCATTTCTTGAAGTTGGCATACAACTTCTCTTCTCGAAGCTTTTCAAGTACTTGCCTTAGGTGGTCGACATGTTCATCCACGGTTCTGCTATAAACAAGTATGTCATCGAAATAAACGACAACAAACTTATTTATGAACGGTTTGAGCACATGGTTCATCAGTCGCATGAATGTGCTCGGTGCATTGGATAAGCCAAAAGGCATCACCAACCATTCATAGAGACCGAATTTGGTCTTGAATGCGGTTTTCCACTCGTCCCCGGGTTTCATTCGGATCTGATGGTAACCGGACCTGAGGTCTATCTTCGAAAAGCATGAAGAACCACTTAACTCATCTAGCATGTCATCTAATCGAGGGATAGGATGACGATACTTTACCGTTATTTTGTTGACTGCTCGACAGTCAACACACATTCGCCATGTTCCATCCTTCTTCGGGACAAGGATAACTGGAACGGCGCAAGGACTCAAGCTCTCTCGAACGAGGCCCTTGTTCAGCAATTCATCAACCTGCCGTTGGAGCTCTTTGGTGTCTTCGGGATTACACCGGTATGCAGGTTTGTTAGGGATTTGAGACCCTGGTACGAAGTCAATTTGGTGCTCGATTCCTCTCAATGGAGGTAATCCACCTGGCATTTCCTCGGGAAACATGTCCTCGAAGTCCTGCAAAACTTTTTGAACAAACAAAGGCAAAGGGTTATCATTAGAAAAATCATCATTAGAGTTTAGAAAGATACCCTTATGCACGAGGCAAATCATCATCTGACCGTGGTCGTTGCCTCGTAAGATCTCACCGGGTTGCATGATTGCACAAATTCCTTTCACTTCGGTCGGTGAGTTTATCTCTTCGGCCCCCAATTTTGCTCCCATCGGAAGCTTAGCTTTGGCCGCTTCTTTCAATTCTTTCATTCGTTTATAGTCCTCGGTGACTTGTTTTGGAGACAAGGGTTTGAGCATGAAACTCTTCCCTTCGAGCTTCACAGTGTAAGTGTTGGACCTGCCATTGTGAACAGCTGTTCGGTCATACTGCCATGGTCGACCCAATAGCAAATGACAAGCTTGCATCGGAACCACATCAAATATCATTTCATCTTGATACTCTCCGATTTTGAACTTGATCCACACTTGTTTGACAACTCTCAATTCTCCACACTCATTCAGCCATTGTAACTTGTAAGGGTGGGGATGCTTCATCGTAGGTAGTCCCATTTGTGAAACCAAAGTTTGGCTCACTACATTGGCACAACTACCGGAATCAATGATCATTGAACACACCTTTCCCCTCACTCGACATCGGGCATGAAAGAGGTTTTCTCTTTGGTTGTCCTCTTCTTCAAGAGTCATGCAGCTCAAATTCCTTCGAACCACAAGAAACATTTCCGGATGATCAGCTTCGGCAGCCTCATGATCATCATCAACTTCAGCTCTATCAGTCTCCTCGATAATTTCCTCCTCGGTGTCACTCGCTTGCTCATGGACGGTTCCATCTTCGAGCAGAAGCATAACCTTGCGAGTTGGACACTCTTTTGCCATGTGACCATAACCTTTGCATTTGTGACACTGAATATTTGAAGCACTAGGAGAGTTGAGTTGAACTTTACCTCCCACTTCTCTTGGTTGGTTAACGGTCACACCTCTTTCGAAGGGTCTCTTCGAATCTCGAACAGCGTTAGCACTTGTTTGGTTTGGACTCTTCCATTCTTTACCTCGGTTCAAAGGAGTAGAAGTAGTGACTCCTCGATACCGGTTTGCCTTATCGTCCTTCACCAATTTTTCAGCTTCGGTGGCAGCATCGAACAGATCTTCCAACGTGTGGTACACGTGGAGTCTCAATTGAGATGACACATCCCTAGCCAAGCCATTTTTGAATCTGATAATGGCTTGCTCTTCGTCTTCGACCAGATCAAGATTCAGTCGAACCCTTTCAAACTCATCGTGGTACTCTTGGACGGACTTAGACCCTTGCTTTAACTCATAGAGTTTTTGCATTTGAGTCTGCCTGTATTTGGCACTCAAGTACTTACCATCCATCGCTCTCATCAACTGTGGCCATGTATTGACTACTGGATAGTCATTTCTTCGTCTATGCCTCTTGTCAGATTCCCACCATGTTGATGCATAAGCTTCGAACGAAGCAATGGCATGGGCAGCTTTTCTCTCATCGGTCATCTCATTGGTTTCAAAGATGCGCTCCATTTTAAGCTTCCATTCAAGATACTCGTCGGGATCACTAGTTCCTTTAAAGGGTGGAATAGTGATCTTGACACTGTTCAAGTTTGAGTCTCGAACAGCTCTAGCCTGCTCGGGAAACTCATCTTCTCGATCATCAGCCTCACGCCCAATATTTCTTTCAACATTTGCGCCTCGGCCTCGACCTCGGAAATTTCCACGTCCTCGGGGAGCTTGCCTTCGTTGAGCGAATGGCGGCTCACGCTCATATTCGTCCTCGGGAAATTCCTCTTCACCAACCTCCTCGGCAACAGCTCTAAGATCTCTTCGGGCCACTGGAGGTGGTATTCTTTCTCCTCGGGGAATGCCCAAGTTTTGATTTCCAGCTTGGGGATTGCCCAAGTTTTGTTGTGCTTGGGGATTGCCCAAGTTAAGCTCTCTTCGAATTGCTTCACTTGTCAACTGATGTTGTCGTACAAGCTCAGCATACAGCTCAGGTTTCATCGGAGTGGATTGGCTCGTTCCCACGCCGGACCCATTCATGGCCACGGACGCGTTTCCCTGCTCGAGGTTAGCTACTCGAGCACTCACTCCTCTTACTTCGGCACTGATGCCTTGTATCGCAGCCATGAGATCGGCTAACGACAATTCAGGCTTTTCAATGCTTTTGCCATCGTTTCCAACCATTGTACCTGCACAAGTCAAAGATCAAACAAAGGTTAAGGTTAGAAATCACCTCACACACTCCCTCACCTTTGATGGGTGGCACTCGGGTCCACTCAATTTATGGGTTCGGTTTTTGATCACTCAAGGACTTGTTAACAGTGGCTCGTCTGATTGATCGGTCCTCTAAGATCCTTCAAGTTCGACAATAGTCACTGCCTCTTCGGGAAGAGCGAAGTGATGTTCGACTCGATGGAACGGACGTTTTAAACTGAGCTCGGGGAGTCAAAAGAGTTTCTACGAAAGTTTGGACTTCGGTCACCCCTTCGCATGAATTCCTATCAGCTTAAAAGAGTTAGTACGACCTTGAGTAGGACAATTACTCAAAAGATCCACCAACCAGAATTAGACACGAAAGAAAGTGAAAACCTAGGAGAATCTACCCTTTTGGATTCCTTTTAGGAATCTTTTTCGATCACACCCACTTCTGTCCGTACAAAAGTGGTCCCTCCTTGGTACGGATAGGGTTTTACCTTATCCACTTTCCTTTTTCAGCCGACAATTTTCACCTGGGGCTTTGATGTTTAAATTTTTAACCCCTTTCTTCTTCAATGGAACAGTGACCTTGCTCCGGCGTACGGACACAACAACTTCGGTTCACTGACCACGAATTTCAACAGATCTGGGTTGCTTTCGACTCCGGTTCCAACGACGGAGGAATTAAAGTTCTTCGAGCCAAGACTAGCTCGACGTGTCGTACACTGTTACGAACTTGTAACAATTTTCCGGTGTACGGACAACGTTTCCAACTTAAGAACTTCGATTTTAAGCAATAAACAAACCCAAATCACTCAAGAACCACCAATCTTCACCGGTTTCTTCCAGACACAGTGGGGTTCGAGTTTTCAGTCACCATTAAAGTTCAAAACAGTCCAAAAATTCACCAAGAAACCCTAGTCACGAAATTGGTACGTCGGGTACTTGTTGGATTCGGAACTTGATGGTGAACAAGAATCTATGGTTGTTTTACCAAACAACCAACAATCAAACACAATTTTTGAATTTTTTCTCTTAACACTTTTTTTTTTTTTTTTTTTTTGTAAATAATAACACCAACAGTAACAGAAATCAAATCAGAATTCGAAAAGGAAAACAGAGACACGTACGCACGAAAATAAAGATAACGTGAACAGGATTTGGGGTTGTAGAAACAAGCCCAAACCGTGCTCTGATACCAAGATGGTGCAATGCAATTCCCGAAGGGGTTGCTAAGCACAAACGCGGAAGAAGAACAAATAAAGAAGAAGATAGAAGCAAGACAAAACTTGCTTCTTTCGAAAGAACAGTGAGGAACCTGTCTCAAAGCTCAATCGAAAGGGACACAAGAATCACCCTAGCTATGCAACAATCCTCAAGAGAACATTGCCTCTTGCAAACTGAATGATCAAAGAGGAATGTTCAATCGGATTAACCGAAAGCCACAAGTCCATAAAAGCCCTCACCGGGGTTTGCTCACGACGGAGACAAGAAATGTGCTCGGCACTTTCATTCAATTTCAATATCCAAAAACTAGCTAGCTACAATGAAAGGAAACAAGGTTTATATAGGAAATACTAAGGGTAAACTAGTAAATAGGTCACAGTTGACCAATAGAAATAAGCCACGCAGGGCTGAGTTAAAATGTGTTCGGCAGATTTTGACTTCGGTAAGCCTTGGCTTCAGTTCTCGTTTGTCTGCTCGAACACACACTTGTTGCCTTCGGATACTCAATTGTCTTCGAGCTCCTTGTCCTCGGTCACTTTGCCATCGGGCTCAAATCTGAAGATAATGCCTTCGATTCTTGAGCTCGGCCACTCAGCTTCAGAGCAATTGTTTTCCTTCGGCCAGGCTAAGTGAACGTGCACATCGTGCAGCAGCTTGGCTTGGCTTCTTGTCATCGGTCTCCTCGGTGGATCAAACACTTGATCAGCACGTGTTCGGGCTGCATCAACGTCGTTTTACACATTTTGGAAATTCCGGTTTTAACCTTCCTTATTTTTAACTTATTCGGTGTTTTTGTTTCTCTGTTTAATACTGTGACTTTTGAACTCTATCAAACTATACGAACTCTCTTTCGAAATACAACAATTTCTTATTTTTGAGATTTTGAAGCTTTGTGTGTAAGGTAACTGTGTTTACTTCGTATATTAAGGTAACTGTGTTTACTTCGTATTGTTTTTTTTTTTTTTTTTCATTTTTGTACGTGTATATGGGTTATTTAGGTTTTGACTTTGTTTCGAACAATGTTTAGATTTTCCATTGGAGTACAGTATAAGCTTTTGATTTCCTTTAAAATGGTAGGGTTTTTTTAAGGGGAACGCTTTGTTTCTGTGAAACCCATTGCCCCCAGAACTATATACTGTGACCTTCTGTTGTGGATAGGCTGTTGCCCATGATAAAAAACTGGGACTGTGTGTTTTTAAGAGGTACTTGTCCATTTTAAATGGTGGGTTATTTTTTAGAAAGGGGGCAACGGTTTTTTTTTTTTGGTCAAACCCTTTGCCCCAGAAGTATATACTGCGACTCTGTTTAACAAGTGCTTGTGTACCCAGCACTAATGTCTGGGGGAGCGGGTGGGCCACCAAGCTCTCCCCCAGTACAAAAACATGGGACTGTGCATAACAAATCATCATAGACCCCAGGACAAAATGCCGTGACCCTTGTGTTTAACAAGTGGTTGTGTCACAGTTCTAAAACATGTGACTGTGCATAACAAAGCATCATAGACCCCAGCACCAAATGCTGTGACCCTTGTGTTTAACAAGTGCCTGTGTCCCAGTTCTAAATCATGGGACTGTGCATAACAAAGCATCATAGACCCCAGGACAAAATGCTGTGACCCTTGTGTTTAACAAGTGGTTGTGTCCCAGTTCTAAAACATGTGACTGTGCATAACAAAGCATCATAGACCCCAGCACCAAATGCTGTGACCGTTGTGTTTAACAAGTGCTGTGTCCCAGTTCTAAAACATGGGACTGTGCATAACAAAGCATCATAGACTCCAGGACAAAATGCTGTGACCCATTTGTTTATTAAGTGCTTCTGTCCCAGTTCTAAAACATGGGACTTTGCATAACAAAGCATAATAGGCCCCAACACCAAATGCTGTGACCATGCACATGAACTACTTGTGCTCCCAGCACCAATGTCTGGGGGGAGGGGTTGGGTTACCAAGCTCTCCCCCAGCACAAATACTGCGACCTTGCACATGAACCACTTGTACCCCCAGCATCCCAAATACTGTGACTGTGCAGATAAACTACTTGTACCCCCAGCATATATGTGTTAATTTTCCTTTGTTTTTATTTTAATACATGTGCTAATGTTACAGCAATGGAGATTATACCAAGTGATGAGGTTACGGATAATCTGCCAAACGACGATGGTATATTGCTTCCATTTGCGCAGTGGAAAAATCGTGATTGCCAGTGGAAAGGTGACACAGAGTATCGTGGATTAATCGAAGGGTTGCTGTCTGCGGATTACCTGGAGAAACTGAAGAAAGGGCCATTCGACAAGTTTATGCTTTTGGAAGATGCTAAATATTCTGGGAGGCTTATAAATTGTTTTCTCCAGTCTCAAATAGTTTCTTCAGACAACACTAAGCTTAGCTTTAAAGTTTTTGGTGATATAGTGGATTTCACAGCTGATGATTTTCATGTAGTTAGTGGTCTTAATATTTCCAGTATTGTAGATATAAGTATTTTTAAGCTTTCAAAGAGTAGATTAAAAGAGAAGTATTTCAGGAATCCTGAAGACGATGTTAATAAAAAGGACAGCAAGTGGACTTTAAAGTTATATGACTTGCTTGATTTGATTGAACATCATTCTAGTTATGTGAGAGTGGCTCCAAAGAGCAAGGGCAATCTGAATAGAGTGTCTGCTGCACGATTGGATGTTCCATTAGAGCAAGATGATGCTGTTAAACTAGCCGAGCTATATTTGCTTAATTCTGTTTTATTGGGCCGGCCATTACCTAGAGTAGTGGATGATCAACATATGATTATTATTGATAATGAAGAGGTGCATAGCTGTTATCAGTGGGGTACTGAGATATATCGTCAAATGGTACACCATTTGCAATCAATCATAAAGCCAGGTTCTTCTACTTATTTGTTTCCTGGTATGCCCTTCCTATTCTGTTGCTGGGTGGCAGAGGTGTTCCCTGTGTTCAGGTAGTATTTTACTGTTCGCCCTAGGATCAAACCTGTGATGCTTCGTTACACATGTACTTTTACCCCTCAATACAATGTCTTGTGTGATGACTACTTTCATAATGAACAGGTGAGTTTTATGAGTACTTGCTTTTGTTTGTTATTTATTTGTTTTACTTTTTTGTTGGTTTTGAAATGTACTTTTTAATAGTTTTGGGAGGATGCCTCAGTGAGACCAATAAGGCATAAATCTAAACATGCTTCAACTTCAAAATCACCCTCAAAGTCATCTTCAAAGACTAGTTCAACAGCAGAATCTATTGACATGAATGAAGTTGTAAAGGTGAAATTCTTTGTGGGTTTTGTCTTTTAATTTTTTTTTTCTTATGTGGTTTTAATGTTTTTTCTTTTACCAGAGATTGACAGCTAATCTCAAAGTAAACTTACCTACTGAGAGCAAGATTCAACATATGATTAATTCCTCAGAAAATAGTGTAAAGAAAGATCTTGTTGACATGGAGAAGAGGATTACAGATAAGTTGAATGCAAAGTTTGATGCATTACTGCTTCTTGTTGCAAAATCAAAAACAAGTGATCTCGGAGAAAACTGTGGTGTGTCTATAAGTAAATCAGACACCAGGAGTAGAAATGAAAAGAGTCATTTTGTTGATAATTTGATTTATTCAGATGGTCGCAATAGTTTTTTCAAAGAAACATTTAATCAGGCAGAGCTTGGTGGTAGTGTACAAAGTGATCATGGTATTGCAGCTCCTTTAATAGATGCAAGTGATCAAATAATTGTGGATGTTTTAGAGCATTACAAAGCTGATACCAGTGACCCTATTGATGAAGCAAAAGGTACAGATGGTTTAGAAAAGGCGCCATCAAATTCAGACCATCATCAACAAAGTCATGGTAGTCAAATAGAGTATTCTGTATAGTCGTAATTTAAATAAAAGGGAATTTTTTTGTTTAATGTAATGATTTTTTATTTTTTGTATATGCAGATAAACAGAATCCTTCATCTGATTTATTGGACAAGTGTCCATCTAAAGACGATGATGTATCTTTGAATCCAACATATGTTCAGCATCGTGATGAAACAATTTATCCCACACTGAATGGTAAGAAGAAAAAAATTTGTTGGTAGATTGAACCAACATATTATGCACTAATACTGTGTTTTTATGATATGCTAATGTCCCAGATAATAAAATACTGGGACTCTTTGTTTAACAAGTACTTGTGTCCCAGTTCTAAATTATGGGATTTTCTATAACAAAGCACTATATGTACAGCACAAAATACTGTGACTTTTTCATATGAAGTATTTGTGCCCCAGCACCAATGTCTGGGAAGTCCATAGTAATGGAAATGTATTTTAAATATGTGTGTTTTGACACTTCTGTTTTCTATAGAGAAATGTAATGTATTGTGCTTATTTATTTTTACAGAAGGTAATAATGGTGAATCTGGGAAAAGTGCTGTGGTTGTAGAACAAATTAATGAATTAAAGCATCTTGTTGAAACTGGTATTTGGACACCAGTAGGTATGTAAAAGTAATTTTTATATAATAAATAGTGTTCCTATTTTTGTTGTTGAAAATGTGTAACAAATTATCTTGTTTTGAAGTCTCTCAAGAAAGTTCTCAAGAAGGTTGTCAACCAATTAAGCTTGCTGATAACCAAATGTTTTTGACTCCTGGTATGCGAAAATATGTTGCATGGTCCACACTCCAGCATAAAATATCCTGTTGGTTGGTCAATGAATAGTGTGTCTTGTTCCATTTACAAAAGCAACAAATGTTAAAGCTGATAAGGAAGATGTTGTCAATCAACGCAGTCACAGTGCTGATGTTCAACTTAAAATTAAGGCTGTCAGCGAGCTTTGCATAGCTGGTCTTGTTTTTACACCAGAAGGTATGTAATCGTCTTTTTTATAGTTATTTTATGTTTCTTATTGTTCGCAAATGTGTGATATATTATCTTTATTTATAAGGTTCTCAAGAAGGTTCCCAAGAAGGTTCTAAAGAAGATCTTAAAAAAGGTGTTGAGCATTTGTCTCCAAAAAAGGGTTTGAAAGCATTTTCCAGCAAGAAAAGGAAGAAACGTGATAATGATGCTTCTCCTGAAATTGCATCTCCCCTCAAACCTAAAATTGGTGAAAATTTGGCTGATGCAAGCAAAAGCATCATGAATATTGGTTGCATAGATGCACCTTCATTTTCAATTGGTTTGACACAGCCATCGCAAGAGACTGCAGCAGTGATTGATAGTGTCAGGCATGATTCTATGGATATCGATCGCTCAGAAAGTAAGGGTGGTACAGAATTGGCATTAATAGAGAAAGACAATTCAAAACTTATGACACTTGCTGATGCATCTGTTGTAGTACTGGAGCAAGAGTCTGCTTTGGATTCAGCCATGAAAACACCTGAACAGCCAAGGAAGGTTGCTGCAACAAATGTCTGTGCAAGTAATTATGCAGATGTGTGTTCATCTAAACAACAGTCAGCAATGCAGTGTTCAGTGAAAAAGGAGGAAGTTATGGATTTAGCTGTTTTGCCAGAGAAACCATCAAATCATCCAGAAGGAGGAGAGCTGTTAGGCAGGGGACATAGGGTTCGTAAGATTAGCCGCCACTTATTATCTCCATTCAGGCCTTTTCAGCCAAAGGAAAAGTGTGATTGGAAGCCTTCTTATAAGCGTGTATGCCCTTTTCATACTGTCAATGCCACGTCTAATTGTTTGGCAATTTTTGATAAATGGTTGAAGCAAGGCTTGAAAGTGACTGATAAAAACAGCGTCTCTAAAGTGTAAGTTATTTTATTTTATTTTTTTTAGTTATGGTGTATTTTAAGTTACACGGTGTTGTGGATTATATTAGTAAATTTGTATTCTTTATGTTGTTTGTATTTAACTTTTTCAGGGGTGATGATCTTTATGATGACAAAATTGCAGACATCAATTCACAGAATAAAATTAAATTGTATACTGTTTCAGTGAAGAGCAAAATGTGGTTTAGAGAGATTGCAGATAGAAGATATCCACTTACCAATGAGGTATTCTACAACTTTTTTTTATTATTGGTTCTGTAGTGTTTTATATATATATTTGTTAACTAATTTTTTTTTTTTTTTTTTTTTTGTGTTTTGTGATTTTTTTTGTCATGCAGCATGTTGATGTTATACTGTACTATCTGAGGAAGAAACATGTATATCATTTCACAAACTACTCAGCGCTGTTCACAACGACAGACTTGAATTTTGATTTTTTTGTAGAGTCGTTGTTCTTTTCGAAGGTTGAATCCTATTTTGAAAATATGGCAAAGGAAGAGAAGACCAGGAGAATAAAAGAGAAGAATGATAGAATGGAAGAAGAGTGGAAGAACAAAGAAAATTTTGAAAAAATGAAGGCCCAACAAAAGAAAGGAGCAAAAAGGACTCGTGCTCAACAAAAGAAAAAAAAATATGATCCTCCAGCAGAAGTTGTTTTTGGAATTCATGACTTGACATTGGACGATTTAGAGAAGATTGAGTTAGATTTCTACCTAGCACAGTATGAAGGAACTGCACAGAATAGCCTACTTGAGTGTGTGAATGGGTCTTCTAATGAATGTGGCATAGCATGGGGTCAAGTCGAAAAAGTTTTTATGCCAATTAGGAAGACTTCAGTTGATCCTAATGATTACATGTCTTGCACTCATTATTGGTTGGGAGTTTATTCTATAAAAGATCATAGAATAGATGTCTATGATTCGGTTTTTGATGGGGATGAAGATTTTGTGAAGATCAAGATGGCAATGTATGCAATTGCTATACCTAAGCTACTAAAAGAGATGGATTTTCATACAGAATATCCTAATTTTGGTACGACGTACAAGAAACTTGATATTGTTTATCAAGCAGCACCAAAACAATTAGGAGATACAGACTGTGGTCTTTTTGTAACAAGGTTTACAGATCTACTCATGCTTGGACAGGATTTGTTTAAACAGGAATGGGGAGTAGAAGCCATTAGTATTTACAGGAGAATGGTTGCTGTTAATCTACTGTCGCATGGAAAATCAAAAAGAGATGAAGGCTATGAAACTCCACCAGAGAAATTGAATGATGATTATGGAGAGCATGATGAGAAGCTAGCTTGTGAACATGGAAGGCTGCCTCTTCTTTGAATCTTTATTAATCTTTTTTATAAACAATGCAGTGTACATATTTTTTGAAGTATGTATAGTTAATTTGTTGTTTGTTTGTTATTATTTATTAGCTTGGGAACTATATAAATAGGAATGCTAAATACTTTAATTCCCCAGTACAAAAACATGGGACTGTGCATAACAAAGCATCATAGGCCCCAGCACCAAATGCTGTGACCTTTGTGTTTAACAAGTGCTTGTGTCCCAGTTCTAAATCATGGGACTGTGCATAACAAAGCACCATAGACCCCAGGACAAAAGAATAGGAACCGAAATGACGGTTTTCGCGTGAGTAGGCGCAGTTTAGTCATTACTCCTGCAGTCTCGAAGCACGCAACAGTCGTTTTTTCAGTAAATATGATTTTCACCAGCTTGAAAACCTTTTACTCCATTCCAAATTTCATCCAAACCTTCAAAGCTTCAAAACACCTTTCTAACAATTTCTAAAACGCAAAAACTCTTCCAATCTTCTAATCCAAATGTCTCCAAAAGCCAAGAAAAGTCTGAATATGGATGCTGCAGCTAGTACTTCCTCAGCAGCAGGTGGTCAATCCACGAGTTCTTCAACTTTGGTTGCTGATGTGATCCCGAAAGTTTGGGGAAACCTTGAAAATGATTGTTCAGTCGGCTCGTTCAGTCATTATGGCAATATAAGGTCGTGGCCTTCAAGCCGGTTTAAGAGTTCAATTACTCCCAACCTCTTGCATAGGGTTAAGGAAGATTGCGGCTGGGATGATGATGTTACAGTTTCTTGCCCCTACCCAACGGAGAATATTACTTCTGTGAGAACTGGTTGGACGGCCATATCCATGTATCCATTCACGATAGGCCATATGCTGCCATTGCATCCTGTTATAGAGGACATTTGTAAATACTACCTTATCTGCCTGGGGCAGCTGTGCCCGAGCATTTATAGAATCATTTCTCTGCTACAATGGTTTGCCGATGAGACTGAGCAAGATTTTGAGTTTAAGCATTTTATCTCTTTGTATAGCCTTCAGGTTGCAAGAGACGGGTATATCAATGCCCGTATGAGAGGAAGAAAAGCTTTAGTGCATAATTCTGGAGATACAGGGGATAGGGGTTGGATGCATAGGTATGTTTATGTGCAGTCCAAACTCCTCACACGTGGCAGCAAAACTAATCTCCGCGAGGTGTGGAACAAAACTCGTAAGTCCCTGAGTCTTTGTATTAAATACTCTCTGAGTTACGTATTTGCACCTTCTGACCTTTACTCTTTATTGGTTAGCTGACAAGATTCCTTACGACGGTCTGATTTCCGAGGAGGAGTTGTCTGCTTGGGTTGAACCCATTTTGGCAGCTTTCACCCACGAGCAGAGGCAGTGGTCCCACTATGCTTCTGAAAATAAATTGTCGAACCCTAGCACCCATGGTAAGCTGATTATCCAACTTCCTGCTAATTTATGTTGAACTCACTGTGGTATTAATATGACTTTATTCCCAGGTTTAGGTGCTAGTGGTAGTTACTTTCCTGCTCCTTCTACTGTGGAGGAGACTGTTGACCCCGTGGCCGAGATCAACGAGGAGGCAGCTGCCATCCTCCAAACTGCTGCAGCTGTTAAGGCCAGGGAAGGTGGTGAGGAGGTCCTTGCGAGGTTGAAGAGAAAGCAATCTGACTCTGAAAAGAGTAAACCCAAGAAGAAGACGAGGACAGCTCGCAACACTCCTCAGTCTTCTGAAAAGACAATTGAAACCAATGCTGCTGCTGCTGATACGCCCAAGGCTGGGCAGGAGAGTGTTAAAAGCTCGGCGGCCGCCCCTGAATCTGCTGGGCCTGTGATATTCGATATTTCTGATTCAGAGGCTCCCGATGTGAGCTTGACTCGGAGGAGGAGGGCACCTCTTCGGGGTGATAAGAGGAAGGATGTAGAGACTTCTTCTTATGCCTTCGAGGAGAGTCCCCGAGTTGATGATGGGGAAGGGGATAGAGCTGGGGAAATGGGGGAAGAAAGAATGCACGAAGGTTTTGCCTTCTTCCCTGAGGACCCAAAGCTGAATGAGCCTGAACGGATTGGTAGTCAGCAAGGCGAGCCTGAGCAAGCCAGCCACAGGCGCCCTGGCAAAGAGCCGATGAGAGAGGAGGCTGAGGAAAAAGAGGAGGAGCAAGATGAGGGGGTTGATGAGTGGAGGAAAGCTGAGGGGGAGGCTGAACCTCAGGTCTTTTATTTCGAGGACATGATGAATTTGGCCGGTGAAGGGGTGGCACCAGTTTATCTGCAAGAGTGCGACACTCTGGACCCCGAGGAAACAGGTGACGTTGAGGTCTCTCGCACAAAGCTTACCAGGCGAGTATCGTTAGGAGGAAAGACTGGGGCGTACTTTGTTAAGGGTATTCGTCACAAATTCGGTCCCCAGTACCCTTCTGAACAAGCGAGGGAGCCCAGGCCGTGTATGAGGGAGTGTGACTTCACTATCTCTCCGGATACAAATTTTCTGGCGAAGCCTGGCCACTTGGTTAAAGTGACGTCTAACCTGATCGGTCCTCGCGAGGAGTGGAACATGCGTAGCATGAGCAACGAGCAGCTAGCTTACGCAATCGCTGAAGATACTGCTCGGGTAATGTTTCCCTCTTTACTCCTTTATTCCTATTAAGTCCTTAGTTCTGATTACCTGCATATTTTCATTTTGTTGCCAGGCAAGTATGATGGCTGCCGAGCTCATGTTCCGCTCTAGGTTGAACAACCAGGAACAAGTCCTTGGCTTGAAGAAAGATCTTTTGAAGGCTCTCCAGGACAAGCAGGCCCTAGAAGAGGAGAAACAAGCTCTGATCAGGGAGAAGCGGGTCCTGGAGGGGAGGCGTGGCTTCTTTGAGGATAAGATAGACAGGTTGGAGAAATCCAACACTGAGGCCAACGACAAGATACACGCCCTCCTCGAGGAGAAGGACCGTCTTCTAGACGAGAAGGAAAGGTTTGCACTATCATTCGAGGATCTGAAAACCAGGATGGATGAACAAGGTCGCCAGATTTCTCAGCTTGCCCATGAGCTTAATATGAAAGAAGTTACCTTGGAAAGCATCCGTAGCACTTCTGACCTAATGTTGAGAAACATGAACAAGGCTGAAGCTGAATCTCGGGCTGCTCGAGGAGAACTGCAAGAAGCCAAGAATCGGGCTGAGGAATCTGTGAGGACCCAAGAGCTGTTGACGAAGGAGTTGGCGAATTTGAGGGATCGTTATACAATCGACTCCAAACTGGAAGCCCTCGAAGCCAAGAAGAAACTGCTCATCCAAATGCAGCGCGGCCAAATTAATGTTGACTCAGTCCTTGATCAGACCATAGCGGCTATCGTCAGTGTCAAGCAAGCCTTGGGCATGGAGGTAGAAGCCGACGATGACGATGATGAAGAGGATGATGAAGGCAGTAAGGATAACGAAGATGAAGATTTGGGTGGGGATCCGACTGATGGAGCTAGTGCATCAGGTCGAGATCCCGGCCCAAATGATGACTAAGGCCTCATCTGGTCCTCCTTGTAAATTTACTGGATGCTGTTAATTTTGAATATTGCTAATTTGTGGACAAATGTATATTTTGACTACTTCTGTTTTTGTCCGACTGATGAAGGCTTGATGATCATTTTTGGTCTCAAGTCTTGCTTATATGAATGACGTTGGTATTCGCTGTTTTAATGAGGTTTTCAGAAGTCAGAATTATATTTCAAATCCTAGTGTCTGAGTTCCTTTTTTGGTGTTAATCTGCGCAGATGTTCAAAGTAAAATTTGATCATAACTAGGTTAAGTTGCCCTTAGTTAAGATAAATGAAGTCAGGCCTCCTGGGCTGGACGAAACTAGGCCGTTTAGGTTGACTGAAGTCTGGCCGTATAAGATGGCCTTGCGATAAACTTTGCTTCTCATACCCGGGGTTGATAAGATATATCAAACTCACTTAATTCTACTGCCCATTTTACTAACCTGCCCGAGAATTCAGGTTTGTGCATCAGGGTCACCAGAGAACTAATTTTACTATTTTTAATAAACTTATGTTGTATTAACTTGATAATAGAAAAAAGATTGGGTCTCTATAAATGTTATGTTTTTAATGGTTGCATCTGCAAGTGTAATTTATCTTTTCTTGTACTTTGAGGATACTTCTTTTGTGTTTTATGATAATGTTAATTAAAATGCCTGTAAGTTTGTGTTTGTTTTGTGTGAAAAATGTTATCTAATATGCTGGGGGATTGCTAAGATGTTTTTGCCGTGAGTAGTAAAACAAGGCGCATGGATCACACTGACTCCCAGATGTTTATCCTGGGGCTAGTATTTTAAGGCACATGGACGCCCCAGATGTTTTTGCTGTGGACATTTCAGTTTTTATTTTTATTTTTCCACTGCATCGTAAAGGAAAAGAACAAGCAATGTGCAGCTTTTATATAAAGAATGAAGAATCTTTACTATCATCCAAAAGCACAAGGACAATACAGTATAATTGAGAAGTTTTCTTGTACAATTATTTTAATATAAATAGACTACTTTGTTACTGAATAGAAGAGGCAAATATTTTTGTATTTTTAAGATGGGAACAGTCGTTGAAGCAGTGTTGAATGAATTGGATGCTGAATTAGATCAATTTGTAAGTTAATCACACCATTTTTTTAAAGTGTTATTTGTTTGTTGGTCTTGTTATGCTTTGCAGACTTCACCCAGTCTTTACACTGGGACGTTATGGTAAATATATAAGCAGACCCAGGTTTTTTTAAGTGGTGGTTTTTGGTCTAAAAATACAGAAATACCAGCTACATTGGGATTCGAAAAGTCAGGACTTTATTAGGGAAGACCAAACAAACCTACCATTTTTTACTACATTTATTGTGATATTTTTAATCGATTCTTCGACCATAAGAGCTGGACAAAAGTTAATATTAGATAAATAATCTATACCCAGCATATTAGAGAACATTTTTCATAAATAAGATGGGAACAGTCGTCGAAGCAGTGTTAAGTGAATTGGATGCTGAATTAGATCAATTTGTGAGTTAATCATAGCATTTTTTTAAAGTGTTGTTTTAGTTTGATGTTATTATAAAAGTTTGCATTTCTTCTTTTGTTTTGTTTTGTAGATTTTGCCAGTATGGTTGGCAATTAGGCTTCCCAGACGTGATGTTCCAGCCACTCTTATTTGCCGTGGTATTCATTTCCAGATGAACTACCTAAAAGTGAGAAGACAGAGAAAACTTTGTAATGGATGGAGGGAGTTTGTTCGCACTAACAATCTTGGAGTAGGAAGTACGTTACATTTTAGGGTTCTGGAATCTTTAGATCGTGTGGTTTTAAATGTTCGTATATGGCAGCCTGAACTAGAACCTTTAAGTTCAAGTTCTAGTTCTAGTTCTAGTTCTGGCTCTACTGTTGAAGATGCTTGAAATAAGATAGCATATATTTTGTGTTTTAGTTCAATATCTGAGTTTTTGGTAAACAATATCTGAGTTTTTGGGGCAGTTATATATGTGTAATATAACTGTTGTTTTTTGAATTGTGATTGTTCAGTAAACAACATCACAAATATTATGTAATGGTGCCTTTTCAATTATAAGTTGCATCTGTTATTACATTATTGAATTTATTCTATAAATACATATCAACTTATAGTTGTTATGAAGTTTTATGTGAAGTTTCTATGTTGTCATTTTTAATTATTAGTCTATAATTTCCAACTAGTTTACAGTCATTAGCATAGGACCCCATATCAAAATGCTGTAATTTTTCAACTGCATAACAATATAGCTCCAGCAAAAGTACTGGGGGGGGGGGATGAATGTATGAATAAATATTATTAAACTTCGTGATTCTTGAATTAATTTGATAGCAGCCCCCATATGAAAATGCTGTTATATTTCAACTGCATAACAATATAGGTCCAGCAAAAGTACTGGGGGGATTTACAATTATGAGTATACGACCCCAGATCAAAATGCTGTCATTTTCACCTTCATAACAGTATGGCTCCAGCACAAGTACTGGGGGGGACTAATTTATGTGAGAGCCGTTTTTTATATTTTAATTAATATTTATTAAATTTCGTGATAGTAATTTAAGTTACACAATATTTGTTGAAAATTGATAACCTATAGAAACTGTAAAGTCCATAGAAAATATAATTTCTTTGACTACATTTAATGTATTTTTGCCAAAATACATGCCGACTGACTAACAGTTACTCACTTTTTTTACTATAAATAACCCTTTGTAGTTAAAGCAAAGTACAAAGTTTTTTGAGATTTCATCTCCTCTTATAAACTGTAAAGTTTTTTTTGAAAAGAAGATATGGCAGATGAAGAGAATCGTGTGGAGGAACTAGGAAGTTTCGACAAGAAAATCACATCATCTTATTTTGATAGAGATGATTTTGTATGTTAAAAGAAATGACCAAAGTATTTTTTATTTTTTTCATTTATTTTTTTTAGTGTTTTGTGATTTTTTTATTAACTGTGAAATATTATTCTTTTTAGATCTTTCCAAAAAGTTGGAAGCAGAGGCTGCCAAATATAAATGGAATGGCATGCATATTGTGTGAAGATGATGATGAGGTATATGAGATGAGCTTCAAAGTTGGGAAGCACGCACGGTTGTGTAATGGATGGAAGGATATGCTTAATAAAAAAGGCTTCAGGATAGGCAATATACTTCGTTTTGATCACCAGTTCCACAACATATTCAACGGTAATGCAACTGTTGTTTTTGAAGTTTCTGTCATAAATCATCAGGATGGTGAGGGAGGGGGTGAAGAAGAAGATGATGATGATGATGATGATGATGGTAGTGGCAGCAGCGACGAAGATGTAGGATCAGCCCAGAAGCCTATTGTGATTGAATAAGTTTTTGTAGTTTTTAAGTTTTTTCAGATAATATGGGTATGTTTGTTTGTGTGTGTTTTTTATTTATCTGTGTTTTTAGGTTTTTCAGCAGCTGATCAATTATGAACAATCCTTTTTAGCATTATGAACTGTGTTTGTAAGTACTGTGTTGTTGTGGTCGATCAAAATGTTTGTTGTTCAATAAGTAAAAAAACTAAAAAATAGATAAATGGAGACTACTATTTTGCACAGCAACAAATGAAAAGTGTATTTTTTATATATATTAATCCTTGTTAAAGAATACAGAGGAAGTAAAATTTAAAAAAAAAATTCTCTATTAGTGAGAACAAAATGCTGTTAATTTCAACTGCATAACACCATTGCTCCAGCACAAGTACTGGGACCAAGTATAGGACCCTCCAGATCAAAATGCTGTTGTTTTTAAGCTGCATAATACCATGGCCCCAGCATAAGTACTGGGACTAATGTATGTGACAACAGTTTATTATATATGAATAAATATTATTAATTTATGTAATTATGAAAATGTTGCTCACATTCAAAAAACAAAATCTATTGTGCAGTTTAAATATTGTAAAAGTGTTGTTATAGTAATTTAACTTGCAGAATCTTGTAAGATGTTTTATTGATTTGACTTGTCATGTAAAATGACAAAAGAATCTATCTACTTTTTTGACAATACACAAATGCTGTGGATTTCCAAAGTTAAAGTAGGGAATATTTTGTGGATTTCAATATATTTTTGGAACAAAAGAGAGTCTGTTCTAACGTATAGAATCTTCCCAGAATCTGTTTGATTTCTTTTTGTGTTGTCAATTGTGTAATACTGTTACTTTAATACAGTTGAAAATCTCAGTTCAATCTTTTCCTATACAGATACGACCTCTTCTTTACAGAGAAAGAAGCAAGGAATCTTTACAGCTTTTTTTGAGTTACAATGTCAGCTAAAATAGAACAAATATTCTTTACATGTTTTTTCTGTTTTTGTTTTCTATAAATTAGACAGTGGTCTTGTTTTTTCACTTGTACAAAACAAAAATATTATTCCAAAAAAAGGAAAAATAACAAAGCATAAAATAAAAAATGGCTTGCAATGATGAAGTAAGAAGACAACAATGGCGCCAGTTGAATAACGATGTTAGGAATTTGAAAAGTGATCTTGAGTTTTTGAAAACTGAGGTATCAGTCGTGAAGAATAACTTGGATGTGTTGTTTGAATTTTTTGTAGCTTTCAGAGAGAAAAACAACAGAGATATGGATCGACTTTTTGACAAACTCTTGGACATTGAATTGCAGAACTTCACAGATTCAACCTCTGGTTCTAGCTCTCGCGTTCCTAGTAATCATTAATGTTTTACTGTATTTTTTTATGTGTTTCGCAGTGTTCTGTTTTTATGCTTCCATGTGAAGCAAGTGTAATTTATCTTTATTGTACTTGAGGATACTTCTTTTGTGTGTTTTAGAAGTATCCTTTTTTATGTAATTTTTATGTTATTGTTATTGAAAATGGCTGTAAGTTTGCCTGTTGTGTTTGTCTGTAAAAATAATGTTTTTGTATAGTATCAGCAATATATTCCCTAGTATTTTTACACCAAACCCCAGGATATTGTTATGGGGCTTTCGTTGAACGTAACACCAAGACACAACATTTTCGTTATGGGTGATTTTGAATTCGAGCTTTATAAGCCCCAGAATTTAATGTTGGACAACACACAAAGTAATTCAAAATCCGGTTAAACAGTGTGACCCATTGTAAACAGTGTGACTTATCAGAACTTACGACAAAATACACATTGTACCTTTTCAGAATTTCCAGAAGTGACTCTTACAAACAAATGCCAATGTATATAAATTCCCACCCATAAAACAGATAGAGAGGAATCCAATTTGTCATTTTTGTTATTGAACAAATAAAAAAAAAAGAAATTGTGTCAAATAGTATTTGATCAAAAAGTATCTATGGAGAATGCCCACCGACCATCCAATGGCCACGGACCATCCAATGGAAGACAGGTTTTCCAGAATGGTTATGGACCATCAACTCGAAGGCATGATACGAACTTGCCTACAATACCAAGAGACCTGTGTTGGCGTTTTGAATATCTGAAGAAGGAGGTGGAATACTTGAACGAATTCAGAAAGAAATGCGAAGATGAGTTGTGGAATTTAAGGTACACGCAGCGACAATATTATGAAAAACTGATGGAATTATTTAAGGTGATGGCAGATCCGCTGCAATTGCACAGCGCAGGACCAGGGGAGCCCGTGTTTAGGAATTATGGAGAATAAATAATGTTTTTAATTTGATATATTATGTATTGTTGTTCTTTCACATATTAGTAATTGTTTTACAATGATATCATGTATTCAAAAAGGCAAACAGATTGTGTTTTTAGAAGTATGCTTTTATGTAATTTTTATGTCACTGTTAATGAAATTGGCTGTAATTTTTCCTTTTGTGTAATTTGTTGACTCTTAAATAATGTTTATGTATAGTCCTAGCAATACATGCCTCAGCATTTCTGATTAAAACATTTTGAACTGCAGCCTTATAACCTAAAAAATAGCACAGCTACAGTATATTGTAATGGGACTTCGCTTCAAAGTAATACTAATCCCCCAGATTTTTATGCTGTGACCGGTAGTTTAAGGGACATGGTGCTCAAGCTTTTTATCCTCAGACGTTATTGTAAATATAGAAGCTGTTACAGTTTTTAAGAGTGTGTCAGCAAATATCTCGGGTACCAGCATTTTATCAGGATAACATTGGCATACGAGAAGACCTCGAACTGGAAGAAACATAGGGAAGAACATAGAAACACAGCTTTTTTGACAACATTTATAGTGATACTGTAATACATGCCTCAGCATTTCTGATTAAAACCCTTCTCTTCCATAGCATACCCATTTTATTTACATCGTCCAGACGAATTTTGTGTTCCTCTTTTCTTTTTTTTTCCCCCCCTTAATATTTTGTCTAGTAGCAAATGGACCATTTCCATTAGTAGGTATTTAAGGTGACAAGTAACTACTCTTCTGTTGATAAATGCAGTATAGCTACAGGATATTGTAATGAGACCTTGCGTTAATGTAATACGAAGTCCCAGCATTTTAATGCTGGGACAACAGGGGGGTGATTTTGAACTGCAGCCTTATAACCTAAAAAATAGCACAGCTACAGTATATTGTAATGGGACTTCGCTTCAAAGTAATACTAATCTCCCAGATTTTTATGCTGTGACCAGTAGTTTAAGGGACATGGTGCTCAAACTGTAAATATAGAAGCTGTTACAGTTTTTAAGAGTGTGTCAGCAAATATCTCGGGTACCAGCATTATATCAGGATAACATTGGCATACGAGAAGACCTCGAACTGGAAGAAACATAGGGAAGAACATAGAAACACAGCTTTTTGGACTACATTTATAGTGATACTCAATCTCATTTTGACTATACATATTCACTTTGACCATAACAGTTGAACAAAAGTTAGTAACTCCTAGGCTATAAATAAGGCTTTGCAGTTGAAATAAACAATAACAAAGATTGCAACTAATTTATTTTTTCATTGAAACAATAATATGGAGGATGATCGTTGGGAGGAACTAGGCAATTTCAGTATGCAAATAACAAAATCATACTTCAAAAGAGATGATTTTGTATGTTAAAAAAATTACCAATTATTTTTTATGCTTTTGTTCATCTAATTTTTCATTGTTTTTTTTGTATTAACTGTTAAAGTTTATTTTTTCAGATCTTTCCAGAGAGTTGGAAAGAGAAGCTGCCAAAGGTCAATGGAAGTGCACTTTTACTTTGTGAAAATGATGACACTGATTATGAAATGAAGTTCAAGGCTGGGAAGGTACATTCAAGGTTGTGCAATGGATGGAAGGAGATGCTTCTGCGTAAAGGCTACAGACTGGGTGATGTTCTTCGGTTTAATCATGTTGTTCATGAGGTTTACAACGGCGTTGCCACTATGGTTTTTGAAATTTCATTAGTAAAACGTCAGGTTGGTCAAGGCCACAACAATGATGATGATGTTGATGATGATGATGATGATGACGACAATGATGATGATGGCAGCAGCGACGAAGATGTAGGATCAGCCCAGAAGCCTATTGTGATTGAATAAGTTTTAGTAGTTTTTATGTTTTTTCAGTTAATGTGGGATGTTTGTTTGTCTTTTTTTTCATGTGTGTTTTTTCAGTTAATGTGGAATTATGAACAATGATTTTTCGTAGTATGAACTGTGTTTCTAAGTACTGTGTTTTTATTATTTAAGCAGATCAAAGTGTTTGTTGTTCAATAAGTAAAAAAACTAGAAAATAGATAAATCGAGACAACTATTTTGCACAGCAACGAGTGAGAAGTGTATTTTTTATATATAATAATCCTTGTTAAAGAATACAGAGGAAGTAAAATGTAAAAAAAAAAAAGTTCTCTAGAAGTGAATAGTCTTTTTTGACATCAGATTTGTTGCGACTGGATGAAAATAGAGAAGAATAGTCTTCTATCTATCTAGTGTTGACGCGATTCCTAACTGAAAAACAAAAAAAAAAAAAAAAATTAACATAGCCAGCTTTGGGGTGTTGAATTGCACTAAAATAGAATTAAAAAATAAAATGCATATAGAGAGACATACCTATTGGGAGTTATGTTTCTTTGAATATGGGTGAAGTACTGGAGTGTGTCTGCAAGATGTTCTGTTGTGTCCACGCTTTCTACATATCCCACAGTGTTTCCCCGTTTGTCTTACATATTCTGCAGTCGAGACAAATCTTTTCTCCTGTCTTCTACCTGCCTTAACTTTAAAATCTGGGGGTTTTGTTATCTCTACTTTAATGCTATCAGGTACAACCCATGATTCTTCATGTCCAACAGTGTTGATTTCCGCTTCATACTGTTTTAACCATGTTTCTCTTTTATACCATATAGAGCAATAATCCGATTTGTTTAGGTGCACTCTGTCTATAGCAGCAAGTGCATGTTCACAAGGCATTTCATCCATCTGGAACTTGAGGCATTGACATTCTTTTTTCTTCAAACAAACAATGAATTCTCTCCCTTCATTTGTTACCTTAAAGCTTTGATCCGCAGTCCGGTCAACCTGTAAAAATGTAATGTATAAGATCACTTGACTAGCATAACACATATGATGCTGCAAATTACTGGATCCCCCGCTTTTGCATACCATGTAGTCCCAGCACAAAACCCGGGACTTCATGAATTATCATTGACATAATGCAAATGACATCCCAAAATAACTGTATTAGTTGATATACTCACATTCATTCTATATGTTTTTTTTATTTTTTTTTTCAATTCATCATCTGTCCATTTTGATGTTGCAAAGAAAATATCATGCGCACTCTTCCATCTCTCATAAAACCAGGTCTGTAGCTTGTTCATTATGTTGTCCACCATTGACAGTATTGATTTCCCCCGAGCATGTAACAGAGCATTATTCATTGATTCCACAATATTTGATGTCATCATGTCATATCTTCGATTTCGACAGCAAGCTCTAGTCCATCTCTCTGGTGGTTCTTCCATGAGGTAATCATAGGTTGCCCTATCCGTTTCCTTCATTTGATTCATGTCTGTTTTAAACTCTGCAATCGTGTAGACACGACATGCACTATTGAATATACTTATCACTGCAGGACTCACGTTCCTTTTGTTAAGGTTCTTTTCCAGATGATATACACAAATACCATGGGCACATTCAGGATATACATTTGCAATCCCATTTGCAATTGCAGGATTACGATCTGAAAGGAACAGTAAATTCTCACGGCAACCAAATGCAATGCGCAACTGTCTAAAGAACCAATTGTATGCCAGATTATTTTCTGAGTCGACAACTCCAAAGGCAAGTGGGAAGATTTGGTTATTTGCATCTTTCATCACTGCAACCAATAGTGTGCCTGAATATCTCCCCTTAAGGAATGTTCCATCGACAACTATCACAGGTCTACAATGTTTCCAGCCTTTGATAGATGCCGCACAAGCAAAAAACATATATTTGAACCTGGATAATAGAATTGCAGTGTTATCAGTAAAATTCATGTTAAAATTTTTGAGTCTCAGGTTTTAGTACTGGAACCCCACTTATACATAATGACGACATCACAGCATTTTGTGACGGGAATCCAACAAATAACACTGCAGTCTCAGGATTTTTTTAATTGGCATTACTGGAATTCTACACAAAAATATATAAGTACACTTTTTTTTTTTTTTTACCTGTTCTCATCATCTCTTTGAAGAGCAACATGTGAGCCTGGATTGATGTCTTTTAGCACATATAAATATGCTGGTAACTTCTGAAAGTTCTCCTCAGGCGTCCCTCTAATTAAAGACTCTCCTTCTTTTATAGCACGCCATGCCTTATTATAAGAGATTACAACTCCCATTTTCCTTCTAATCTCTGCAACAACAAAATTAGGCTTAACAGGATAATTATCGTCTCTTAGATTCTCAACTATCTCATCTCGAACAATCTTTGACGTAGCATGTTTTTGGTCTCTTTTTCTATCATCCACCGAGCAAGTGTGATTCTTCTCAAACTTCAGTATTTTGAACAGCGTGGATTGTTTAATTCTGGAAGTTCGAACAGTCCACTCACATTTTTCATTCATGCATGCCAGTGAATATCTCGTTGTGCTTGATCTCACAACCTTGAATTCAAAATGGTGTGCAATTGCAGTTGTCTGGAAACATTTAGTGACACACTGTTTGTTTAAAAAAATTGATCCAACCTTGATGTCGTCCAAATCTGCATTTTCTTTTAGTATTGGACGAGGAGATTCTCTTATTTTCTTCCTTGAATACCTCTTTCTCTTTTTTCCAGCACTTGATGGCTCAGGAAGTTCAATATTTACAAGCTGTTGTTCTGTGTTTTCAGCATGCATTAACTGTTGATCTACTGCTACAGCTTCCACAGATGGAGGTGTCAAAACTATCACTTCAAAAGCATCATCGTTGTCTATTTGCATTATCATTTGGCCTTCAGTGTAATCAACTCTCTCAGACTGTGGAGATCGTTGTGTAATGTCAACTATGAAACGTCTACTCCTATACTCGGAATTGTTCTTCATCAAGTGTAAACAGCTGATTAAATCATCGGTATTTTTTATAGGGACACCTTTGCTTGTTCCAAGTTCCATATCAAACCATATGAATGCCTCACAATGTTCTTCGTCTAAATCTATCTTTTTCCAAAGGTTTCTTCTGAAATCTTCAAAAGTATCTGTTTCACTATGTAGAAAAATCCTTGTCTCATGATCTATGTACTTATAATCTGGTATCCATTTCCCATTGAATGCAAGAACAATACACTGTTTAGCCATCACCTGTAGTTATAAAAGACAGTAAAAATACTAAACTAAGTTACAAAGAAATCCACACGGTAAAATACTGTAATTGTAGCTTAATAATGAAAGCTTAAGAACTGCTAACCTATAAGATAAATATACATTTCCATAGTTTAATTGCTAATTATACAGGGTGGAGGGGGATTTTTGAAGTGCAGCTCTATATGCTAAAATATAGCATAGCTACAGGATATTGTAATGGGACTTTGCTTCAACTTAACACTAAATCCCAGCATTTTGTGCTGGGGATATTTTTTAATGGGACATTGCTTCAGCACTAATCCACAGCATTAAATGCTGTAGGTTGAAGGAAGGTCCCATCACAATATCCTGGGGATATCACGCCATTTTGAAGTGCAAGTTTATATCCTAATATAGCACAGCTACAGGATATTATAATGGGGCTTTGCTTCAACGTAATACTAAGCCCCAGCATTTTTAGCGTTGGAATACAGGATATTTTCTAATGGGACATTGCTTCAACAGAAATCCCAGCATTAAATGCTGGGGTTTAGTGTTAAGTTGAAGCAAAGTCCCATCACAATATCCTGGGGATATCACGCCATTTTGAAGTGCAATTTTATATCCTAATATAGCACAGCTACAGGATATTATAATGGGGCTTTGCTCCAAAGTAACACTAAGCCCCAGAATTTAGTGTTGGAATACAGGATATTTTCTAATGGGACATTGCTTCAGCAGTAATACCCATCACTAAATGCTGGAGGTTAGTGTTACGTTGAACGAAGGTCCCATCACAATATCCTGGGGATATCAGGCCATATTGAAGTGCTAAGCTAAAATGTAATCATAGCTACAGGATATTTATAACGGGGCTTTTGCTTCAACGTAACACTAAGCCCCAGCATTTAGTGTTGGACAACAGGATATTTCTAATGGGACATTGCTTCAACATTAATCCCCCAGCATTAAATGCTGGAGGTTAGTGTTACGTTGAAGCAAGGTCCCATCACAATATCCTGGGGATATCAGGCCATTTTGAAGCTTTTGCTTAAACGTAACACAATCCTAGGTGCTGCATACTCTTATGAACTTAATTCAGATTCATATTAATTATATATAACAGTAAATTCGTGTTTCAGAAAAACAAATTCAGATTATAATCACGAAAACAGATATATTTATGTAAAATAATTCAAATTCAGCACAGAAACGTCGGAGAAACTGTGGAACCGCACCTGCAATTAGCTTTTACAGTTTGAATTTGAAAGTTCCGGGAGAGAGACGATGATCTGGATAGTTGAGAGAAGTAATGTATGCTTTGTTCTGTTTTTTTCCATGCGTTTTTTTGTATTTATTGTTGAGCTGTAGGTTTTTAAGGGTAGTTTAGTAAATTCAATATATGCGGCAGTAGCCTGAATGTACGCGAGTATTTTATTGGCTATTTCTCAATGAATTTTGAAACTGTGGATGGAACTCATTTAACGTGTGCAAAATTGGCTAGTCATCAATTTTTCCTGTCGCGATCTTGTTGCTTGGCTGGCTGTTGTTATTGGTTTTTTGGGGCTTTAACTCCCTAGCTTTCAGATTTTATTGTCGAACCAGGAGTTTGGCCCATTTGGTAAATTTTCTTTTTCCTTTAAGTTTTGTACACTTGATATATACAATTCAGCCTTTTCAAAGGCCCATAAAGTGGAATGTATGGCCATATGAAATTGTTACTCGTGTATGCCTATTGATTACTCTTTAAAGTTGTTGCTATGTTAGAAGTAAAAATACGAAATGGTAAAATACTCTCATGTTTGTTAAATTCACATTCATCATCCAGGTACATGTGTAAAGAAATGGAAAGCTAAAAAATATGTTTAACCTTTGGGGTCAACATTGTCTTGAAATAATGCAGTCGTAACCATACGTGTTGGAGCAGTAGGCGCACTTAATATCTTAGAACTTGAGATCAACAAGCTAATAAATTCATGACTTCATAACTTCGCAACAAATAAGTTAAATTAGACCGATTAGGACATTATTTGCAAAGTTTGTTTTATTTGTTAAAAAAAAAACATGTTTGGACAGTAGACTAAGGAGCAGGGAATACTAAAGGCCCATTAAAATCAAGTGACGAGAATTAAAAGGAGCAGGGAATACTATACTAATACTAAGTAGAAAATGTGATATATGGCAACATATTGAATCAAAAAAATATAATAAAATAAAAAGGAAAAATTACAGCAAACAATATTTTCTTATAGCCGGAAAATAATAAATAGAAGCAGTTGTGGTTAGCACAAGATTCGAGGGTGCCTAATACCTTCATGCGAGTCAATCGAGATCGTTACTCGGATTCTTTGACGCAGACCATTGATGAGTCAAAAGGTATTACGAGGTACCTTTTTGTGACTTGGCACACCTTCGAACTTATCAAGTGGCGACTCCGAATCTCATAACTCTTTGTCTTTAAAACACCAGTCACTTTCCTGTTAAATAAAAAACTCATAAAATTTTAGGGCGTGACAATGAACCATATTCAAAACCAACCAATGGCTTCACAAGATTTCAAAAACTATATGCATCAATGCAAATAACACCAAATAGTTGACATCATAACATATCAATTGTACGTTGGTCCCGGTTTTCATGTGCCAGATGATTGCTTCATAATTACAAAAAAAAAAAAAAAGAATTAGTATAGCAAGAACTTTTCGAATATGTACTTATCATATCTTAATTGCATTATTCCTATATAAGAAAGTATTGTTGATTACCTCTGTTGTGTTCTCAGCATGACCTTGTAACAAGATTAAAAATGTGACATTTGATTCATTCATATCCAAATCAAAAGCAGTTTCCTTACCAAAACTAACTTGCACGTTGACTTCTCGCAAGAGTGATGTTGCTTTTTGCGGAATGTATGCATTGTCCTCAAATATCTTATTTATTGGTGGCGCAGCAGCTTCTTGAGATTTTCTACAAACAAACAAAGCTAAATAATTGTTGCAAATAACAAAACCAAGTGACCAAATATTTGTATAATACTTACCAGTTCTCCCACGAGTACTTGGCTGAAGATTTTTTATTTTTTCTAGTTTTCTCCCAATGACTTTGAATACGCTCTTTTTGGACACCTGCTGCTCTTACATAAAGAAGGCCCAATACCCTATTTTCTATGTCCTTCTTACCATTTTTTTTGTTGAAATACAAGTATTATTACTGTTCAATTTTCCTAAAATAGTCATCCAACTCAAATACATCATCTTCTACATGTTTTTGCAAAGTTTTTCGACATCTTAGATGAGATTTGCTAAGATGAACAAGATAATAACAAGTCTACATGACTCTATTAGTGTACAAAATTTTAGATTCCGAAATTCTGTTGGTAGAACAACTATTACTTGGCAAACTTTTTATTCATATCCTCGCATCCTTGGTCCATCTCTTCAAAATATATTCCTCAATAATTTCACACACTTTATTGGAAGTAAATCCAGCAAATAATGTGCACATAAAATACCCACAGATTCAAACTTCTTGAAAGTGCATGTTACATGTAAAGTAACAGGATCCAAGTTAACAAACCAATTTTTTGCTTGAATTATGATTCTTACTTCGTATTTGGACACTTAATCATCACAATATAGTTGTGCCTCAATATAACATGCCCCAACTCCTTTAAAAAATTCTTTCTCAAACATATTATAAATCTTATGAATGTAAATTGCAGAAACTTGAGTCAAAATTGGACTATCTTTAACGGCAAGAGTAGGCTTACCATGTTTACAGTTGAAGTCTTCGTACTCTTCATTCAACCGCCACTTATTTACTACATTATTCTCATAACAGAAATGTAAGTAAATAAGTGCTTAAATCTCCAAACTCATTTAGTACATGATTAGTAATTTCACTTCGAGATGTGGCGTTCAACCCAGCACTGAAGACATCACTATTATAAGCGATAGACCACATGTGTCGAATATTATAATCTTTTCAGCCACCCATGTTCTTCTACATTGCACACGGTAAGCGCCGCCTTCCATATTTCTTCAAATTCAGGGGTGGAATCACATTCAGACATACATTTTTTAAAAAGTTTAGAAAAGCTTTTATCATTCTTAAGTGAACCCAGATGAGATGGCGCATTCTGAAATAAATGCCATTGACACAATCCATGCCTAGTGTCAAGCATAACTTCTTTAATGACAATTGTCATTGTTTGAGATTGATCAGTTATAATTGTTTGCGGGGCAATACCTCCTAATGACTTTTAAAGTGTAGAGAATAACCATTTGAAAGATTCAGTTGACTCATCGGACAAAAAAACACAACCAAAAATTGTACTCTGCCAATGATGATTTATTCTAATAAACGGTGCACAAATCATCCGATGGTTGTTAGTTCTATATGTGGTATCAAAATATACGACATCACCAAAAATATCATAGTTGATTCGGGATTGACAATCTCTTCAGAAAAAGTTAGTTATACACCCTTCAGATTTAAGTTATACATCCCAATAAAATAGTGTCTCATTAGCTTGTCTATCATTAAATGCACAGACAATGCTTTGAGCATGTCTAGCTTCCCTTAGATTTCATCAATTAGTTTATAAAATTCAAACAATCTTTTTTGAATAGCCTAAAACATCAGCCCCTCCAGCTTCTTGTGCCAAATAAAAATAAGTTTCAGTTAATTTTATACCAGCGTTAACCATATTTTCGATCGCTAGCCCTTTAGTTTTAGTTAATGAACGAGCAGATCTTAACAAATATCTTTTTCTCGGTGAATCCATCTCATGGTTATGCTCTCTAACAAATTTATCCACAATGAAAAGACTATTAGGAGATTGACACTTAAAGCTTATCATCGAAGGTCATTTTGATCGCGTGTCTATGTGACTGGAAGATGTCTTACTAGATTTCCTTTGCCTCTCATCTTTCTCCCCATGCCTATAATGCACAAAACATTTTTCTCTAAGCACCACACTACCTTGAAAATAAAATTATTTATCCTTTCTTACACTAAAACCACTGGAATGTGCACATTCACAATATAAGTGTTGATACCCAATTTTGTCCCTCCTTTTTTTTAATAATTGATTATTTTTAATAATTAGGTATATATAACTAAAAGATGCAATTACACCTTTTGTAAAAAAATGTGAATTAGAAAGCATACATTTACTTGTATTATTCTTTATTTATACATTACATAATTAACTGTGATTGTATTATATAATTCGCAGCATTTAAGCTATTTGTTAAATACGTATCAAATTGTGATTATTTTTGCAAACTAAATATATTTTTAATAAATATTTGTGTCTATTTACACTAAATTAATTTGATTTGACCCAAATTATATACATTTATCCCTCCCCCCCCCCTCTCTCTCTCTCTCTCTACATATATGTGTGAGTGTGTGTGTGTGTGTAATATATATATATATATATATATATTCCAACTAAAATATCAAATTTAAATTTTATCATAAATTATTTATTTTCTTTCTAACAAATTATTTTCCCTTTGAACCTTGACCAAACTCCTAACCAAATACATTCTCCAAATTTTAAATTTTTAACCAAAATCTTTTCTATATTTTATTGACCAAAGATAAATCTCTTTCCTGACACACTTTAACGTTCTCTTCCCCAAAAAAATATCTGCTCATCAAGATTTTGACAAAAGTGGAAGGGATCCTTCGATTCACTTAATCCCCTCAATCTCTCTCAATCATCTGTTGTCTCTCCCTGGTTCACTCACATATATCTCTTCCTTCATTAGAATTTCGCTCGTTAGAGACTCTTCTTCAACGCCTATTTAAAGACCCATCACCATACACAATTGAGGACATTACATACACACCCACAGAGAGGCATATATACACCCATAGAGAGAGACACACACACCCCACAGAGGCAAAAAAAAAGAAACATAGAAAAAGGGGGCAGTGGAAGGGAGAAAAATTAGTGAGAGGGGATGAGGAACTCAAGGAGCAGATAGAAAATAGGGGAGGGGGAGACAGACACAGATCGGGACTAGGAGGGGTTGATACCAGCAGCAGCGAAAACGCGCAGCCACTACCGGAAAACGTCGTCGCCGGCGGTTCTGGTTATTCCCATCTATTTTGATCCGCCCGTTACGGATAGAGAATAAAGGGTGAGAGTTGCAGCGACGCTGCCAGCGGGCAGCCGCTCCTCCTCCTCCTCCTTTGTTTGCTCGCTCCCTCTATCTATTCGATAGCACTATTGGATCGCCGAAAAATCTGTGTTATGGTATACCCGCTCCTTCGTGTTTTTGTTGTTCGGGTGCTTTTGATACGGCTATGATTTATGTTGCCTTTGTTCTGTTTTTTGTCTGATCTGCAATAATCTATATTGTGACGGTACCTTTATTTCAGCATGGTTTGATTGTTTCTCCAATTCGTTGACTGAGGGTATCCTTTAAGGGTCTGGAAATTTGACCATGAAAGTGTATGAACATGCTACACCAACGGTGGCATTTTTTTGCTATTGATCTTAAACATTACTATGTTAATGTTACTGGCCAATGAAAAAAATAGTTACTATTTTGAGGTCTAGCACTGATTCGAACAAATACTATGCTTCATAGGCCAATGAAGTTTTGGAGGCCAATACAAGTCTCGTTTCATTATGTTACGTTACGTTACATACTCGCTGCCCCGTGTCCCGAAAAACAAAAGGCGGTGATAATAAGTATCCATTTTGCAAGTTAAGCACAGAGCGTGTAGGGTCGCTACCTAGCATGGAAACCGGCCGGCCACCATGTTTGCAGCCGTACCGACATCTTCAAGCATCTGCCCGATACACCACCAATCTGAGCCTTAACTTTTTTAAAAAATTATTTTTCCCTTTATTTTCTTTTTTTTATTTATTACTATTATTATTACCATTATTTTGCTTATAATGCATCACACTAATCTTTTTTTTTTTTACGTATTTTTGCGAGGTACATTTGGATGAATATTTTCAAGACGACGCTCCAGAAATTATTCTACTTCAACTTACAATTGCATTATTTTAATTTCCGGTTGTTGACATCCAATTTTGTCTCTCCTGTTTCAATAATCATTTTTAGAGGGATATCAAAAGCAGAAATGAGAACAAAAGCAGAGAAAGGGAAAAAAATTCCAGAAAATGAAAAAAAGAGCCGGAGAAAAGTAGAATTTTCACCCCGAAACATTCAGGTAATGATCCTAATATATTATTTGAGTTTATTACGTGTGTTTGAATATATTTTAACGGTAAAAATTGAGATATTATACATCGTTTTAATAAGTTCAACTTATAATTGAAAGGGTCAACTGCACCCCGGTAGTGGAATTGATTATATATTCGTACTCAGTGAGTTATGGACAACATATAAGTGTAATTTATTTGGGGTTTGGTTATGTGACCTTAAACCCTGTACATAGGTCTGGCCTGCGTATTGCGTATGCGAATAGGGTAGCAGGTTCCTAACCGGATTGCCCTAAGATGTGAGGAATGAAGCCCTTAGCCTAATTTGATATATTTTTCTGCTTATTGAATAGAGTGGGATCGTTTGGCAAGGAAATCAAAGGATAAAGCGGTTGTTGATTAGCAGTGCTAACTTTTGGAAGAGGCAAGTGTTTATATCCATTTCTTTGGAGGCACCTGGCCTTGTGGATTTTCTACCACGTGTTCCTAACGTGTGTAGCTGCCGATAGGCGTACTCATTACGCCATAGCTTTGAATTTACATTGTGTATTATTTGTTGCACCTACAAGCCACGCATTATTTTCATTGCAATTCCTCATCTCACACAAGTACTCCAGTTTGGCTATTTTTAAAGACGCCCTCATAAATCACTGCTATCTTAAAACATCACGCCTGTCCAATTACAAATTCCGCAATTACCTCTACTTTTTGACAAAATTACGCAGATCATTTCAAGTCTCAAAATTGCGTTTTATACATTCCTTTGGCCATTCTAGCATTTTTAATTAATTTTATAATTTTTTTGCAATTTTATACCTATTTCACACTCATCTATACCTATTTTATACCATTATATACACCATATATACACCTCTACTTATACAATTCACACCCTTGCATTTATACACATCATCATGCCACATACACACGTCAGATCCACGTGGGCATACGTGGCAAAATCCCAGCCGTCCAGTCATTTGATCCAACGTTGGAGAGTGTAACTTCTATTTTTAATTACACCTCTCCACCCCCAAACGCTAAGACCCTCACCATTTACACAAAAACACCCAGCCACCCTTCTCTCAATTCTCTTTCATTCGAAACCCTAACAACAGTACTGCCATGGCATTTTCTGATCGATTTCTCTGGCAAAATTGCAAATCAATTACATATTCTTACTCATGTCACTGTCCGCTACAAAACCCATATAAAGATTTCTCGAAAGATGAAGTCAAAAGATCCGACCCATCATCGACTTCCGTTACTGTCACGACCCAATTTTCAAGGGCTCGTGATGGCACCTAAACAACATTTGCCTAGGCGAACCAATGAAACAAGATGCGGAAAAGAACAATAATGTGAAAAGATCATAAATGGATATATAAATATAAAAGGGTGAAGTCCAAAAGAATATATCCACAAAAGAATTGGAGCATTCTAAGAGTGACTCAATAAAGTATGAATATACATCAAAGAAATCTGAGTCCTATCTCTAAGTGACTCCGGCGGTATGCCACCACGGTCTGTGTGGTCGGCTCACCTCAATCAAAAGTCTCAGAAGCCTCGGGAACCGCTAACGTCCGGACTGCTGACTGGATGAAGGACCTGCGCACGTAGCAGAGTAAGTTATGAGCCAAAGCCCAGTAAGATCACCGACAGGCCCGCTAAGGTACCCTTGCGGGACAAGTCGCTACATGCATCATAAGCAACAACATACTATAGTAATCATACAATAAAGTAGTGAAATCACAAATAGATGTAACACATTCCATACACACAAGTAGTAACCAGAAGTCTCAAGGATTATGCCCATCCAACGTAAGGCATAGGTCAACTCAGCGGCGGTTTGGAGGTCCAATCTCTACTCCCGTGCCGACTAACCTAGACCTACGATGGACTAGCAACACCACTACTAAGTATCAACCATATACCGTGACCCGAAGTCACTATCACAATCATGAATAAGTAGACCAACGACCCGTAGTCGTTGGCTCATCTCAGATCTGTCTACGATCGCACCACACCCCCTGTCAAGTGCGTCGTATCTCAATAAATCAAGTGACCACACCACACCCCCTGTCAAGTGTGTCACATCTCAAAGGTCAAGTGTCCACACCACACCCCCTGTCAAGTGTGACACATCTCATAGTATAGGCGACACCACACCCCCTGTCAAGTGTCCCTCTAACAGTATTAATATCCACGACATTAATAACAATAACAGGATTAATAATAGACATATTAATAACGATAATATTTCACAGTCACCGTAACCCAGGTTGGTTATGCTAGCTGAACGTAAGGCGAAGGTTAACCCGACCACAGTTTGGGGGTACAATCCCTACTCCCATGTCGTCCAACCCAAGGTTACGAATAGACAGCACTACCCAACCCGGCACGTGAACAAATCAAGTACCAATATCATACAAAAGCCGGCAAAATCCTCGGCAAGACATTTATCATGACATGCCGGCAACATCCTCGGCCATGTCCCAAGTTCTTGCTATCTAAGCATGGCGTAGCAAGCGTTACTACGATATAGATTTAAGCTACCTCGACGTAGCGTTTAGACCGGCACATACCTCGGTCGAGTCACAATCTCGCTATTTATAACAAACAATAATAGCAAGTAATTCACATCAGTAATCCTAACCATTGTTAGGTATATATATGCGTACATGAAGCATACTAGCATGAAGGAAGAGTCCACAAGCACAATAGAGGTCAAGTCTCACTTACCTCGAAATTCGGGCTCAAATGCCGGGAAGAATCTCCTTTCCCGCTCGCCTTGTCCGCGAAGGACTCTCCACTAGGTCTATTAAGACAAGATATAGCACATATGAGTGCTCAATTATAGCTATTTAAGCCTATAGGCATCCTAGGGTAAAAATTACCAAAATGCCCCCGGGTAGGGCCGAGCCCTAAATTTACAAAATGTACTTTTCCAGACTCCCCCACGCTCCCGTGAGTCCAAAAGTACACTTAGATTCCACATGCGAGCCTTGCCCGATGTCTTTCCCCAATTCTTAAGAATCTAGGGTTCTAACCCATTTCCAAGAATCAACCCTTTGATTCTTGTGTTAATCAACATAAAGATGGATTGAAAGGGCTTACCTTAAGTGTAAGTATGATTGGGTCTTCAAGAAATACCCAAAAATCGCCTCAAGAGCTCACCAAATGATTTTTATAAGTTATGAACCGAAATGGCCCGAAATGGCCTTTTTATAGCAGTTTTTTTGCCTCTGTGACAGCTTCTTTTGAAAAATTCATAACTTTTTATAGGAATGTCCAAATGACTTGACACCGGTTCCATTAGAACCACAACTCAAAGGGCTACAACTTTCATGTTTTGAGTTTTTCCTAATTCCTTACGGATTGGCCGGAAAATCAGCTTTTATCCGGCTGTTTGCGCAAAAACAGAACAGAAAAGTCGCACCAGATTTTCTACTGTTTTAGGGGCAAAACGGGACCCTCCGAAGCTCGGAATGATCCCAAATTTTGCACACAAGGCATAAAATACTTGGGTGACATGCTCGTCAAGACGGAACTCAATTCGAATTTCCAAAACTCAAAAAGTGGGTCCCACGGCAAAGGTTCAATTTTCGACTTTCGCCAAAATAGCGAAATTTAACCAAACGACCTCGGAATCCAATTCCGAAAGTTGCTACAAGTCACAATTGACTATACGAACCTAACGGAACTTTCGGATCTCTCATCGGAGCTCATTTGCTCAAATGGAGCTCGGAAACCTCTTTTAACTCTTTTAAACTTCCGAAACAGGGACTTTATCAAAAGTCCTATCAAACGAGGTCCGTTTTCAATTTTGAAGGTTGCTACATATCATAAATGACGAGACGGACCTAACGGTGCGCTCGGATTTTCCATCGGGGTTCGTTTACTCAAAACGACCTATCGAAACCCCAAATTCCTTTCCGGAATTTCATAAACGGATCCTTTTCTCGAAAACCTATCAAACGGACTCCGTTTCGACTCAGATTTCACAGACGGGTCATAAATGACCTAACGGAGCTTTTAGAACTGTCGACACGCAAATCGAGGTCCCGGATCCCGTAACGACTATTTGAGGGTCGTTACATTCTCCCCCACTTAGACTCTCGGCCGTCCTCGGACGAGCCTAAGTCTAAGGTAGGATCCACACACTAGCCACGGAGCTGGCATGGATTTCGAGGACCCCTCGGTACCACCCGAAATCAATAAAACTTAAAAATGCAAATTCAGGCTTAGAAAATACAAGGATTTCATACCTGAATCATCGAACAAGCTTGGATGCCTCTCACGCATCTCGGACTCAAGCTCCCAAGTGGCTTCGGCAATGGAGTGATGCCCCCACTGAACTCTCACAAGCGGGATCACCTTCGATCTCATCTTACGGACCTCTCTAGCCACAATAGCAATAGGCTCCTCCGAATAAGCTAAGTCGCCATCTACCTCCACGGAAGCCATATCGATCACATGAGACAGATCGTGAACATACTTCCGGAGCATGGACACATGGAACACCGGATGAACAGACAGAGAGGGAGGCAAAGCCAGTCTATAAGCAACGGCGCCAACGCGCTCCAATATCTCAAAAGGCCCAATGAACCTAGGACTGAGCTTGCCTTTCTTCCCAAATCTCATAACACCCTTCATGGGCGACACTCTGAGGAATACCCGGTCCCCAACCATGAACTCAAGATCTCTCCGCCTCTGATCTGCATACGATATCTGTCGGCTCTGAGCCGTGCGGAGTCGATCCTGAATAACCCGGACCTTATCTAAGGTCTGCTGCACCAAATCGGGCCCCAACACCTGGACCTCACCAGACTCGAACCAATCGATAGGCGAGCGACATCTCCGACCATACAATGCCTCAAACGGAGCCATCTGGATAGAAGCCTGATAGCTATTATTATACGCAAACTCTACTAGCGGCAAATGGCTATCCCAATGGCCTCCAAAATCAATAGCACACGCCCTCAACATATCCTCGAGGATCTTAATGGTCCGCTCAGACTGGCCATCAGTCTGCGGGTGAAATGCAGTGCTGAGATCGACCCGAGTACCCAGCTCTCTCTGGAAAGATCTCCAAAACTGAGCTGTGAACTGAGCACCTCGGTCAGAAATGATAGAAACAGGAGCACCATGCAATCTCACAATCTGCTCAATGAAGATACGAGCCAGACGCTCCGAGGTATAAGTAGTCCTCACTGGAATGAAGTGAGCCGACTTCGTCAGTCGATCAACTACTACCCACACCGAATCATGCTTACCCACGGTCAGCGGCAAACCAACTACGAAATCCATAGTGATCTGCTCCCACTTCCACTCGAGAATGGGCATAGACTGGGTCACCCCGGCTGGCCTCCGGTGCTCATACTTCACTTGCTGGCAATTCAAACACCGAGATACATAATCAGCAACATCCCTCTTCTTCCCTTTCCACCAATACAGCTCTCGAAGATCATGATACATCTTCGCAGTACCCGGATGAATGGAATATCTCGAACTGTGAGCCTCTGCCAAAATTATCTGCCTCAGCTCCACAATGGCTGGAACACATACCCGGCCGTTAAGCTGCAAAGCACCATCATCACCAATCACGAACGAGGACACTCCCCCACTCAGGACCCTGTCCCGGAGATCTCTCAGATAAGGATCCTCGAACTGCCTTTCCCGAATCTGGGAAGCTAAAGACGACTGAGACCCCACATATGCAAGCACCCGACCTGGAACAGAAGCATCAAACCGAACCCCACTAATGGACAAAGCCTGCAACTCACGGGCCAACGGCCTCATATCAGCATCAAGATAGGCGAGGCTACCCATGGACTTCCTACTCAAGGCATCGGCTACAACATTAGCCTTTCCGGGATGATACCGGATAGAAAGATCATAATCCTTCAGCAGCTCTAACCAGCGGCGCTGTCTCCCGTTCAAGTCCTTATGAGTGAACAAGTACTGGAGACTCTTATGATCGGTGAATATCTCACATGGCTCGCCATAAAGATAGTGCCTCCACAACTTCAGTGCAAACACGACAGCTAACAGCTCCAAATCATGGACAGGATAATTCTTCTCATGGACCTTCAGCTGTCTCGAGGCATAAGCTATCACCTTACCCTCCTGCATCAGAACGCTACCCAGGCCAACACCCGAAGCATCACAATATACGGTGAATCCCCCGGATCCACTAGGCAAGGCCAACACTGGCGCTGAAGTCAACAGAGTCTTAAGCTTCTGAAAGCTAGACTCACAGGCATCGGACCACAGGAAAGGAACATTCTTCTGGGTCAACTTCTGGGCCAACACTGGCGTTGAAGTCAACAGAGTCTTAAGCTTCTGAAAGCTAGACTCATGGACACATGGACCACAGGAAAGGAACATTCTTCTGGGTCAACTTCGTCAGAGGTGCTGAAATAGAAGAAAACCCCTCGACGAACCGCCGATAATAACCTGCCAAGCCTAAGAAACTCCGAATCTCTGTAGGAGAAGTAGGCCTAGGCCAACTCTGAACGGCCTCTATCTTCTTCGGATCAACACACACCCCATCCTTGGTCACCACGTGACCTAGGAAAGATACAGAACTGAGCCAAAATTCACACTTGGAGAATTTGGCATACAACTGCTGATCCCTCAGAGTCCGAAGAACAACTCTCAAATGCTGCTCATGCTCCTCCCTGCTCCTCGAATAAACCAAGATATCATCGATAAACACAATGACAAAGGAGTCAAGGTAGGCCTTGAACACTCGGTTCATCAGATCCATGAAAGCAGCTGGGGCATTCGTAAGCCCGAAAGACATCACCAGAAACTCATAGTGGCCATATTGGGTACGAAAAGCAGTCTTGGAAACGTCCTCGGACCGAATCCTCAGCTGATGATACCCCGACCTCAAATCAATCTTCGAGAAGAAGGTAGCACCCTGAAGCTGATCAAACAAATCATCAATACGCGGCAAAGGATACCTATTCTTGATAGTAACCTTATTCAGCTGCCGGTAATCAATACACATCCGCATAGAGCCATCCTTCTTCTTCACAAATAATACCGGGGCACCCCATGGAGACACACTGGCCTAATGAAGCCCTTATCGAGCAAATCCTGAATCTGCTCCTTCAGCTCCCTCAACTCAACAGGAGCCATACGATACGGGGGAATAGATTTAGGCTGAGTGCCTGGCAATAGATCAATGCAAAACTCTATCTCCCGCATAGGCGGCAAACCCGGCAAATCATCAGGAAACACATCCGGATACTCACAAACAACCGGAACTCTATCAAGGGATAACTCCTCTGCCCGGACATCCCGAACTGAAGCAATATATCCCTCGCACCCACTCTGAGCGGATCCACTATACCCACCAGACTGACGCGATCTCTTGGCCGCCCTCTCCGCGTCAGCCCTGGCGAAGATATCCTCCATCCGCCGCGCCACATCAACTATCTCAAAATATGACTTGTTGCCCATATCAGGGGCAACAGCTACCTGCAAGCGGGGATGAAGACCCTCAACAAATCGGAGGACCTTGTCCCTCTCCTGAGCCACCATAGCCGGCGCAAACTGAGACAACCACAAGAACCTGGTGTCATACTCTGAAACAGACAGGTTTCCCTGCCTCAACCCCTCAAACTCGCGCCTCTGAGCATCGTGCTGACTCTGGGGCACGAACCTGCTCATGAACATAGACACGAACTCAGCCCAAGACAAAGGAGGGAGGTCACTAGACCTCTGCCGCATCATGGAGACCCACCATGTCTCCGCATCTCCCGATAATCTGAAAGAAGCACACTGCACCCCTAAGGTGTCTCTAGTACCAAGAACTGTCAAAATCTTCTCACACTTCTGAATGTACCTCTGGGCAGTACATGTAGCTGAGGTACCGTCGAACTCTGGAGGCTGAAGCTTCATGAATGACTCTATCCTCTTGGCAACCTCCTCAGTGCCCATAGGAGGAGTAGAAATAACAGGACCTGCCTGAGGAGCAGAAGCAGAAGGCTGGGCAATATGATCAGGAGCAGCCTCAGAAGTAGGCGTGCTCATAACAGGTGTGGTCGGTTGAGGAGCCGAAACAGGAGCTGCAACATCATCTCTGACAGGGACCTGATGGCTAGACAAGGCCATCAGTCTCATATACTCCTCTGAAGAGATCACAACGGTGCCTGGCACAACAGCAGGCACAGGGGGAATAGATGCTGACAGAGTCGCTGCGGACACCGCAGGGATAGCTGTGTCCTGCCTAGTGGCTGACGGGCGACCTGCTCGAGTCTTCTTAGCAGCTGGCGGCTGCGTAGGTGCTGATGGCTCTCCCGCAGACGTGGGTGTAGAAGATGCAGCCCTCCTGGCTGAGGATGCTCGCGTCCTCGCCATTCGATACAATACACGAAAAAGGGGTCAGCACCTATATAAGCTACTCAGCACGAATAGAGATGAAACGAAGGTAAAACATTTCCTAACATGCCCTTGTAGCCTCTCGCTCATAAGTATGGTCGACAACATACCCATAAGCAAGACTCTACTCAGACACTGCTCCAAGACTCCTAGGACTCGAATTAGAACCTAAGGCTCTGATACCAAACTGTCACGACCCAATTTTCAAGGGCTCGTGATGGCACCTAAACAACATTTGCCTAGGCGAACCAATGAAACAAGATGCGGAAAAGAACAATAATGTGAAAAGATCATAAATTGATATATAAATATAAAAGGGTGAAGTCCAAAAGAATATATCCACAAAAGAATTGGAGCATTCTAAGAGTGACTCAATAAAGTATGAATATACATCAAAGAAATCTGAGTCCTATCTCTAAGTGACTCCGGCGGTATGCCACCACGGTCTGTGTGGTCGGCTCACCTCAATCAAAAGTCTCAGAAGCCTCGGGAACCGCTAACGTCCGGGCTGCTGACTGGATGAAGGACCTGCGCACGTAGCAGAGTAAGTTATGAGCCGAAGCCCAGTAAGATCACCGACAGGCCCGCTAAGGTACCCTTGCGGGACAAGTCGCTACATGCATCATAAGCAACAACATACTATAGTAATCATACAATAAAGTAGTGAAATCACAAATAGATGTAACACATTCCATACACACAAGTAGTAACCAGAAGTCTCAAGGATTATGCCCATCCAACGTAAGGCATAGGTCAACTCAGCGGCGGTTTGGAGGTCCAATCTCTACTCCCGTGCCGACTAACCTAGACCTACGATGGACTAGCAACACCACTACTAAGTATCAACCATATACCGTGACCCGAAGTCACTATCACAATCATGAATAAGTAGACCAACGACCCGTAGTCGTTGGCTCATCTCAAATCTGTCTACGATCGCACCACACCCCCTGTCAAGTGCGTCGTATCTCAATAAATCAAGTGACCACACCACACCTCCTGTCAAGTGTGTCACATCTCAAAGATCAAGTGTCCACACCACACCCCCTGTCAAGTGTGACACATCTCATAGTATAGGCGACACCACACCCCCTGTCAAGTGTCCCTCTAACAGTATTAATATCCACGACATTAATAACAATAACAGGATTAATAACAGAAATATTAATAACGATAATATTTCACAGTCACCGTAACCCAGGTTGGTTATGCTAGCTGAACGTAAGGCGAAGGTTAACCCGACCACAGTTTGGGGGTACAATCCCTACTCCCATGTCGTCCAACCCAAGGTTACGTATAGACAGCACTACCCAACCCGGCACGTGAACAAATCAAGTACCAATATCATACAAAAGCCGGCAAAATCCTCGGCAAGACATTTATCATGACATGCCGGCAACATCCTCGGCCATGTCCCAAGTTCTTGCTATCTAAGCATGGCGTAGCAAGCGTTACTACGATATAGATTTAAGCTACCTCGACGTAGCGTTTAGACCGGCACATACCTCGGTCGAGTCACAATCTCGCTATTTATAACAAACAATAATAGCAAGTAATTCACATCAGTAATCCTAACCATTGTTAGGTATATATATGCGTACATGAAGCATACTAGCATGAAGGAAGAGTCCACAAGCACAATAGAGGTCAAGTCTCACTTACCTCGAAATTCGGACTCAAATGCCGGGAAGAATCTCCTTTCCCGCTCGCCTTGTCCGCGAAGGACTCTCCACTAGGTCTATTAAGACAAGATATAGCACATATGAGTGCTCCATTATAGCTATTTAAGCCTATAGGCATCCTAGGGTAAAAATTACCAAAATGCCCCCGGGTAGGGCCGAGCCCTAAATTTAAAAAATGTACTTTTCCGGACTCCCCACGCTCCCGTGAGTCCAAAAGTACACTTAGATTCCACATGCGAGCCTTGCTCGATGTCTTTCCCCAATTCTTAAGAATCTAGGGTTCTAACCCATTTCCAAGAATCAACCCTTTGATTCTTGTGTTAATCAACATAAAGATGGATTGAAAGGGCTTACCTTAAGTGTAAGTATGATTGGGTCTTCAAGAAATACCCAAAAATCGCCTCAAGAGCTCACCAAATGATTTTTATAAGTTATGAACCGAAATGGCCCGAAATGGCCTTTTTATAGCAGTTTTTTTTGCCTCTGTGACAGCTTCTTTTGAAAAATTCATAACTTTTTATAGGAATGTCCAAATGACCTGAAACCGGTTCCATTAGAACCATAACTCAAAGGGCTACAACTTTCATGTTTTGAGTTTTTCCTACTTCCTTACGGATTGGCCGGAAAATCAGCTTTTATCCGGCTGTTTGCGCCAAAACAGAACAGAAAAGTCGCACCAGATTTTCTACTGTTTTAGGGGCAAAACGGGACCCTCCGAAGCTCGGAATGATCCCAAATTTTGCACACAAGGCATAAAATACTTGGGTGACATGCTCGTCAAGACGGAACTCAATTCGGATTTCCAGAACTCAAAAAGTGGGTCCCACGGCAAAGGTTCAATTTTCGACTTTCGTCAAAATAGCGAAATTTAACCAAACGACCTCGGAATCCAATTCCGAAAGTTGCTACAAGTCACAATTGACTATACGAACCTAACTGAACTTTCGGATCTCTCATCGGAGCTCATTTGCTCAAATGGAGCTCGGAAACCTCTTTTAACTCTTTTAAACTTCCGAAACAGGGACTTTATCAAAAGTCCTATCAAACGAGGTCCGTTTTCAATTTTGAAGGTTGCTACATATCATAAATGACGAGACGGACCTAACGGTGCGCTCGGATTTTCCATCGGGGTTTGTTTACTCAAAACGACCTATCGAAACCCCAAATTCCTTTCCGGAATTTTATAAACGGATCCTTTTCTCGAAAACCTATCAAACGGACTCCGTTTCGACTCAGATTTCACAGACGGGTCATAAATGACCTAACGGAGCTTTTAGAACTATCGACACGCAAATCGAGATCCCGGATCCCGTAATGACTATTTGAGGGTCGTTACAGTTACGGTCACCAAAAAACGAAGACACCAGTTTAAGATACAGACCTTTACACGTTTTTAGATGAGAAGTTAAGTGCAAAAAGAGGAAGTCCCTGGCTAAAACATGTGGGAACCGATTCAAATTAATGACAAAATGGGTAATCCCTTCTCTTGTTATTTCTGAAAATCCTATGTGATGTCTATGACTGATTTAGTCGATTTTGTTAGTCAAAATATATTTGCTTACTTATTTAAATGATTAATTAAGGCCAAGATTATGTGGTCACTGGTATTGTTTTAACTCATTGATAAATTGGGCATTATCTTAAACCTTTGAATTCTAATTGCATGCAGTTGATGCCTTGTGTTTTATTGATCGAATTCTAATCCTTAAAATCTATGACAGTTTGAAGTTAACCATGATCATTCCATATGTTTTGAAATGCACTTGGTCGCCTATCTTATTTAAACACACAGTTTCCATGATTACACGACTTTGATTAGGCTAAAATATTGTTTTACATGATTTTAAGATTCTAATCTGTTCACTTTACATCCTTTAACTGAAAACTTGAAGGGAGTTGGTTTCATTGATTGATCCAGTATCAATTAAGGTTTTTGAAATTTTGTTAAGTTATTCAAGTGATTCTCGAGCCTAAAATATATTTGTACAACTGATTTTGAACCTAGACTGCATTATGTGTAAAAGAAGGGAATTCCTACTTATTTTAGGATTTTGTTTACCTTAAAACTTGGGTTTGATTGATTTATATTTGGAAAAGAGTACCTAATGGAATATTTTTAATTCTGGAGAACTATCTCCGTTGCCTTTTTTAGTTTTGCCCATTTTAATTTAAGACCTCACCCCTCACCTATATGAACTACTCTTGTTCTACACAACTGACACTGAAAAAATACAGATACACACTAATATCACTCGTACACTGAATATACACAATTCTCGCATAAGAAAAGGGCACTGCATATTGAAAGCATTGGTAGCATATTTCCTTCTGTCACTTGCAAGTTTCTAGGAAAAGTCATGCTTCTTCTCTCTCTCTCTCTTTGGGTCCTGTTCCTAGAAGTATCTGACACTGCCTAAACCTTGTTTGCTTGATTGTTATTCCTAACAAGGTATAAAATTCTTTTCTGAGCCTATGTTGTTGCCTGCTTAAGACTGTTTATGTCTGTTTGTTTACACCCTGGTCATATGTGAATGCTCGTTTGGGCCTTCCCTTTCCCCCTACTAACCTTTTACTTGCAGCTTGTTTGGATGGCCTTAGATAGGCCATACCAGTTTTCATTGGTTACAGGGGAACCCAAGATTAATAGGGTCAATGGATATACCTTCTGAACTGAATATGGTACTGGGATTCCGAAGTTGTAAACCCCTGATATTATGGTAGCCTTTAGCCTAATGCCTAAGAAACGGGGCATCAACTCATGTTTTTTACCCCCCTTAGAATCCCCTATCTGTGTATTTGTTAGGATATCCTGCTTGTACTCATGTGTGAGTGAGTATTGCTCACTGGTTGTGTTGTTTGGCCACACAGGGGCCTTTCTTAAACCTTCTATTTATGTGGTTGCATCATCATCATGCTAAAACAAGGATTTGCATAGCTAAACTGAAGTCAGGCTATTAACAATTACGTGCTCGTTTAAGTAACAGTGTGAAAATGATAGTTAGGTGTTCAAATCAGCATAGTCGTGGTACATTGCCTAATCGTGTTTAATTGAAGACTTTCATGTGAAAATTTGAAAATCTTAACAACAGGGGCCAAATGTGTAATGTTTGCCTAATCTGCAACTGTTTTCTTAAAATTGAATCTGACCCACTTTGGGTAAATGGTACGGGCCCAGTAACTGTTTTTAAACTCGGCCTTTATATGTTTAAACTGATTTATATAAATGTAATTTATTTAGGGTTTGGTTATGTGACGTTAAACCCTGTACATAGGCCTGACATGCGTATCGCATATGCGAATAGGGTATCATGTTTCTAACCGGATTGCCCTAAGATGTAGGGAATGAAGCCTTTAGCCTAACGTGATATATTTTTCTTCTTGTTGAACACAGTGGGATCATTTGATAATTTCCAAAGGACAAAGCGGTTGTTGAGCAGTTGTGCTAACTTTGTAACAAGGTAAGTGTTTGTATCCATTTCTTTGGAGGCCTTTGGCCTTGTGGATATTCTACGACGTGTTCCTTACCTATGTAGCTGCCGATAGGCGTACTCATTACGCCTTAACTTTGAATTTACATTGTATATTATATGTTATGCCCTGTTTTTGGTATTGCATTGAGCATATGAGCATTGCACTGTGATTTTGAGTATTGCATATACTTCTCGGTAATAGATAAGAGTCCCAAGCCGGTGAAGGCTCATTACTGCATATACTTCCCGGTAATCGATGAGAGTCCCGAGCCGCCGAAGGGTCATTACTGCATATACTTCCTGGTAATCGATGAGAGTCCCGAGCCGGCGAAGGGTCATTATTGCATATACTTTCCGGTTGGCGATTAGAGTCCCGCACCCGTGAAGGGTCATTATTGCATATACTTCACGGTTGGTGATGAAAGTCTCGCACCGGTGAGGGGTCATTATTGCATATACTTCCCAGTAATCGATGAGAGTCCCGAGCCGGTGAATGTATCAATCACATGTGACTGCATTACATCATACTGCATTCATCCCATCTCATTGCACCGCATACTGACTAGTGTGTGACTACTATGTTGTGTTTTGTGTATGCGGCATGTATACCATGTTGTGGACATATTTCAGTTTGCCTATACGTTTCTGGCTATTTAGTGTCCTTAATTGGTTTATATGCTTTAGTTATATGGATCGGGTTGCACGCAGCAACGGTATAAATATATGAATCGGGTTGCACGCCGCGACAGTACGAATATATGGATCAGATCGCACGCCACGACAGTATGAACATGTGGATCGGGTTGCACGCCGTGACAGTATTATGTTCGGGATACTTAAAAACCTATATGTTCTGTCTACCTTATGTCCCTAGTTGTTAATGGTTCCATACGTGTTTCCAGTTATTATCTGGCGAGCCTTTTTATAGTTTAAATAAGATGGATTTGGTTTACCTGTCTTTCAGCTCCCTGGCTAGCTATCCTATTCTTTGAGGTGGCTAGTCTGCCCAACTTTTTGAGTCCTTTTGACTCACTCTTGTTTGTTGTTTGTTTTTGTCTATCTATTTCGTTTCGGCAGGTCCGCTCCAGGATTGAGTTCGCTACGTTGTGAAGAAGCGAAGACGACTTCAGCTGTCAGGGTGAGCCAGCTTTTATTCCGGATAGTCACCAGTTTTATGTTTACTATTTCAGTTGTATTTTGCTCCCTCCAGGAGGTATCTGTCTTCTTTTGTACTCTTAGATGTCTAGTCTGGATAGCCTAAACCTAGTATGTTGGGTAATTAGCTGTAATTTCTTTGTACAACCTAGAGGTATCAGTATATTTGTGCTTTTTTTCTCAGTCTTGTTCTTATTTATGAATTGAATTATATTTATTTTTCTAATATAATTGGTAAGGGTTCGCCAAACGGGTCTAGGAAAATATATCGGGTGCCTGCACGGCCTAGCCGGATTCCGGGTCATGTCAGTATAGGGGAGTATAAGTCTTAGGGTCAATTATACAAATTATTATACGTATTTTCTAAAGTTAATATCACTTAATCATGTATTTTCATGTTTATATGTGTGTGTGTGTGTGTGTGTGTGTGTGTGTCTGTGTGTGTCTATATATATATATATATATATATATGCGACAACCCCTTTTTATGCATTTATGTGTTTTATGAACCTGTCTTTCAAAAACAACACAATATGTTATGTTTTCAAAATTGACCCCAAAAAGTAAATAGCCATTAAGTTTAGGGTTTGACAATTAATGTCAAATCACGCCGACCTGGAATAGCTTACATTTTTTGACAAAAATAACCACAACTTGATTCTGTGTCAAAAGTTAAAAATATATTAAAACCTGTCCATTTTTGTAAACTTACCTAGTCATTAAATTTGTATAAATATACTTCCCATTGACTTAGGTTGTTTCTGCAAAATATAAAAGGCCCAGAACCTATTTCCACCATGCTTCATTGCCTATGCAAATATTTGTGTAAATATCCTTTTTTGCTTGACTGATTGCACATTTAGCCTCTAAGTTAGTAAAATAATTTACAAATACAATTCAAGTTTTGCCTATTTTCTTTGAACATCCCAAAATTAGAAACTCAGAAGGGAACCACTTTTCGTGGGACTTGCGGAAGTGCCTAATACCCTCTTCCCTGAGTTATTTGGACTTCTTATCTTAGAATCTCTGATAATTTCCCGGAGTTAATTTTGGACCCCTAGACATTTTAGGTGATCTAATACACCTTGGAAGACTTTATTAGGTGGCGACTCCAAAAGCATAACTCAACTGAGTTACCTGGTCAAACCCGAGCCTTGACTCACTCCGAGTCGGGTAAAAGGTGGGTGCGACACCAACTTATCGTTATTAGTTTGTTTGGCATACCAACTAACTTGTTTTATTTTGTGAGGTCTATTTGGTTGAGGTTCGCTAAGGAAGAAGCAATAAGCGAATATGAATATTTTATATAATTTTAATGATTGTATGTATCTAACTTGTATATTATAGTGAAAATTATTTTGTCTGATTTTATTTAATTTATTTTCCGAATCCCAATTATTTAGTCTGGGCGGGAACCATATTTGGTGGAACTTGAGAGGTGCCTAACACCTTCCTCTTGGGTTATTATGAACTTTACCTGTAATTTCTGGTTTGCAGGCGAAGTTTCAGAGTCCAAATTTCAAATTGGCTAGAAACAAAATAGGTGCTTTAATACGCCTAGTTAAATAACTTATTAGGTGACGACTTCAAGTCTTACCCGTGAATTCCAATAAGTCGAACCCTGTTTCAAACCCATAGCGGTTCGAAAAAAGGGGTGTCGATAGAATGGTGACTTCGCTGGGGAGTTCCAAGGTTCTAACCATGACGGACTTTATATTGGGATTATCTGTATTTTATTTTTACTTATCGGGACTAATCCTTTCCTATTTCTTTTGTAGGTTTGATGTTTAGATCTTCCTATTTTAGTTGGAATTTAATTACTTTTAAATATGCTAAGTTGTGTGCACTTTATAAGAGTTATTTCGTTATGCTTCCTCTGCTCTAAGGCTGTCTAATAGCCCGGTTTGGGCCGGGCCGAACCGGACCGGACCGGAAACCGGTCCGGACCGGCTCAAATCGGGCCAAATATAAAAAAAAAAATTCGACCCGGTTTCGATCCGGCACGTCCAAAATGGACCGGACGAACCGGACCAAAATGGACCGGAACCGGACCGGACCGGACCGGACCGGACCGGAACCGGACCGGACCGGCTGACCTGATGGTTTGCGAAAACTAGCCGTTGGGCAACGGCTATTTCACTTTTGGCCGTTGCCCCAATGGCCAAAAACGGCTATTTGGCCCCCCACCCCCTAGGGCGCCCCCATACCCCCCCTATCTATTTTTTTCTATAAATACCATCATTTTTCATCAATTTATTCACAATTTCTCTAATATTCTCTCTAAATCTCTATCAATCTCTCTTATTTCTACAAAAGGCTATTTGCTAAATTGCATACTAAAAAAATATTTGGAGTAAAGTGGAAATATTGTTCGGTGCGGTTCCGGTCAAGTTTCAACTTTCACTTCCTAAGTTCTACATTCTAAGTTCACGATATCAAGTAAACTCGTTCTTACTTTTTATTATCTATTTTATTTTTGTGCAATATTATTGTTTGTAGCATATTTTAGTAATTTGTTTGAAGCATATTTTAGTAATTATAAAAATGTCTGGAATTTGGAGATCAATTACTGGGCGTACGGGTAGCGGTCGTAGATCAAGTGCTTCTAACCGGGGGGGGGGGGGGGGGGGGATGATAGACGTAGTCGTGCTTTAGGTAAAAGACCAGTTGGTACTTCTAGCGCTCCTTCTCTTCTAGATGATTTTACTCAGGAAGATGACTCGCAATTTTTGCATGATATAAATGTTGGTGCACCACTAGATAATGATATGTTAGAGACACAATATGAAGAGTTTACCGAAGGGGCTAATTTAGATGAAACACCCACTAGTCAATTTCAAGGTGAAGAACATGAAGAAACTGAATTACCACCTATGCCTCCTAGTAGAGAACGATATGCACGACCCGAAAGATCGGATGTGTGGAAATTTATGACTAAAGATATTCCGGCTCAGAAAGCTAAATGTAATATTTGTAAAAAAGTTTGGGAATTTAAAACCGGCAGCCATAATAGTGGGACGGGAAAGTTGAGAACACACTTAGAAAACCATCATAAGGAAAAATGGGAAGCAAGGGCGGGTGGCCCTCGTTCAGGGAATAGAATGGCTCCATCGCAAGGTAGTGGAATCCAACAGGAAATTAACCCAGTGACGGGGGGGCTTTTGTATTATGATAAAAAGAAAGATAGGGAACAAATGGCAAAAATGATTGCGGTAGAGTGCTTACCTTTTACATTTGCTTCTTGTCAAAGTTTTATTCGTTATATTCAAACCGTATATAATCCATCTTTTCAAGGTTTTCCAAAAACTACGGTTAGAACTGATATTATAAAATTTAAAAATGAATATAGACAATATTTACGATATATATTTTATCACTTTGATTGTAGAGTTTGTCTTACTTCTGATTTGGGTCGTGGTGTTAATGGGTATGAGTATTTAACAGTTACTTGTCATTGGATAGATCTTAACTGGGTAATGCAAAAAAGAATTTTAGCATATTCTGCTGTCGATGAACCACACACGGGAAATTTTATTAAGGGAGAATGTTTGGAATTTTGTAAGGCGTATTATCTTAGTGATAAAATTTTAAGTATAACTCTTGCTAATGCAACTAACAATGATTATGCTATTACTAAGTTAATACCCGCATTGCATCCCCCTTTTGAAGAATTGTTTCATGTTAGATGTGCATGTCATATATATAATTTAGTTGTAAAAGATGGCCTTAAGTTATTTGATCCTACTATTATGAAGGTTAAACTCGCAATTAGTTATATTTTTAAATCTAAAAAACCGGATAGATGGAGGGACTTTCAAGTAGATTGTCTGAAAGAAGGTATAGCTCCTAGAAAAGTTCCAAAGGAAGTTTCAACTAGGTGGAACACTGTATATGATTCTTTGAATGTTGCTTACATTTTACGAGTGCCTATTACTAATTATTTTAATCGCAAAGTAGCTGACGTGTATCACCTAGAAGAAACAGATTGGCAAGATGCTGAGCGTCTTCTTCAATTTTTAGCAAAGTTTTTTTATGCTACTAAAGAATTTTCCGGTCAATATTATCCTACAATCACTACCATGTTGTATTTTATAGCTGGAATAGCAGAATTACTTAACGATTATAGAGTAGTGCCTGGTTATGAAGTTGCGGTAGAAGCAATGCTTGAAAAATTTAAAAAATATTTTTTTCCGATTCCACCACTTTATTACATTGCATCTGTATTACATCCATGTTTTAAACGTTTTAATACGGAAATGCTCATTAGAGAAATTTATCGGAATTTGAGAATTACTGATGAAGAAACACCAAGTGTAGAAACAGTTTGTGCGCAGGTAATTGTAGATTGCCAACGGATTTATGAAAGGTATAGGAGTGCAGCTGATAATGTTGTTCCAAGTGTTCCAAGTGGAGCTGAATCAAGTTCAACGCAGGCTCCCAAAAGACCTGCAACCGGATTGGGAAGTTTTTCCAGCCTTAATCAAAGGCTTTCTAGCAGGCAGTCGAGTAGCAGCGGAGGGTTCAACGAGCTGGATGTTTATTTACTTCATGGTTGCAAGGAAATTGAGTATTTTGGAAGTGATCAACTACTGCCATTTTGGAAGGATCAACAAGCACAGTTTCCAGTTTTAGCAAAAATGGCGCGGGATATTCTAACTATTCAAGCATCATCTGTTGCTTCAGAAAGCGCGTTTAGCCAAGGAAGATTACAAATTGGAGATCATAGACATTCATTGAAGGAAGAAGCAATGGAGACGGCCGTATTATTCAGAGATTGGATTAGGTCGGAGCGAAGAAATTTTGGATTTGCAGAAGATCAAGTAGCCGATTCAGAAGCATCATCAGAAATTTTATCAGGCGATGGAAGTTTGGACAATGAAACTGAATATGAACAAGATGACTCTTTGCCACCGGTTCCTCCAGAGGTGCCAGACGAAATTATTCAGAAAATGAGAAGTTTTTTTATTAATATGTAGTTTTTGCAATTTAATATCTATGTACTTTGCAAAAAATCAACCATTATCCATTATTCAATAAAATGAGTTACGCCTTGCTATTAAGTAAATCCTTTGTTATATTCTCAAGTATCCTTTGCTATTAAGTTACCTCTTTGCAATTCAATACTAAAATACTAAATACTAAAATACTAAAATACTAAATACTAAAATACTAAATACTAAAATACTAAAAACTAAAAACTAAATACTAAATACTAAATACTAAAAACTAAAATACTAAATACTATTATACTACTAACTTAGTATTAAGTTTGAAAAAATAACAATTTATTAAGTTATACTAGATTACTAAGTTTTATAAAAAACTACTCAATTATACTTTTATAATACTAAAATACTACATTACATAATAGTTAATATTTTAATACTAGATTACTAGTATTATATAAAAGTTATTAAATAAAACTAAAATTTAAACAAAACAAATAATCAAAAAACAAAAAACAAAAAAAAATAAAGAAACCGACAAAACCGGGCCGGACCGGAACCGGACCGGACCGGCCCACTTCAAATTTATGTCCAAATCCGCTCCATTTTGAAAAATAGCCGTTGGCAACGGCCATAAACGGCTATTTTTCCCACCCCCACACCCATAAACGCCCCTACAACCCTCCCCTACCTATTTTGCCTATAAATACTCCCATATTTCATCAAATTAATAACAATTCAATATTTTCTATTCATTTCTCTTAAAAAAAAGGCTATTTTATTAAATTTTCTATCAACATGGCTGCAAATGCAAATAATGCAAATCAAGTTCAAGGTGCTACTAACGTAGGTCCGTCTGCTGCTCCAAAAAGAACTAAACGATTCGAAGTTTGGGAATTTATCACAAAAAATAATGATACCGGCAAAGCTCAATGTACTCTTTGTCAGAAAGTTTGGAATTGGGAAGATGGAACAAATACTGGAGGGACAATGAGGTTTAAGACCCACTTGGAAAACCATCATGACCCCGAATGGGCAGCTCGTGCTGGTGGCAAATATCTGCAACCACGTGATGACTGATGATTGAGTTGAGTCAGTGTTGAGTCGATGAACTTGAAAATTTATGTATTTTTCTAATTTCTAGTCTATTTTCATATTTTTATTTTCTAATTATGCATTTTCATTTTCCAACATAATGTAATGTGTGTATTGTTGAATAATATATGTGTTTTGTGTTGTTTATTTAGATTTTAGTATTTTAAAAAATAAAAAATTTAATTTAAAACAAAAAAAATAATAATTAACGAACCGAACCGAACCGGATCAAACCGGACCGGGACCGGTACAATATCCGGATGCCGGTTCCGGTTCCGATCCGGCATTGGTGCAATTGCACCGGTGCACCGGACCGGAACCGGGCCGGTGACGGATTTTTTTTTCCAACAAAACACCGGACCGGACCGGACAAGCCGAACCGGGACCGGACCGGACCGGGTCAATAGACACCCTTACTCTGCTCCTAGACACAGTAAAGAGTATACATCATTTTCCATCATATTCGCCACTTTTGGAAATTTTTACTCGTGCAGTATATTTGAAAGACGGTTGCGTCAGTTTGACGACCGTTCTCACTTCTACAAAACACACCATTGGAAAAAATTTGGGATAGGTCGAGTCCGTGGTACATTTGACAGTTCCAAACTTTTTCACTTCCAAATTGTCCATTTTGGGGAACTTTAGCTAAACCCCACTCTTAGAAAACTCTATTAGGAGCATACATCACATTACATGTTTTAAATTCTTTTTTACATCATCGTTTCAAATTATCTTGCTTGACTATTTCATTTTTGAAACTAACTTGTTTCTTTTGCTTTCCCTTTTACCTTCCCTTTTATTAAATTAATTTTGTGAACTAATTTTTTATTTCAACTTGTGCATATTTTAAACTTGTGCATTTTTCTCATACCGTCCGCCATTCTTGGCAACTTTAAAATCATGCGTTGAAAATAGAATAGTTACGATCACCTCTTCCTCACAAAAAATCCTCTTTAAGGAGAACGACTTGGAATCTAGTTGGTCCGTGGTACAACCAAAAATTCTAGACGTTCCTGCTCCTGCTCCCTAGTCATCCGCTTGGGAGGATAATATAATCTGGTTTAGTTAACCCAACTTTTAGTGACGACGCTAGAATTCATGCATTATACCATTAGGCGACTTGCCTTTCAGTCAAATAGGCCAACTTGTTCAAACAATCCGAACGGGTTTTTGACCCCCACAGAGCGTTGAACATGATTTATTTGCATTTACTTAAGGACCGAACGTGCAAATACGGACCATTTATTCCAAACGGTTGGAATCATTATGTACTCAATGCTATTCAAAGCGTAAAAGGTAGCCGAAGGGGCATCAAAATCGCAAATTGAATCAGAAATGGTTGTTTATTCCTAAGTGGTTGGAATCATTCCGTATTTAGTGTTATTCAAAGGCACAAAAGGTAACCAAAGAGGCATTTAAAGCGCAAATTGAAGCAGAAATGGCCGTTTGATAGATGGGATGACGCATAACGCACATATGTCCTTTAGGTATTATATAAACAATTGGTATGTTAAAAAGTCCATTTGCAAGCTTCGTATAAAGTGTTCAAAGGGTTTTCAACCTGCAACGACACATCTTTTCATATTTTATGCGGCATCATTTTCAAAGGCTCGTGCCACACATTAATCGTTTGTTTACAAGCGGAATTTTAGGCATCTTCCTCCCCTTATTTCTCCTTCCTTCACCTTTTGCAAAGATCATGCCACTAGAACATTCAACATGGTTGCTGAATCCCTCAGTTACTCAAATATTGGTGGGGAATCCATAGATCAACAAGACCAAGTCAAAATGGCGTTTGGAGATATGATTTCACTATTGGAGCACACTACGATAAAAAGGATAGTAGAAGCAACAGTGCACTATTGGGATGCAGACCAAGCGATTTTTCACTTTGGAAGTATATAGTTGACACCGTTGCTGGAAGAATAGGCGGATTGACTCAACTCTTATTTGATAGTAATAAGATATTGATGCCTAAGAGCATTACACCTGAGGAGTTCTTCGAAATGGTAGGGCTTAAGCCCGAATTATGCACAAATAATGTGAGACAATCGAGGATTTCTTTGACTTCTCTCTACATTAAGTTCGGGTACAGAGAAGTATTTCAAGAATTCTAAGATGATTTTAGCATTAACCGGGCTGATTGGCAGGAGCTGAGGGCACTCGCTTTTGTCGCCGTCTTTTTAAGGAATGTCGTGTTTCCAGAACATAAAGGACGGGTTGATGTTTGCGCGGTATCAATCGCGGATGACCTACTCAAAGACTTTGATAAAAAATACGCTCTGGTACCTATGATTGTTGCAAAAATATACAGTGCTTTAGAAAGATACTAGAAAGGCGCTGGTTTTTTTTAAGGTTGTAATTTGCTTCTACAAATTTTGTTGATGGAACATTTACAAAAGATGAACAACACAGACCAAGCCTTCAATTCCATACCAAGAGAAGATTACATCTTAACTCACAACGCCGCATAGACAACGGTTTTGAGAAGTGGGACCAACCAACAACTGCCAAAGCTTGGCACCACAGGTTTTGTCAGTTGACATCTGAAAATATGCAATGGATGATCGACTACTTTCCTAGCACTGCAATGATCACGCGGTCGGAAGGAGCCTCATTTCTCATCTTAGTGGGATTTAGAGGAGTTTATCCATATGCTCCTTTAAGGGCACTCAGACAAGCAAGAAGAAAGCAGATCGTACCCCAAATTGCAGATTTTAGAAGTTTCAAAGCAGATGTTCTCAGAGGAGTGATACCATTCGAAGACAAGATATTAGAACTCTGGAAAGTAAGACGTCGAATGGGATTCGAGACTATTGGACGAGACAGGTTTGATGCAGGCTATGATGAAGATTACCTGGATTAGCTCAGGGAAGACATGACAAGGGCTGTTCAACCAAGAGCAACAACAAAAAGGAAAAGAGATGCTGAAGAGAGAGAATCTGAGTGCAAGAAACTACGTAGAAAACTAGCAAGGGCATAAGGACAAATAATAGTAAAACGAAATTTGGCCAAGGCAAAGAGCAAAGAAAAAGAAAAAGGCGCAATAAGGCAGAACTCTTGAAAAAATGCATAGAGTCTATAGGTGTGTGGGCTAGCGAAGGAATGAACTCCGTGACTGACAAAGAAATGAAAGGGAAAGGAAAAAAGGCTTGGGAAATATTGAAAACTTCATATTTGAGATATCACGATTCTTGACTGATGCAGACAAACCATCATTTTCCAGAAAGACTTATCAGGGGAAAGATCATTTGAGGAAGATTCGTCCGAAGAGGAAGAAGATGATTCTTCTGATGATGGATTAACATGAAGAATGCTTGCTCGGCTATGATCTAATTTCCTATCAATGCTTAGTGTTTTCTTTTGTTACATTGTTTCAATATCACTCAATGCAATAAAAACCAATAAATGCAATATTCTCTTTTAGGCTCCGCATTTTATTAGCAAACAAAATGATGCATGTGGCACAAAGCGCTTTTCAAATCATCGTGCATAAAGCGGTCCTTTTCATTATAATTATTTACTATTATGCATTACGTGAATTTGTCTGTTGCTCTAGGTCTGTTTCTGCTTAAGTGAATCCCTTCCCAAATATAATCTCTTACCAAGCCACCTCCTCTCCCAATTTCACTCCCAAATCCTGATATATAAAATCTTTTGCATATCCTCATTATGCCCTATCCAATACCAACTGAAAAACCTATTATCAAAAGGTTGGCTCAAGTTGAATACTAAGTCGAAGATATGGTTAAACAAAGTACACTTGTCGATGATTTGTCAAAATAAGAAGAGTTTGTTAAAGCAAATACTATACACATGGAGTAAAATATTGGCAGGAGAAGAGATACGTTGGTCAAACTCAAAGGCACACCTGAATTACCACAAGACCTTTTGACACCAATATTTGAGGATCATTTTATTGCTTCAGTCCATACTATAATGTATTGAAGGCGATCCAAAGCATTTTCCCTATTCATGGTCAAAAAGGCGTTCAAAAGGTTATCAGAAGGCAATAAGAAAGTGAGAAACAAGGGCAACCCGTTTGATGTTACAAAGGTGTATGCACAACAACCAAAACTAGCAGGATGATTTCAATTTGGAAAAGAATGCAAAGATGCAGTAAAAAAGATTCCATTATATGACAGAACCAGAAACCTTTGTGAGTATTGGAAGCATATTCCGACCAATTAGCAAGTGTGGAATAAGACAATGAACCTAGGATGAAATTGTCTCTTAAGATGCATACAAGGCCAGGATTGAATTGGTATATAGAGAAAGACACAGGCAAATAGACTGCTTGAAGGATTTTGGTTGAAAATTTTATCGAGTGATATGAATTCTCATGACAACAACTACAGTGAAAAGGAAAAATACAATATAGCCAACCCCTAAAATGGTCTTGACTGAAGCACCAATCTAAGAATACACACGATACGTAGGCAACAAACACCGGGTTCAGTCCCTTCTCAACAAAATCTTACCCAACAAGAAAAGCTGGTGCAAAGATTGAATTGCACCAATCGGTTGGCAAGTATGAAAAAATTGACTATCTCTTTTTAAGGATGCACAAAAATCGCGACAGGCTTAATTTGCAAGGAAAGATGACCAATGAACTTAAGGTCTTGGTGTTCGATAAAAGCCAACCTCCTTTTCATTCCCACAGCACAATCTATTCCTCATGCAACATTTTTATCACTTTTTCATCAAGATTTAAACTGAATTATCTCCTACGTAGGCGAGCACTAATCATTTGATTAAAATTCTTGCTTTGACTGCTACATAAAGCACTCAAGCAATAATTTTTCCCCAAATTCAAGCGCTAAATCTGCTGTCTAGGCATTCCTTTTAGCTATGCATCTGACCTTTATGTGATAGATTGTTTCAAAATTTATAATATGCTAACTTTGTTTTGTGCGTTTAGCTACTTATGGTTGTCTTGTATTCGAACACCGAAAATTGGTCAAAGAATTTACATCAAGAAGAAACCAAAATGGCAAGCCGAGCTGAAAATTTTACCTTCTGGAACAAAGTCTTCCAAACTACGAGCATATGACACCGAGAAAATTCAGGCAATCTCAATCCCAGTACTGTACAGGTTGTAGTACAAACAAGAAAAATCAGTTAGCAGTATACCCGCACAAGAGACACAACAAAGAAATCCAACCAAATAAATCTAAAAAGCTCCACAATTTTGGAAAGATGTTCGTGAAAAGAAGAGAGCATCACATTAGTCATGATGATCAAGCACCAACCACTATACAACCAGAACCGGCAAAACTCACAATCTCACACTGCACCTAACTCATACAATAAACAACATTCCCCACTGTCAAGACTTCCAACAACAATCTTACCAAGCCCAACACAATTGCCAACAAACAAAAAGGACAAAATCTCGCACCTTTACTCCGTTAGCTGAATCAAAAAATATTACAACAAACAATTGAATGGCTCCCTAGATACCCATTCCGGATTTTGATCCAACAAAGATCTGCACCCATCACTCAAACATTCAAGGCCATGACACAACAAAATGCCCAGCACTAAAATACAAAATTCAGAGTCTAATTGACCAAGCCAAGACCATGGTGCGACAAGAACCAACAAATAGAAGCTGCAACTCTCAAACCACAAATACATTTTCTATACAGACCAATCCATCAAAGTTAGCTCCAAGACATTTGAAAAGAAAAACACGAAACACGAAGACATCCCATCGACCCCCAAGACAAGCACAATTTTTGACAACCTCCAAATCCGACAAATCCAAATACAAAACCTCAACATGAGAATGCAAGTATCTACATAATCAGAGTCACCGAGATATTCAATCATCACACCAAAAGGACGAATGCAGATTCAAGCCAATACATTGGTGTTCAATGCAATGCAACCACTTTCTTTCAACTAACGAATCTTTCTTTGAGAGTAGATCCTTCGACACAAACACAAGACTCACAAGCAATCACAACGGACATGATAGCACCTTAGCCACGTCAGGCTTAAAATATAACGACCAACCTCGTCAGGCTTATAATATGACGACCAGCCTCGTCAGGCTTAAAATATGATGACTAGCCTCGCTAGGTTTAGAGTATGACGATTAGCCACGTCAGGCTTAGGATGTGACGACTAGTCTCGTAAGGCTTAGAGTATGACGAGTCTTAGAATATGACGACTAGCCTCGTCGAGTTTAAAATATGATGATTAGCCTCGTGTGGCTTATAATATGACAATTAGGCCCATCCGCCTTAGAAATGGACATACACATCTATTTTATTTTGCAGGCACTACCACAATGGGTGATCTATGACCACAACAAACTGGGCAGACTTTTTGAGTATTCCCTCCAAAATTGCTAGAAAACAATCAATCAACACTAGGGCAGAAATTTTTGAGGTTCCCTCAAAAATTTCGGAAGGGCACAAAGTGACACTAGGGAAAAGTTTGAGGTTCCCTCAAATTCATCAAAGGCCCAAAAAGGCAATAAATATGACAATCACTCCTGACAAGAGGCAATGATAGCTCCTGACGAGCAGATAAATATCTCCTGACGAGAGGCACCAATAGCTCATGACGAGCAGACAAATATCTCCTGACGAGAGGCACTAATAGCTCCTCATAAGCAGATAAATATGGCACCGAAAAAAACTATTGACACTCGAAATGACATCAATTTACACGAAAGTTTACTTTATCTTTATCTTTGTTTACACTTATTTTACTTTTATTGCAGGACACCCCTCAATTTTTCGACAATCTCTCGAGCCACTCCTTGCTCTCTCACACTCGCCTTCGAAAATCCCTCCCTATACAAGAATCGTGCATCACAAAACCTTAAATATATACTGACGCTGTTTTACTTCATGGAAATTTAGAGTTAAAGGTCTAGTGCAGCTTGTCGACAATCCATCATTAGTATGTATATCTCTTTCACACCTCAACTCTTTGAGAAATTACTTTAGCGTTATAAGTGCACATGTAATCAACGTTGTTGATGGTATTCTGCCTCAGCTTATGGTCCAACTACATGTCTCTTTCACTTTTACTTTTTCAATTCAAAGACAATACCCTGAAGTGGATGTTCAGTCTTAAGATCATTCCTGGTCTGCATCATACTATCCATATATATTTTATTCCAAAAAGTTTGATATGCGTGTTATAATTCTGATCCTGTAATTAGGAAATAATTTCCGTAAAGTAGCTCATGAAGATCGTGCAAGTTCTCTTGTTATCTGAACGAATTTTTCTTTAGACTGGGGCTCGTTCGAGGACGAACGAGAGTTTAAGTGGAGGAGAATGAAACTACCTCGGTCAATCGTTTCGGAAGTTAGGACTCTGATTGGCGTGCCGATAATTTTAAAATATTCGTAAGATCCATTGGGACTTATCTGTAAAATTTGAGCTAAATCAGACCTCGTTTGGTAGGCATCGGAAGAAGGTTTCGGTTTTTATTATCGATAAATTTTAAAAAGAGATTTTGGAGATCGGTTTTGGTGAATGAGCTCCGATTTGAAATCTGAAAGCGCCGTTAGGTTCATATGATTATTTGTGACTATTGTAAATTTTCGAAAGTGAATTTCGATGTTCGGCTAGTTTCCGCTAAAATGCCGAAAGTTAAATAATTTGATCTTTTTCCATTTAATTTGCATATTGAGTTTCGGGAGTCCGGTTTGAGATCCGCCTTCGCGAGTATGTTACATATATTTTATATAACTTCTATGCAAAAGTTGGAATTATTTTGAATATCGCAGAATACCGTTTTAATTTTCGTCGTGAAAAGAAAAAAAAGGGAAAAAGACCCAAAAAAATAAAACAAAGGCGGTGGCTAAATGGATTTATCCCTTAGCCTATGTTTAAACGCAAGTGAACAGAAACATGAAATGGAAATGGAAGCAGATACATTTCAACGAACAGAAAGGAGAATCTGACGGAGACAATGGAAAAAATACCAGAAAATGAGAAAAGAGCCAGAAAAAAGATAGAAGTTTTACCCCAAAATATTCAGGTAATTATCTTAATGACTTATTTGATTTTATTACGTGTGTTTGAATATATTTTAACGGTAAAACTTGGAATATTAGGCATCGTTTTAATAAGTTCAATTAATAGTTTAAAGGGTCAAATGGACCTCGATAATTGAATTGATTATATATTCGTACTCAGTGAGTTATGGGCAACATATAAATGTAATTTATTTGGGGTTTGGTTATGTGGCTTTGAACCCTGTACATAGGCCTGGCCTGCGTATTGCGTATGCTAATAGGGTATCAGGTTCCTAACCGGATTGCTCTAAGATGTGAGGAATGAAGCCTTCAGCCTAAATTGATATATTTTTCTACTTTTTGAATAGAGTGTGATCGTTTGGCAAGAAAAACAAAGGATAAAGCGGTTGTTGATTAGCAATGCTAACTTTTGGAAGAGGTAAGTGTTTTATATCCATCTCTTTGGAGGCACCTAGCCTCGTGGATAATCTACCACGTGTTCCTTACGTGTGTAGCTGCCGATAGGCGTACTCATTACGCCTTAGCTTTGAATTTACATTGTATATTATATGTTATGCCTTGTTGTTGGTATTGCATTGAGCACATGAGCATTGCACTCTGGTTTTGAGTATTGCATATACTTCCCGGTTGGCGATGAGAGTCCCGAGCCGGTGAAGGATCATCATTGCATATACTTCCCGGTAATCGATGAGAGTCCCAAGTCGGTGAAGGATCATCACTGCATATACTTCCCGGTTAGCGATGAGAGTCCTGCACCGGTGTAGGGTCATTATTACATAAACTTCCCGGTTGGCGATGAGAGTCCCGCACCGGTGAAGGGTCATCATTGCATATACTTCCCGGTAATCGATGAGAGTCCCGAACCGGTGAAGGGTCATCATTGCATATACTTCCCAGTAATCGATGAGAGTCCCGAACCGTTGAAGGGCCATTATTGCATATATCTCCCGGTAGACGATGAGAGTCCCTCGCCGGAGATAGGTATCAGGCATATTAGATTGCATTGCATCGTACCGCATTCATCCCATCTCATTCATAAGTGACTGCATTGCATCGTACCGCATTCATCCCATCTCATTGCACCGCATACTGACTATTGTGTGTACTGTGGTGTGTTTTATGTATGCGGTATGTATACTATGTCATGGACTTAGATATATTTCAGTTTGCCTATATATTTCTGGCTCGTATTCTGGGTTGCGGGAATCGGTTTGCACGCCGCAACGGTATAAATATATGGATTGGGTTGCACGCCGCAACGATATAAACATATGGATCGGGTTACACGCCGCAACAGTATAAATATATGGATCGGGTTGCACGCCGCAATGGTATGAATATATGGATCGTTTGAACGCTGCGACAGGATGAATATATGGATCGGGTTGCACGCCGCAACAGGATGTATTTCTGATTGTTGATATGTTCGGGATACATATATGTTCTGGCTATCTTACGTTCATGGTGGTTAATGAGTTTGTGATTCCATACGTATTTCTAGTTATTATCTGGCTCTGCCTTTTCATAATTTAAATAAGAGGAATTTGGTTTATCTGTTTCTTCTCCCTGGCTAGCTATCCTATTCTTTGATGTGGCTAGTCTGCCCCACTTATTGAGTCCTTTTGACTCACCCTTGTTTATTGTTTGTTTTTGTTTATCTATTTCGTTTCGGCAGGTTCGCTCCAGGATCGAGTTCGCCACGTTGTGAAGGAGCGAAAACGACTTCAGCTGTCAGGGTGAGCCATCTTTTGTTCCTGATGGCCACCAGTTTATTGGTTATTATTTCAGTTGCATTTTGCTCCCTTCAAGAGGTATCTGTTTTTTTTTTTTTTTTTGTACTCTTAGATGTCTAGTCTGGATAACCCTAAACCTAGTATGTTGGCTAGTCAGCTGTAATTTCTTTTATACAGCTTGGAGGTATCATTGTGACTGTGCTTTTTTTTTTCTAAGTCCTGTTCTTATTTATGAATTGAATTATATTTATTTTCCTAATTTAATTGGTAAGGGTTCGCCCAACGGGTCTAGGGGAGGATGTCGGGTGCCCGCACGGCCTAGCCGGATTTCGGGTCGTGTCAGTTGGTATCAGAGCCTGGCTTAGAGTCTATCCAGACTAAGACAGTGTCTAGTAGAGTCTCGTTGATGGGTACGGAGACGTCCGTACTTATCTACGAGAGGCTATGGTGGCATCTAGAAAGTTTCACTTCCTTCTTTTTTGATTGTGCGTCGGTTTAGGATGCAAAAGTATTTTCGCTAATTCCTTCGTGGTAATTGTGAACCCTCGTGCGACAAATCAGCAAACGGTATGAGTGCAAGACGAAGCAGTCTAGCCTGGGGCTAGCACTGGCGAAGCCTCGAGATTTTTTGATCGTGCTGACGATCTAGTTACGGAGGTCCCAGCTATACGAGCTCGCGATGGGCCAGGGAGCAGGGCTTTGTGGTTCCCCTGGCTCTCTAAGATACTTTTACGAGAATCTTGGCGATGCATATACCGCAAGAACCTATTATCGCTAGGCAGCTATTAGGTTGCCGCAGATGCAGATGTTCCGACTTAGAGGGCTCTTGTTCAAGTTCTTAATATTGCCACAGTAAAGTATGTTCCGGAGGCAGCATGTGGTGTGCCTCCAATTGCTCTGGCTGGGTAGGTAACTGAGGTAATTATTGGGTCCGAGTGCTCAAAGAGGTTGCATTATTTTACGCGGTTGAACATCCTGATATTCCCAACCAATGCATTAGATAATCCCTGTGTAAGTTTTTTTTTAACAATACAATGATGTCAGCATATCCTTCAGGCTCTTGATTATAGCGAGCAGTATGGCGTTGATTATTTTATTTTCCAGTTTCAAGGTCCAGCCTTGGATTGGTGGACCGCTCTCTTATTACCTAACTTGGTTCGATTTTTCTTCTAGATTCGTGGAAAAGTTCCCTTCGAGTAGCGAGCGAGATGAAAAATATTGCCAGTTTGAGTGGATTGGACAGGGTAGCCTGTCGGTTAGCCCGCTGGTGTTTCAGAACATGAGATTGAATTCTATAGAATGACTGGATATGCATTAGAACTAGTCCATGAGTCTTTCAAGAGATGCAAAGATTTATCGATGACCTTTCTTTTTCCTTGAGATCCCAGATGGCTCGAGAGATTTAGGTCTGGATTTCATTTGACGTTGTTATTGATATTGCGCGAAGGTATGAGGCATACCATAAGTTAGAGCGGGAAGAGTTAGCACTGGAGGGCAAGAGATCCCGTGGCCTTAGTGGGCAACCATGGTACCTCATTTGGAGGTAAGAATTCTGATTATTTTGGGAGGTCACTTTCCATGTTATCTCAGCTTGTGTCACGTGATTCTTAGAGTGCGCCAGTAGCTCGTCAAGATCAGATTCAGTCTTCTCTTCACAACTATCAACAATCTTTCCAGCTTCCGTTTGCAGCGAAAAGGTGTTATCATTGTCGTGAGTCTGGTTATCTTTTGAGGAGTTTTCCCTTACTCCGGCAAGTAGGCAGTCGTCCTTTTTCCTGTCATCAGGCACTTGCACAGTCGCAGGAAATTTAATTTAGATCTCAATCAGCCAGAGAAATGCCACCATCCAGTAGAGGTCGAGAGCGTAGTGGCAGTGGTTCTTCACAAGGTGATTATCAGGGTAGTGGCTCAGCTCAGCTGCAGAGGCAGTTCTATGAACTGCTAGTCTGACAGGATGCTGAGGTATCTGATGTAGTAGACCCTGGGATTTCTTCTTCTCTTAAATATGAGTAAGATTTGATTCTTTCGATCGATCTGGAAATGGTGTGTCTTATCATGTTTCGATGATTTCCTTGGATGTCATTTTTTTTAAGAATCTGTTACGGTAGAGGGGTGAGCTTCTGATATGATTTATTCTTGGCATTTGTGATGCCCTACTAGTTTATCTGGTTTAAATGTGAGAGATTTATGAGTGAGTATCGGTATTGTTTGCTTGACATGTTGTTGTGCCTCATTCTGTTATAATGTCAAGTTAGTCTACAGCTCTTTGGAATTCAGTGTTGGTAGGATAATGGAATCCTAATTCGTCACCATCAGAAAGTGTTATTGTTTCTTCCGGTGTAAAGTGGTTAGTAAGTAATACTCGATCTACGTGTCTCCTCTTGGTTCAAGACGCTAGTAGAGTCATGTTATCCCATGAGCTTATCTGGATTATAAAAGGGTTTTCTGGTAAATTGTTAGAGTTTCTTTCTTATTGGAAGGTTAAATTGATATGGATGTTGCTCCATAGATGTCATTTAATGTCTATTTCTTCAATTGCGATTCTTTGGTTAGCCTGACTCGGAAATAGACTAGCTCTGGTAGCCAAGCAAATAAGAAGATGAGCTTCCTGAAGCTCTAATTATTTCTATCCTCGGTCCATTTTCATTTCTTCTTCGTTCGGCACTGGTGAGCTTAGACGGTCAGTAACCAATTGTGATGTTCCCTGTGTTGAGCCAGAGTACGTGTCAAGGTAGCCGGATAAGCACATTATTGTGTTTCAAGACTACTAAGGGTAATGAGAGGCGTCATTTGACCTTTGATTTGATCCATCAGGCGGTGGTGCTTATAGAAAATGTATGGAGTTATGACTCGAGAGTTGCAGCTGTTTGGCAACTCGAAAGGGTAGTGTGGTAGCTTAGGTCTGCCTACGTTCAGCTTTTAGCTAAATCTTCTTTAGTCCAGCAGACTGTGCGAGGATGGTTATTTCTATTCAAATAGCTGCATGAGTTTGTGCATTAAGTGGATGAGTCTTCCTCCAAATACTTAATGGTAATACTAAATCTCTAAGGCGTTGATACCACTTTTTTCACGACCCAACCTAGGGCCACGACAGAAACCTGCAATGAGTGTCGATCATTGCTAAACCCACTAATAATCTATTAATGATAGAGATAAGCTGTCAACCTGATCATATATACGTACCTATCTGTTGAAAGTATAAAGTCTGGAAAGATGACACGACTTTAACTTACTGGCAATTAGAACACTGAGCCACAAATTGTGCTATGTCACGCTTCATTCCGTCCCGCCAAGAAATCTGCTTAAGATCATAGTATATCTTAGTCGAACCTGGATGAAAATTGTATTTGGAAAAATGTGCTTCTATCATAATCTGTCCACGTAAATCTGCAACATCAGGGACACAAAGTCTGTCTTTATACATGGGAACACCGTCAGTAGTAACCCTGTATGGCTACTCCATTTTTCTTCTAGCTATCTGTCTGTATTCAACTAGAACTGGATCCTCATACTGACGCTGTTTTACTTCATGAAAATTTAGAGTCAAAGGTCTAGTGCAGCTTGTCGACAATCCATCATTAGTATGTATATCTCTTTCACACCTCAACTCTTTGAGAAATTACTTTAGCGTTATAAGTGCACATGTAATCAACGTTGTTGATGGTATTCTGCCTCAGCTTATGGTCCAACTACATGTCTCTTTCATTTTTACTTTTTCAATTCAAAGACAATACCCTGAAGTGGATGTTCAGTCTTAAGATCATTCCTGATCTGCATCATACTATCCATATATATTTTATTCCAAAAAGTTCGATATGCGTGTTATAATTCTGATCCTGTAATTAGGAAATAATTTTCGTGAAGTAGCTCATGAAGATCGTGCAAGTTCTCTTGTTATCTGAACGAATTTTTCTTTAGACTGGGGCTCGTTCGAGGACGAACTAGAGTTTAAGTGGAGGAGAATGAAACGACCTCGGTCAATCGTTTCAGAAGTTAGGACTCTGATTGGCGTGCCGATAATTTTGAAATATTCGTAAGGTCCATTGGGACTTATCTGTAAAATTTGAGCAAAATCAGACCTCGTTTGGTAGGCATCGGAAGAAGGTTTCAGTTTTTATTATCGAAAAACATTAAAAAGAGATTTTCGAGCTCAGTTTTGGTGAATGAGCTCCGATTTGAAATTTGAAAGTGCCGTTAGGTTCGTATGATTATTTGTGACTTTTGTGAATTTTCAAAAGTGAATTTCGATGTTGTTCGGCTAGTTTCCGCTAAAATACCGAAAGTTAAATAATTTGATCTTTTTCCATTTAATTTGCATATTGAGTTTCGGGAGTCCGATTTGAGATCCGCCTTCACGAGTATGTTACATATATTTTATATAACTTCTATGCAAAAGTTGGAATTATTTTGAATATCGCAGAATACCGTTTTAATTTTCGTCGTGAAAAGAAAAAAAAGGGAAAAAGACCCAAAAAAATAAAACAGAGGCGGTGGCTAAATGGATTTATCCCTTAGCCTATGTTTAAACGCAAGTGAACAGAAACATGAAATGGAAATGGAAGCAGATACATTTCAACGAACAGAAAGGAGAATCTGACGGAGACAATGGAAAAAATACCAGAAAAAGAGAAAAGAGCCGGAAAAAAGATAGAATTTTTACCCCGAAATATTCAGGTAATTATCTTAATGACTTATTTGATTTTATTACGTGTGTTTGAATATATTTTAACGGTAAAACTTGGAATATTAGGCATCGTTTTAATAAGTTCAATTAATAGTTTAAAGGGTCAAATGGACCCCGATAATGAAATTGATTATATATTCGTACTCAGTGAGTTATGGGCAACATATAAATGTAATTTATTTGGGGTTTGGTTATGTGGCTTTGAACCATGTACATAGGCCTGGCCTGCGTATTGCGTATGCTAATAGGGTATCAGGTTCCTAATCGGATTGCCCTAAGATGTGAGGAATGAAGCCTTCAGCCTAAATTGATATATTTTTCTACTTATTGAATAGAGTGGGATGGTTTGGCAAGAAAAACAAAGGATAAAGCGATTATTGATTAGCAATGCTAACTTTTGGAAGAGGTAAGTGTTTTATATCCATTTCTTTGGAGGCACCTGTCCTCGTGGATAATCTACCACGTGTTCCTTACGTGTGTAGCTGCCGATAGGCGTACTCATTACGCTTTAGCTTTGAATTTACATTGTATATTATATGTTATGCCCTGTTGTTGGTATTGCATTGAGCATATGAGCATTGCACTCTGGTTTTGAGTATTGCATATACTTCCCAGTTGGCGATGAGAGTCCCGCACCGATGAAGGTTCATCATTGCATATACTTCCCGGTAATCGATGAGTGTCCCGAGCCGGTGAAGGATCATCATTGCATATACTTCCCGGTAATCGATGAGAGTCCCGAGCCGGTGAAGGATCATCATTGCATATACTTCCCGGCTGGCGATGAGAGTCCCGCACCGGTGAAGGGTCATTATTACATATACTTCCCGGTTGGCAATGAGAGTCCCGCACCGGTGAAGGGTCATCATTGCATATACTTCCCGGTAATCGATGAGAGTCCCGAGCTGGTGAAAGGTCATCATTGCATATACTTCCCAGTAATCGATGAGAGTCCCGAGCCGTTGAAGGGCCATTATTTGCATATATCTCCCAGTAGACGATGAGAGTCCCGCGCCGGAGATAGGTATCAGGCATATGTGATTACATTGCATCGTACCGCATTCATCCCATCTCATTCATATATGACTGCATTGCATCGTACCGCATTCATCCCATCTCATTGCACCGCATACTGACTATTGTGTGTACTGTGATGTGTTTTATGTATGCGGTATGTATACTATGTCATGGAGTTAGATATATCTCAGTTTGCCTATATATTTCTGGCTCGTATTCTGGGTTGCGGGGATCGGGTTGCACGCCGGAACGGTATAAATATATGGATCGGGTTGCACGCCGCAATGATATAAACATATGGATCGGGTTGCACGCCGCAGCGGTATAAATATATGTATCGGGTTGCACGCCGCAATGGTATGAATATATGGATCGGTTGAACGCCGCGACAAGATGAATATATGGATTGGGTTGCACGCCGCAACAGGATGTATTTCTGATTGTTGATATGTTCGGAATACATATATGTTCTGGCTATCTTACGTTTATGGTGGTTATTGAGTTTGTGATTCCATACGTATTTCTAGTTATTATCTGGCTCTGCCTTTTCATAATTTAAATAAGAGGAATTTGGTTTATCTGTTTCTTCTCCCTGGCTAGCTATCCTATTCTTTGATGTGGCTAGTCTGCCCCACTTATTGAGTCCTTTTGACTCACCCTTGTTTGTTGTTTGTTTTTGTTTATCTATTTCGTTTCGGTAGGTTCGCTCCAGGATCGAGTTCGCCACGTTGTGAAGGAGCGAAAACGACTTCAGCTGTCAGGGTGAGCCAGCTTTTATTCCTGATGGCCACCAGTTTATTGGTTATTATTTCAGTTGCATTTTGCTCCCTTCAAGAGGTATCTGTTTTTTTTTTGTACTCTTAGATGTCTAGTCTGGATAACCCTAAACCTAGTATGTTGGTTAGTCAGCTGTAATTTCTTTTATACAGCTTGGAGGTATCAATATGACTGTGCTTTTTTTTTTCTAAGTCCTGTTCTTATTTATGAATTGAATTATATTTATTTTCCTAATTTAATTGGTAAGGGTTCGCCCAACGGGTCTAGGGGAGGATGTCGGGTGCCCGCACGGCCTAGCCAGATTTCGGGTCGTGTCACCGGGTTTCAATCAATACACCATAATACTCTCATTATTCTTTCAAACATTTTGTCCGCCTATCGTGACAAAATTGGTTGTTCCGTTAACTATCTATGCCCGAAGATTCTTTCAACATCTCCAGACAAAGAGGGGCAACTGTTGACACCTAATTTTGTCCCTCCTTATTTTTATAATTGGATATATTTAACTAAAAGGTGTAATTATGCTATTTGTAAAAAAATGTGCACTAGAAAACATGCATTTATTTGTGTTATTCCATATTCAAACAATATATATATATATATATATATATAGCACTTTTAATTAAACATAATTCAATTAAAATATCAAATTTAAATTTTATCCTTAGTTATTTATCTTCTTTCTATCAAATTATTTTCACTTTGAACCTTGACCAAACCCAAACTAAATACATTCTCCATATTTTAAATTTTTTAACCAAAATCTTTTTCATATTTCATTGAACAAAGATAAATATCTTTCCTGACACACTTTAACATGCTCTTCCCCGAAAACATATCTGCTCATCAAGATTTTGACAACAAAGGAAGGGATCCCTCGATTCACTCGTCCCTCAATCTCTCTCATTCCTCCAACGTCTCTCCGTGATTTACTCACCCATATCTCTTCCTTCTTTAGATTTTTTCCCGTTAGAGACTCTTCTTCAACACCTATTTAAAGACCCATCACCATACACAGTTGAGGACATTACATACACACCCACAGAGAGACACACACCCACCCACAGAGAGAGACACATACACCACAGAGGCAATACAAAAAGAAACAGAGAAAATGGGGTAGTGGAAGGGAGAAAAACCAATGAGATGGGCAGAGGAACTCAATGGGAAGTATAAAAAATAGGGGAGGGGGAGACTGACATAGTTCGGGAGTGGGAAGGGTTGATACCAGCAGCCGCGGAAACGCACAGCCACTACCGGAAAACACCGTTGTCGGCAGTTCATGTTATTCCTTTCTATTTTGATCCGCCTGTTACGAATAGAGAATAAAAGGGTGAGAGTTGCAGCAACGCCAGCCGGCAGTCGCTCCTCCTCCGCCTCCTCCTCTGTTTGCTCGTTCGCTCCATCTGTTTGATACTACCGTTGGATCACCGGAAAATCTGTGTTATGGTGTACCCGTTCGTTCTTTTTTTTTAGTTATTCGGGTAATTTTGATACGACTGTGATTTTTATGTTGCATTTGTTCTATATTTTGTCTAATCTGCAATAATCTATATTGTGACTGTACCTTTTTTTCAACGTTAGTTTGACTGTTTCTCCAGGTCGTTGAGTGAGGGTATCCTTTAGCAGACTAGAAATTTGACCATGAAAGTATATGAACACACTACACTTATGGTGGCGTGTAGAGTCGACACCTGGCATGGCAACCAGCCAGCCACCGTGTTTGCAGTCATACTGACATTCTTAAGCCTCTGCCTGATACACCACCAATCGGAGCCTAAACTTTTAACAAAATTTATTTTTCCCTTTTTTCTTATTATTTATTACTATTGTTGTTGTTGTTGTTGTTGTTGATGTTGTTGTTGTTATTATTATCATTATTTTGCTTATTAATTATCACACTAATCATTTTTTTTTTACGTATTTTTGCTAGGCATATTTGGATGAATATTTTCAAAACGAAGCTCCAGAAATGCTTCTAATTCAACTTACTATCACATTCTTTTAATTTTCGACTTATCCTTATTAATTTGTTTAGGCATACTAACTAACTTGTTTTATTTTGCTAGGTTAATTTGGTTGAGGTTCACTAAGGAAGAAGCAATTAGCGAATATGAACCTTTTATTTAATTTTAATGATTATGTGTATCTAACTTGTATATTATAGAGAAAATTATGTTGTGTGATAATTTAATTATTTTTCGAATCCTAATTGTTTAGTACGGTCGGGAACCACATTTGGTGGAACTCAAGAGGCGCCTAACACCTTTCTCTTGGGTTAATTTGAACCCTTATACCATAATTTCTGGTTTGCAGGCTAAGTTTCAGAGTCAAAATTTTAAATTGGCTAGAAACAAAGTAGGTGTCCTAATACGCCTAGTTAAATAACTTATTAGGTGGCGACTCCAAGTCTTATCCGTGAATTCCAATAAGTTGAACCCTGCTTCGAACCCATAGCAATTCGAGAAAAGGGATTGTCGACAATAAGTTATAAGCTTCATTCTCGTTCTTAACAATTTGGTCTTTCATTTTTCCTTCTAATTCAATAATAAAATTTTCTGAGACTTCCTCTTTTAGTTTTTTTCATCCTTTTTTTCAATTTTGATATCTTCTTCTACTTCTTCACGTGTCTTAACGTTGTTTGTCTCTTCCATAGTTGACATTCTGATATTTCAAATGAAGAGCCTAAGCTTTTGTAACATTTATAACCAAAAAAAAAAAGGAACGGAAGAAAATGTATGCAACCTATAGTCAAAATCAGCCCAAGTTCATGTAACGAACTATAAAAAAGAGCAAGCTAATTATAATTGAAAATAAATTTGTGGGACTGTATAATCACAACATGTGAAATATTCTTTTTTATGTGAACCCGTGATATTGTTAATAATTTTTAACATTTAACAAGATTATGGAACTTCTCTCATACACTACACATGCAAGATTTTCCAAATCACACAATATAATCATTATTTTTAAATTGACCACCATGTACAATACTTGCAGAACTTTGTTACTAACCTGTTATGTGCCATCTTTGATAAGCCGATTGCTCGTAATCTCAACTCTCAACAAATCGGATTCCAACAACATTGTAGTTTGGTGTAATGCATTTAATTTCCAATGGGATGATAAATTTAGAGAGCAAGAAAAAAATGACAAAAAAAATTTTGTAATTAAGCAAGAAAGCTAAAAGAATGAAAGAAAACTTTTATAAGAAATATGGAGCTTAGGCAAATGGTTACGCAATTCTAAGTTACTTGACTTTTATTCCTTTTTAATCTTTTTATTTATTAAGATAATTATAATACACCTTAGTTAGTTTTCTATGGCTAGTAAACACCCGATGCAGATAAATTTTTTCCGTTTTATATTGAGCTGCTCCTACATAGCAAGCAACAACTTCCATCAAGCTTGAAAAGTTAAAAAAATAAATATAATAACTGGGGAGACTTGAAAAATAGAAAGGTTTCATTACAATAGACAATAAACTAATCAATTACTGTAAATAATATTTAACTATGACACATAAACTTAAAACGTATTAAAAAAAAAAAAGAATAATCAAAGGAAGGCCATAGTATCACAACGGCTTCAATCACAACAAAATTAAAAGACAAAAAAAATGTAGAAGAGAAATCACATATTACTGATGTACCTGAAATAAATAATCTACTTGAACATTTATTCACTACAAACCAGGTCACATCAATTCCAAACAAAGAAATCAAATAAATTAATTCAACTCAATAAACTTTAAAAAGGTTAAAGAGAAGAAACAAAAAAATATTCGTTACCACGATAAATATGTTTGTTGCATGGACAATTGATATAACGGCTATATTAGGATCCTATATTATAATCTTGTCTCATAAGGTTATGTAGCCATAGCTAGCTGTATTAGTTAAGTATTTACTCTAGCTATTAATAGGTTAATCCTATTTTAGATAGGTTTTCTTATTCGGACATAGTACATAAAGTTTAATAGGCATTTACTATTTTCATATATGAATTAATTGCCTACACTCTCTCTCTTTCTCTTTTCCTCTCCCTTTTTCCTCTCACACATGAACCCTAATATCCACTGGGTATTGAGTTCTTCTGATTCCATAAAATAGTGGTATCAGAGCCACATGTCCTCGGAATAGCGAAAGGTGGTGCAAAGACTGGTGATCCATGGAAGTAAAGGAAATGCTAGAAATAATCATGGCAGACTTAGCTTCTTTGAATGCACGACAAAAAAGGATTCAACTGTGGCAGCCGAGTGTGATAACAAGGTGACTGAGCTCAAAGAAGCTTAGACAGTAAAGAAAAAGGAAAAGCTCTGGTGAACCCAACGGCGGATCTCGGTCAACCCATTCTCACTTTTGGTATTGGGGTTTTAAGACCTTCTATTTTAGGAAATCGACTCTTAAACCCTTACTCACCCTCTCACAGTTTAAACCCTCTTTCACCATCTCAAATACCTCTACCTCAAATACCCAATACACACAAAAAAATTCTACGAACCAATCTTCTCAGCAGTTTACAAGATTATCAAATATTGATTTCCCTTGATTTTCTAGAGATGATTTAAGAACAGAGTTTTATAAGGTAGATCGGTTCTTCACCATCGATGAAATACCAGCTCATCAGCAGGTCGCAGTGGCTTCGATTCACTTTGATAATGATGCAGTCCAATACATCAAGCTTATATGAAAACAAGGTACCCCCATTCCTTTTCCAAGTTGGTATGAATATGTTATTGCATTACAAGAGAGATTTGGGATGGAATTCTTAAAACCTATGAAGGAAATGATACATCTTAAACAAGAGGGAACTGTTGAGGATTTCAAGCTGCATTGATAGGCTCATGACCCATCTTACTCTTTCTCAAGAAGATGTTGTAGGTTGTTTCTAAAGAGGACTTAAAGATGAAATTGTTGAACCCATTAGATTCCTTAGACCTGCAACCCTAAGTGAGGTTTATTATTGTGCTAGGGTTCAAGAATATGTTTTGGGAACTTAAGCAAAGCTTTACAAACCCAATACTCCCACACCATCTAATTCCTTTACTAGAAAATCCTTAGAAAATACCCCCTTTCAGTAGAAGCTTCTTCCCTATAACTAAGCTCCAGCTCTCAAAGCTCCCCATAACCCAAGACCTAACTTTAGAAAAGCTCTCACCTCAGCAGAAACGAATGAGAACAGATCTAAGAGTCAGTGTTACTTTTTTGATGAACTGTTTGTACCAGGCAACAAGTGTCAAAACACTAAACAACTCTATACTTTGGAAATGGAGGAAACTGGAGAAGAAGCTGAGTGTGAGGATCTGCCTGATCTAGCTCATAAGGTTTAACCTTCTCTGTTAGTGCTTTGATTACCACAACTATATTCCAAACGATGAGAGTGACTAGGTACCATGCTAAACAGCCGTTGTAAATTCTCATTGACTCGGGGAGTACCCACAATTTCATTGATGAGTACATGGCGAGGAAATTATGGTGTGATTTGAAAGAAGTAAGGCCCCAAGCTGTGGCAGTAGTTGATGGTAGCACTTTTGAGACTGCTTATGTTTGTGAAAATTCTCCTTGGCTTTTACAAGGAACTGAGTTTGTAGCTAACTTTGCTTCACTACCTCTAGGAACATGTGATATTATGCTAGGAGTTGAATGACATCTCACTTTGGGAGACATTCAAATGAATTTTAAGGACCTCACTATGGAATTTACTTACTCAAGAAAAAGACATATACTTAAAGGCAACTCTAGTAAAGCAAAGCTAGTTAAGGGAAAAAGTCTTGGCAAGGACAGTGGGTCACATGCCCAACTCTTTTTGATGAAATTGTTGACAACATAGAAGTATGCTTTTGCTTTAGATATGTAATAAGGAGGACCCATTTCAGCCGATATACAATAGTTATTACACCATTACCATATTTTGTTTGATAGTCCAACGGGGTTGCCCTACCTAGGGGTGAATTTGATCATAAGATTCCCATTGCTCATGGTTCTAATCCACTAAGCAATATAGCATATCGATACCCTGTAGTTAAAAAGGATGTGATTGAAGGATTGGTAGGGGAATTATTAGAGCAACGGACTATTCAACATAGTCATAGCCCTTTTCCATCTCCGGTTGTTTTGGTAGGAAAAAAAGATGGAACGTGGAGGTTATGTGTAGATTATATGGAGTTGAACAAATGTACCATTAAGGACAAGCATCCTATTCTCATTATTGAGGATTCGATGGATGAGTTGGGTGGAGCTAAGGTGTTCTCTAAGATTTATCTTCGCTCATGCTATCATCGAATTAGAATGGCCAAGGAAGATGTGTACAAGACGGCTTTTAAGATACACTCGGGACATTATGAATATTTGGTCATGCCATTCGTCTTGACTAATGCTCCATCAACTTTCCAAAACCTCATGAATTATTCAGACGGATGGCCAGTGGCCAGTCTGAGCGGACTATTTAGATATTAGAAGATATGTTGAGAGCTTGTGCACTGGACTTTGGTGGTCATTGGGATGACCATTTACCCCTAGCAGATTTCGCTTATAATAATAGCTACCACTCTTCTATTCAGATGGCACCATTTGAGGCTTTGTACGGGCGTAGGTGTCGCTCTCTAGTGGGATGGTTTGAGTCTGGTGAGGTGATTTCTTTGGGTCCAGATTATGTACAACAGACTTTAGATAGGGTTCATATTATTCAGGATCTCTTACGGACGGCTCAGAGTAGGCAGATATCATATGCAAACCGGAGGACCCGGGACTTGGTGTTTATGGAGGGTGATTTGGTTTACTTAAAGGTGTCTCCAGTGCGAGGTGTGACGACATTTGGGAAGAAAGGCAAGCTGAGCCCTCGTTTTATTAGCCCGTTTGAGATCATTCAGCGTATTGGTAATGTTGCTTATAAGCTTGCCTTACCTGATTCGATGTCGGTTCGTCCAGTTTTTCATGTTTCTATGCTTTGGAAGCGTGTTCATGATCCTACTCACGTTATTGAGGTGAATACAATTTAGTTGAATGAGAACCTAGCTTATGAGAAGGTTCCGGTTGCTATAGTTGAAAGGGATATTTACAATTTGAGATCAAAAGAAATTTCCTTGGTAAAGGTGCAGTAGCGGAACCGTCCACATGATGAGGCTACTTAGGAGATTGAGGCGAGTATGCGAGAGAAATATCCGTACATGTTTGAGACAACGGGTATGTGTCATGACACTTGTTAGCTGAAATTTGCTTATGTCTTTTGTCTTTAGTTTATTACCTCTTGTGCGATGTGTGGGGCCTAGATCCTTTCAATGTGTTCTTGAGAGTCGTTTGGTTACAGTCCTCTAGGCGGACTTTGAGTATCGTTCGAGGACGAACAAGAGTTTAAGTGGAGGAGAATGTAATGATCCGATATTTTATAAGTAATATTATTTTAGTTATTTCCTTAGTTTTGATACATATATTTTTATTGTTATTATAAAAATATTATTCATGTAAATTATGAGTTGGAAAAAGGGTTAGAAATATAATTAAGATTAATTGTGAGACCAATTAGACGTTACCCGAACGAGTTGGTTTTATTTTTCAAATATGAGAAGTAGTGGAAAGGTGGGGTTAAACGTGGATTTTAACTGCATATGCACATTAAGACTTCAAAATAAGATTTAGATTTACGATTTACGATTTAGGTTTAAGAGTAGAAACTTAATTGGAGAAGCAAACTTTCGGCCGTTCTAGAGCACTGCCATAGCGAGTTATTTCATTCCAAGACTTGAGATTGCTAAAAGAATTTCAAATACTGCGTCGTGGAAAATTGTTTTGGATTGCATTCTAGTACTACGTTTAATTTATGTTATAGCTATCTTTCATAAGTTATCATTTTATTTCATGATTACTTAATGATTGGGGGACAACATAATTAACCAATGGTTGGTGCCATTAAAATGAAAAGATACAAAACTGTTAATGTTGCTAGTGTTTTGAGTTCTTTCATATTCTTGTTGTTTTTTCTGTTTTATTTCTTTCTTACATTCTTTCTTGTCTTTTAATGGTTTTTCGATTAACTAAAGAGAACAATGATTCTGTCCCTCACATATATGAGTTTAAATTGGTAACTTTTACTACCATTTCCACTCGAACTGATGGAGTTTCGATTCTGAATTAATGTATTAGGAAATTATTTTCTATTTCTCTTATTAATATTTTCTGAGTTTTAATATTTATATATCGGGACATATAAATGAATATTGAGCACGCTAGAATTTATTGATCCACCATTAGATTTTCATACTTGAGAAACTGAAAGTAAGTATTTAAACCTAAGTTGGATACTTAGTAATAGTTGATGTTTGAGTTGATAAGTAAATTGTCTTGCGGTTCAGGAATAAATATTAGACACAGGAACTAGAGCTTGTATATTAAATTAATTGTGTGTTCCATTCTTTTACTTAGACCGAGATCATTTGGAAGAGATTTGACGGGGAAAAGCTAATATTCAGTAGTATTTTGCATCTTCGGATAGAGGTAGGTGGTTCTATCCCTTTCTTTGGTGGAATTTGTCCACGCGGGATATTGTACATACGTTCCTTGAATGTGTACTACCCTAGGTGTAACCGTTTATACCTTTCGTTGTGTTTAAATCTTTACTTGGAATATGTGTTGTTTCCTGGATTGTGTTTACTCCTGGTTGTTGTTTAAAGTATTGCAAGTTATGTGCATGTTTGACATGGAAATTTATGATTACTTTGATATGTCGGAGTTGGTCCAATTAATAATATTTCAGAGTTTGTCCATTTGATAGCCTCAGAATTGGTCCACTATCTATTTTAAAGTTGGTACATTGGATAGCCTCGGAGTTGATCCACTATCAAATCTTTTCGGAGTTAGCCCACATATTCTGTTGGTTTATAAATTGAGTTTAATTGTTGGTTCTTGAATGAGATTTATTGATGTTGAATGGTGTGATTGGATGAACTATTTAAATAGCAAATTGTAACATGTTTCTTTTTCTCCCTCCTCTATTCTGTTAATTTATTGCTTAGACTAGTTTCCTGACTTTCATAGGAACTAGTCTATCCACCTACTAAGTCCTTTTGACTTACGTTATTTTCTTTATTGTTTTCTTATTATCTATTCGGGCAGATACGGTTTCGAGCACCAGCGAGCCTCGTGCCAGAGTTGAAGATTTTCCTATTGATCAGTGGTGAGCCAACCATCCTCATTCAGTGGTGGCGCACCTTTCCATCATTTCATTCCTGTCATTTATTGTTTCAGACATTTCGGGATATTTTATTCTGTATTTATCTTATAGATGTTCATGGCTTATGGTAGAGGACTAGACCTTTCATTTGCACTGTGGGATATTCTGCGTATTTCAGTAATAAAAATCACAGTTTGAATTTTATTATATTATTTTTTTAATATTATTGAGGTTAATTGTTAATATAGCAAGTGGGTTCGTCCGATTGGGTTTGTTCGGGTGCCCTCACGACCATCCAGGATTTTGGGTCGTGACAAAAACTGTATAGTTGAGTTCAAGCACATAATAAATATTCGTAACCGAAACTGAAAAAAAAAATTCATTGTAATTATAATTTTGTCTAATGTGGAATACATTTACGAAAGGGTAAAAAAGACATATGTCATTTTACTAAGGTCTTCGTGCTTTATAATAATACAGATATAGATAGATAACTAGGACTAAATTTGTCAAAAGGATATCCAAATTACATTTTTGTATAATATTTGCTAAAAACAGATGACCCCTAAGTGATCGTTAACTTGTGATCTTATATTTTTTTTTTTAGAAAAGGGCCAAAATTAGCCTTCAATTATTGAATATAGAGAAATTACACTCTTGGTTTGATTTTGGTAACTATGCAAAGATAGAATTCACTTTACAAAAAATAGCGATACTTCAATCTTTACAAACAATAACAATATTTGTTTAACCCTTTCTATACAAACTACATAAATAGAAGATATATATAGTAAATCAAAAGATATACATTCCACAAATCTGTGCGAGATTGTAAGCATCAATAATCAGTTTCTATTTTTTGAGATCTCAATTGTCCAACCAAAAACATAAATACATACTTATCAAAGAAGCGTCTTTTTCTCTCTACTCCATAACACCCTTTCTGCTCCATAACACCTCTACAAAGCTTTGACGTTTTAAAATCATGGCTGTTGAAGTCAACAAGAATCTCAGATTCCATCCAAAACTAAATACTTGTTTTGAAGTTGTTTATTGCAATTTGAAGTCCAAGATTAAATTTCCGAAACTAATAACTTTTTTTGGTTCAAAATTGAATTTTGATTCTATTGTATATATTATACAGAGCATGGCTTGAATTTCACATCAAAACTAGATTCCCTTCCCCGTCGTTCAACCTCTGTCGACGAGCTAGATCCAGCCACTCAACAGTAAGACAACTTCGGTGAATGGAACATCATTCACCGATGCAACATCCTTCTCCATCTGTTTCATTGTCCCTGCTGTAACAACATAGATTGTTATCGCTGCAGATGTGATGTTGCCGCTGCTGTTGGTTCACAGGTTACTGTGTTCGTTTCGCAGATTGCTGCCGCTAGTTCATTTCATAGGTTTGATGTTAGTTGTATGGTAGATATATGCCAAATCTAAAAATTATAAAATTGTGTATGGCAATGGTATGAGAATTGTATGACAATTGTATATAAGTTGTATGGCATTTTCATCGGAGTTGTATTGCATACATATGGCAGTTGTATGGAAAAGAGATATGATTGTATATCTTTTGTTTCTCTTTTTTAATATATGTTTGTACAAAATTCTTCTTCTTCTTCTTCCCATTCTTCTTTATTTTGTTTATGGTGGTTGTAGTATTTTTTGTGGTGGTTTGAAGGTGGAAGGAATGTATGACCATATTAAATGCACATACAGTAGCCATACACTGCTGAAGCAATTCACATACACTACATAAGCAATAAGCATACACGGCAAAAATATTTGGCATACACTTCCTTACAACTTGTACACTATCCAATAGCCATACAATAGATATACAATAGCCATACAATGGCCAAACACAAGCCATACAGTCAAGGTCGATACGAATAATAACAAATAAAGGTTCCTAACAAAAGGCATCAACAACATTAAGCTAATTTTAGCGTTGTAACTTTTAGTCCATTTGTTTGGCTAAACCCAATTGAAAACTTAATTTGTGCATGCGACCCAATTGACTTTCTCTCGATTATCATCTCCATTTGCAAACCTTGAAATAGGGTGAAAAACACGCTGATAAACCTCACAAAAATTGTAAGGTGATTGTGATGGGAGAGATATTGTGCGAGATGAAAAATGATAAAATCAGAGAATTTATGGCAACAAAATTGCAGAAGAAGATTGGTAATTGCAGAAGAATATTCTGCTATATTTACGCATAAGAAGGTTTTGAGGAGAGGAAAAAAAAAAAACAGATTACAGTAAATGCTTAAAGAAAAATAAGGAAAAATAAAGTTTTCGAGCCTAATATATAGGAGCAACTTTACCATTTTGTTTAATTACTTTTGATATATTTTTGTTACATTCTGCTATATTTTGTAGCATATGTCAAGAATGTTGCTATTTTTTGTAAGTTAGTTAAATGTTTCTATATTTTATAAAAACCAAACATAAAGTTATACTCTGTGTAATTTTCCCTATAAAAAACAGCCTCACCATTTTAGAAAAATAAGTGTATTTTAACTCATTTTCTACTTTTTGGTACACAATAACAAAAAATAAATTATTATTTTTATCCATTATCCTAACCTAAAATAACACCCCCACCCCTAATTCCAATAACCACCCAACCCCACCCCTCAAAATCAAACCAGCCCTACACCCCCTCACCACCCCTCCCATCAACCCCAAACTGCCGGTATTTAGTATATCACGTCGCCGGAGAATGGACGGCGCCGGCAACGGAGGCAGTCGAGGAGAAGAGAGACGGAGAAAGGCCGCGCCGTCGCCAGAACAGAGAGGCGCGATTCAGGGCAGTGACGACTCTGATTCAAAGGTCGCGGCGAGCCTGGGGTGGGGTCAACGGCGGCGAGCCTAGGGGTGGGGTCGACGGCGGAAGTGGACGGCACCGGAGACAGTGGTATTAAGAGTGGATGATCGGATTTGGGGGGTGAGGAGAAAGGGGAAATCGTTGAAAGGGGGAGGGGTGGGGAGGATTTCTGTGGGAAATTTTAGGGGTTTAGTTGTTCGGGGATTAGTGGTGGGGTTGGGTATTAAAGGGTTTGTGTGTAAGGAAAATATTTTCCCTTTAATTTTTATAGAAAATATTTTCTTCTATTTGGAGGAAAAAATGGGTTCGGAAAATACTTTCCAAATCACCTAACCAACCAAACAAAAGAAAATGGGAAAATATTTATCAAACACACCCCTAAAATAGCTTTTTTTTTTTTTGGTGACTTTGGAAATAAAAGTTGGAAAAGAAAAATTCCACCTCATTGGTATAAAAGGGAGTTTTTCAAAACCCCTCTTCAGTACTGAGTTTTGCACTCTCCCATGGATACCATCATTAACTCAGCCCTCGAAGAAATCTGCGCACATGGTGACTCCGGTGTTCCTCTTTCCAAACTCTGGCCAAAGCTACTATCTTCAATTTCTTCCCAAGGCCTTAAACTTTGCCTTAATGTCAAAAAGGTCCTTTGGTATAAAGTTCTCGAAATTCCAGGCCTCAAATTTGTATCCAACGGTGTATTTTATGATTCTTACGCTGATTTCATTCGATCAGTCGAACAGAGCGAGCGAATATGTTTAAATATCATTGCAGGGAAGCATCTTTGTGATAGTTTTATTGGAATTTATGATGTTGATGCTTCTGATGCTAAGCTTTCTGATAATGAAAGTCGTGTTCTTGATTGCCTCGCCTTTTTAAGGTTTGCATTATTGATTCGTTCTCTTTTGAGTAACTGTTGTTTGACTGGACGAGTAGTTTAAGAATAATTGAGGACATTTGAAACTACAACTTATTTGACATAGTTTGACTGAACAGTAGTTCAAAGAAAAAATAATAACATAGTTTGACTGGGCATGTAGTTTAAGGGAAAAAGAAACTTCATTTTATATGATCTAATTTGTCTGGGCAAGTAGTTTAAGAACTGATGACTTTTGAAGCTTCGATTTATATGACATAGTTTGAATCAGGTACAACAGAACTCCTTTGCTGAAAAATTACACTGTGTGTATAAGGTAAAAACTAGCTTTTTTTTTTTTTTTTTTTTTTTTTTTTTGGGAATATATGAGCTGTTGAACCACCTAAAAATTAGGAAGAATTCTAGTAAAGTGATAAAAGGGGGTTAAGAATAGCTTTTAGATTGCAGGTTCAAATCCCTTGTATGACATTTTTGTGTCCCGTTGTATAAAATCCTGGCTCCGCCCGTGGTTTGACTGGGCAAGTAGTTTAAGAATACATGATGGCGTTTGAATCTTGTGTCTCGAAGTGCTGTAACGATTGTGTGGTTATAGAGTTTTTAAAACTTGAGCCCTTAAACATGTCATTATTTTTGTGTGGCTTCACGTTTAGGGTAAAATGGGAAGTTCAAGTTACATTGTTTCTAGATTTAGGAATGTGTTATTCTTTTCGGAACGGGGTGTAGTTGTTTAGAGTTTAGCATTGGGGAGACCAATTGAATGTAAACAAAGCAAGTTGATTAGTCTTATAAGGAGCCAGTTTTTTCTTTTTCTTTTTTTTCCCTCATTAAGCTGAAGCTAGGATATATACACTGTCTTATTGAGAGGCATTTTGTCCGTCTCATTTTTGCTGAAATTGCAAGGTTATGTTGCTTAACCGAGCAGTTCAATATTTTATAGTTTTTCTCTATAATTGTTTGCTGGTATTTAACCAATTACAAGTATTGTGCCACACTCGACGCATACAATTACAAGAAGAGCAGAGTGTGATAGAAAATCCAATATGGCCTATGCCATATGAAAAGTGGAAACTTAAGGGCAATTTTTAAAACATTTCAGTTAGAAGACAAGAGGAGTTATTCATTGGGTTCGGGCTTTATTACTGACGACATAGATTTAGATTAATGACTAGTACAGTACATACCTATCGAATATGTGTTAAAGAGAAAAATGTTAGGTGTAAAATCAGGGTAGTAGCTGATTTCTGATCAAAGTCTCTTAACTTTGCTGAGTTTCAGAGGGAATGGAATCACCCAAATTGATCTTTGTAAAAAGTTCAAGTTGAAAGCAAATGAGATTGGCTACATATTGAACAAGCTTGAAAGCCGAGGATTGATTGTCAGGCAGTCAACACTTGTTAGGCAAAAAGGCATGGCCGGAGAAGGGGACTTAAAAAATGCTCCTGTTTCCACCAATATTGTCTACTTATCTCGCTACGCCAAGAATGTGGGTAGTCAACAAAGGCTTGAGATAACCGATTTGGTGGATGATGAGATCACTGATATTCATGTAAAAGATTTTCTACCGCCATTACAAGCTATCTGTGATAAGCTTGAAAAAGCTGAGGGAAAGGTTGGTTAATGCTCCATCTGTCTGGTTATATATGTACACTGTTACTGATTCTTCTACTTTTTACATGTACAAAGGTCCTTGCAATATCAGACATCAAGCTAGATCTTGGTTATCGGTGGAATTCAGGGCACAAGGCCTGGAGATCCGTACCTTCTTTTCCACTGATTTCCTTTTTATTATTTTAAACTCGTAGTATATTTCAATTTGTAAACCCATCTCATGCATCATATTTTAATTTTCTACCAAAACTTTTACCCCTAGAATCTCGAGAAGCTGTTGGAGGTTCAAGTGGTGGAAATACTTGAATTAGAAGGGAAGGTCAGTGAAAAGTAGAATTTATATGCCAAATGCTTTGGATCTTATCAATGACATTTTGCTTTCCATACAAATATTTAAGACACCACGAAACTGCTTATGACTCCACTGCTTATTCTCCCATTTCTTCCATTGTTTCTCTTTTCCCTTGTCGACTTAGGTCCAAGGTTTACTTTGTCCTATTGAAATTGAACACTTTTGTTAGGCATCCACTGAAAATTAGTCAAATTGCACCAGGAAGTCTACTGACTCTACTCTAGTGGTATGCAACTTCATCCTTGTTGATTATTTATGGTAGGTTTTTTAAACTTTGGCATTCGAAAAAAAAAAAACTCTAGGTTTATTTTTCTTTGGAGGTGTTACAACCACCTTCATCTCTACCAGTAAAAATATTTTTTCGACTAGGTCTTTTGCAGCTGTTTAATGCAACTCATACTTTAGGCCAGGAGATTCTTAACATTTAGCTCAGAACTGTTCTGATGAATCATATACTTGTTGAAAGCAGTGATTTGTGTCTAGCTTTTGGTATGTCCTTATTGCTTACTTCCCTTGAATTCTGAAATTTTGGTTTCTTCCTTATGAAAGACAACCCTGATTGAACTTAGTTGATGTAATACGCTGATGACGTTTTCACCCTTTTTTCAAGTCATATGTGGCCTAAATAATTGAATTTAAATCTTCTCCATTTAAATTGAGACAGAAATTACATATGTACACAAGGTTTGCAGTTCCACGTAACTAATGATTTTATGACAAATTCGACTGTAGATAAAGGAAAATCTTGCCTAAACTCGAGCGTAGTTTGAATTGAACAGGACGTAATTAGTTGGCTGAGGCTTACACTTGAAACTTGAAGAAATCAATTAGCGAATTGTTGAACGGAAAAGTAAATGGAAAAGCTAACTGAATTTAAATGGAAAGCAAGAGCAAGAAAGTCTCATACCCGTGCAAGTTTCTTTTCCTTCACCTTTTTGGGTCTTCATTTCTTCCTAATTAAACATGTTTGAAAGTACCACATGTATCCCTGACAGCCTGTCTCTCTTATTTAAACAAACCCAGTGTATGCCATTACAACAAGGGGGAACAGTTTTAAGCTCATGATATATAATTACTGCCCACAGCATTTCTGCTAGCGGTGCTCCATTTTTTTGGGGAGAAATGCTAGCCAGATGTATTTACAGCCTTGGAAGTGGGACTCTGACATGTTACTTTATTGCTTACCTTGTGCACTTCACAGGAGGCCGAATGTCTACATCTTTTAAAGGGGTTTTCACCAAAACATTTTGAGTCAAAATCTCGTGCCCGTGGATGCGGTGATCTTGACACCGAAACAGCAATGGAAAAGGTCAACAGGTGTCATATTTCGGAAATGCTATTAGAGCTTCCTATTGAGCATCAGATTTACGATATGATTGATGCTGAGGGAGATAGAGGATTGTCCACCACTGAGGTATTGGATATTTCTTTCATGAACATTGAAACTAATGCTGATATTATTTTACTAGTGCTGATGGTATTTTACATGCATATTTTCATCTTCATTTTTGGTGTAATTTCACCCAATTTACAATTTGGGTCTTGGATCATATTTTTGAATCTTTTGTCAGTCAACTTTGAACTCAAGTCATTATGCCTTTATGATCATTTTTAGAAGATTTTTTTTTTACCTCAAAACCACATTTTTTGTGTTTATGATGATTCTTCAATCCTCGGATCATATTTTTGGATCTTTTGTGAGTCAGATTTTTCGTGATTTGGTACTCAAGTTAAGTATTTATATGTATACAGTTTGAGAAATCTAGTTAAAAAAAAATAAATTAAAAGGAACTGTTTGAGATAGCATGGCACAAGAATTGAGGCATCACTGACTTGTGGATCAAATCATAGCAGGCTGCTTGAATTGTTTAGTCATGGCCTAAAGTTTATTTTGGTTTATCGTTCCTACACCAAGCCTAGGTGTGGGGTTTGGGCAAAGGGATTTATGTAGGGTCAGATACTTTGCCCTCTTTTACGGCGTCGAGTCAGTATGCTTTAGAGCTGACTTTTCTGTTTGATATACTTTAAGAATGGCGCTAGAGTCGTCTGAAGGGCCATTGGAGAGGTTGATGTTGCTAGAATGGTCACCGGAAAAGTCATGGTGTCACGAAAAGCCATCGGGAAGAGGAACATATGGTGCTTACGGTCAATCCGAAGAGGTGTTAAACCACTAAAACGGTTAACATAAATAATACTAGTGGTGTTTATCGATACCAGAACAATTGCCAGAAACATGGGGTGGTGTTGCCACAAGTTAAGTTATTTAGGTTTCTGCTAGAATTGGTAAGATACTGACGAGTGGAGAAGAGCACCCTGATTTCGACTTATAAAAACAAAGGAGACATTTAAACTTGTGTGAACTCTCGTGACACTAAACTTGTTAGTCAAACGATGAAACTGAGAAAGAGTGATAGATCACAGATTTAGGGACACTATAAAAGTGACAGAAAGTCAATTATGGTTGCTGCCTGATCGGCCTACAACGGAGGCTATATTTTGCTAAGGAGATTGATGGAAGTTTTTTGCGAGAGAAAAAAAGATCTCTATTTGGTGTTTATTGACCTTGAGAAAGCATCTGAACCAGTACCAAGAAAGGTCCTTCTATAGGTGCTGGAGAAGATAGGAATTCGTATTAATTATATAAATGTCGTTATAGACATGCATGTCACTAGCGTGAGTATTGGGAGATTTAAACTAAGACTATAAATTTTAGATGGAACTGATAACTTAGGCACATTTAGGTCGTCTGCAAGGGTGTAGTAGTCAATGAAGTGGGTGCAAACCTTAGAGACTAGGTTTCGAATATAATACAACTGCTCCTTTACGGACTTATACAACTGCTCCTTTACGGACTTACTTTAGAATAAAATCAAGACATGCACGTGGAGATAATCTATTAATTGAGCATATCAGTTTGTCAGTTTCTTAGTTTCAAACAAGATAAAGCTTAAGCCTTAAAGGCAGAAGTTATTATAGCAGTTAATGTACCATTACTACTGCTGGTTAAGTTTAGGAATTTGTCTGAATGGTTAAGTTTAAGTATCAGTCTCTGTAGTTTTCATGAAGACATAACTATTTGTATCTTTGATTCTGGAGATATGTCCACGTCGTACGAACAAAATTATTGGTTAATGCAGTGCTTACGAATCTTGCACTCTATTTAGCTAATAAGTTATTTTTTGCTCATTTTTTCTTCATTACATATCCTATCAATATGCCAACATCAACAAAAAATATTAGGTGACTTCTTCGCATCTGCCTTAGCTTTAATGGGTGGAGTTACCTGGTACCCATGCTGGTGCTACCTATGCTGGTGGGAGGTAGCATGTACCTAGTGGAATATTTACGTTTAGGTTGTTTTTTAAGGACCACTCGAAGAATTAATCCTACTCTCGTGGCATAAATTATTGCCCTCAAGGTGAGGTCAATTGATCTATCTCTAGTTCCGTAAAGTTGCATTACATTGCATATGACCTTAGTTATTAAAAAATCTCAAGGACTAATAATAGAGGCTGCAAGGGCCAGGGTCCATAAGTTTTTAAATTTAACTGACCGAAGTTTTCGAATCCATTTATTTTGCTTTACATATATGCCCCTTTTCAGATTGTAGTTTGTGATGGGGAACTACAATATGAAAAGGGGCATATATGTAGTTGTGTGTATTTGGTATAACACACATTTATATTTGGATTCATATATTTGTGTGCATTTGACTGTTCAAAATTTGACCGTTATGCAAAGTTCAGTCATGTGCATCTTTTTAGAGGTCACTAACTAGATTTCCTTTATATGCTCATATGTGATACCAAAACTTTCTTTGCTGTTATAATGTTTTTACAGGTATTCAAAAGGCTGGGAATAAGCAGTAAACAACACTACAATCGGCTGTTTGGTATTATTAATAGATTCGGAATCCATATGGAGCAAGAACTCAAGAACAAAGCCAAGGGTTACCGGCTCTGGATGCCTGGAAACCGAAATCCTGGAGCTTCAAATGTCACTCTGAGTTCATCTAAAGACCCTTCGGATGATTCTGAGTGCACTCTATTTGGAACAGATTTAGAGTTTCAAGAGAACCCAGTTTTACCCAGACAAGACGTGGTTGCTTCAGTTCCTGAAGGCAATGGTTTAGCTACTAGCCAAAATGGAAGCACAGGAATTGAGCAAAATGTTTCTGATGGCTTTGTGCTGGATGAAAAGGATGAATCTGGCCCATTTTGTCTGAGCAATTCACTGCACTTGGCCATCAAGGAAAGCAATACAACATCTGATGCAGAGCAACAGACAGTGAGTGCAGCATCATTAAACTTTGAACCAGTGGAAACGCCAACTCGTGCTGTGCCGACACCTCCAAGACGCCAATCTGCTCCGAGGTATCCCTGTCTTACGTTTGATGCAGCCAGTGCACGGAGGGAGCAGTGGATACTTCAACTTCTACAGGTATTTTTACGTGCCCATTCTCTGTAAGTTCTTTTGCCATGAGGCTACATATTGCTAAAGATGAAAGATCACTACTAATTCCTCTTTATTCAGGAGGAGAAGTTCCTGATCAGAAGAGAGCTATATAGACAGCTTAAGAGTGTTGAGAAGGAGAAGAGGACAACGACGGACAGAAAGACCTTAGATCGTTGTCTGAATAAGCTCTCGCTAGGAGGACACTGCAAACTTATTGTTGCTTATGTCCCTAATCTAACTAATTGTAACTGCAGTCAGAAGATACATGTGGTTTTGCACCCTTCAGTTTCTAGTGTATCTCCTGAACAAATTCACGAGAGATTCAGGTCTTTTGAAATGCAAATCCGCGCTGAATCCTCTTCTCAATTGAAAAAGGGAGAGCCAATTCCTCAATTAAATGATCTCCCTAGGACACATAAAAGCTTAAAATTGGATAACCAAGCTGAGCGATCTGAAGCTATGCGTGCTAATGGATTTGTACTGGCGAAGATGGTTCGCACAAAGCTCCTTCATATCTATTTGTGGGAATATGTGAATAGTTTACCTGGTTGTGATGATGTTTTGTCATCTTTTAAACATGGTCATGACCTAAACAATCCTCATAGTACATGTAAATTGATTGATCTAAATGCAGCGCTTAAGGCCATGCCGCTTGAACTGTTCTTACAAGTTGTTGGCTCTACTCAAAAGTTTGAGGATATGATTGAGAAATGTAGAAACGGAGTTTGCCTATCTGATCTTCCTCCACAGAAGTACAGGTGTCTGATGGATATACAAGCGACTAACCGGCTATCATCGTTGATTCACATTTTACGACAATTGAAGGTATAATGAATTTTACTTCAAGCATTTAGATTGTTGATGCTTGATGCAGTGTGGGTGCTGTACAAGCTAGGCTTTCCCTGAAATGACGGGATTCATAAAGGCTGCAGGAACTACTCGAATAGGAACGTTGCTTTTGGAAGAGGAGTTCACATATTCATGCTTTTCCCAAAGACTTAAAATTTTCTTCTATGCCCTATTCCAATAAGAGGCTTAGGAGCCTAAAATGTTATCCAACAGATCTACTGTTGTTCACTTTCAACCTCCGTTACTCATTAGAAGTATGCTAGAGGCGTTTCAATACAATGAAGAAAACATAATGTAGTCTAGGTTGCTTGTAGAGAACCTGATACATGCAATTCAGTCACTGATATCTCTTAACTAAGTGATTTCATTAGTTATTTGAGGGAGAACCTTGATGAGACTGAAAGCTTTTATGGTTCAGAATATCTGTAGCCTGAACAAAGTACTCAAAGAAATAGCATTTTCTGTAGTTGATAGCTTTGAGACATTTGTGGCACGTCAGAATAGGTATCAGTTTAGGAATAATATTCCATATGATACAATCTGTGCAGTGTTATGTGGTAGACCCCCCCTTCGACAAAGAAAAGAGCACAGTAACAGTTAATTGCAAACTGTAGTTTGTGGCAACTCCTTACAACATTTCTCTCCATGTAAAATACATTAATACTGGATATTCCTGTAAGTAAAGTAAGCTGCAAAAATTGTGAAATCCTGTTAATCCCACTGTAGGAAAGCGAAAGGATTCATGAGTGGAAAGATAAAAAATGAGTTACGGAAATCATTTTATTGAACTCTTTTGTAAGCATTCATGAGAAAGTATTGGCTGTATTAATTTATGTTAAGTTTTTAATCCATGCAGTGGTTAATTGGTCTTGTATTTCTATATGGTAGTTGATTAGGCTCGTGTACAGTGGACATCCAGAAAATACAGCAGAACTCCCTCATACTACTCTGACTAATGCACTGGAGCTTAAGCCTTACATTGAGGAACCTGTTTCCTCAGAGGCTTCATCTCGTTTTTTGCATTGTCCAGATCTTCGCCCTCAAATCAGACATGATTTTGTTCTTTCAAGCACAAAAGCTGTTGAGGAATACTGGAACACTTTGGAGTATTGCTATTCTGCTAGTGATCGTAAAGCTGCTGTGCATGCATTCCCCGGCTGTTCAGTTAATGAGGTTTAATCCTTTTTATTGTCTTGGCCTTTCAGTGACCACTTTGAATATCCATTCTCAAGCATAGTGGATTATCATGGTGCTGTATGATTTTTAATCTATGTGCCTCCAAAATGGTAAAATCATATTATATGTTGTGTCTTGGAACATCTTTGGATATTCATTTTGTAAAATAGTTTAAAAGGCGATGTTCTCAAGAGTCAAGACACAAAAAGAAAAAAGAAAATGAAACAAAGAGCAGCTCACTGCAGTAAGTTCCCACTATGCGTGGGCTCTGGGTAGGGCGGTAGTTGAGGATACTTGATGCAACAGAGTGTTGTAAGCCAAGGGACCTTCACAAGACAACTTATGATGAAGTAGTGCACTTAATAGGATTAATTGTTTCGTTGAGTTCGATACATCCCTGAAATCGTTTGGAATGTGAGGCAATTTTCTTTTAGATACCATGATTGGTTTTCTTGTCAAAGAATACTTTGTCTGTTCCATTTTAAATGATGCCTGGAATAGGAGTTCAAAATGTTATTTTGACTTGAGCAATGGTTGAAAAATACCTTGACAGATAAAAAACCATCATCTTGAAGTTGAAAATTTAAATAGTTTAGTGATATGAATTCTTTTTTTTTTTCTTGATAAGGTTTAGTGATTTTGGATTCTTGAAAGTTGTGAACTTTGTACAGAAGTGGATTACTGTCAAGCTATTTGGGATGTCCCAATATAGGAAGGGCCATATAAAATGGAAATAAAGGAAGAATATGTTTCTCTGATTTGTTAATGTCAAGGAATGAAATGGATTCCCATGTAAAAGATTAATCTTTGCCTATCAAAAAGAGATACATTGCCTTTTAGAACTCTTATTCATTTATATAATATGGTTGGCTAGCTTTGCTTGGTCAGTCTCTTACTGCTTTGCTTGTTGCTGCTTCTTTTGTGCTGAAAGACTTCCTACTGAACGAGCATCATTTTTGGAGAACTTTTTCATCTTTTTGTTGTATAATATCTAGTATATTCGTCCCTCTTTATTGTTTTTCTAAGTTTCCGTTTGTGCTGAGAGGCAAATAATATGTTGGTCAGGTATTTCTTTTCCGATCATGGGCCTCAGTCAGAGTTATGACTGCTGAACAGCGGGCTGAACTCCTTAAGCGTGTTATTAATGATGGCCCACATAGAAAACTTTCATTCAAGGAGTGTGGGGAGATTGCTAAAGATCTGAGTTTGACTTTGGAGCAGGTTCTTCTGTGTTCTCTTTTATTCACTCTCTATGTTGCAATAAGAAATTTGTTTAATGAGGTTACACGGATATTTGGATGTTGAATCTGTTAAAATATGCACTACGCTGGTCGATGATCTAACTAAGCCCGACTTTTAAACGATGTGGGATCATTTAGTAACAGCTTGCCTATCATCAAATCGTTCTCTTTTAAATAGGGCATTTAAAGAATTCATTACACAAAAGAAGGCATCTTTGCTTTTGTTCGTTTTCAGTGTAAATCTTGCCAAGTCTTTCTCAGCACGATTTGGGTTTGAGTTTTATGCATATTTTATCGTGGTGATTTTATCAAGTGAGGAGAAACTTCATGCACCACATAACTTTCCTCTTTATTTTTGACTTGTTCTGTTGGCTATCTTGTTCCAGCAGTCTATCTGATCTACTCTTAAAGAGTGTTGTCTTGGCACCTTTATATTGGGAAATATATTGCTGGAAACCCGTCTGCTTCCCGATTAATGATTTTTTGCTTGAATCTCAATCTTTAGTTGCGGTTATACCATAAGATGGGAGAGGTATCATTTTCTGCATGCTACTTGATGAGTATAGCTGAAATAATTTCGGATTGGAAGGAATAGCCATACAAAATTTTCATGAGGAAATAAATCTATAACATGATTTGAGATATACTTGATATTTAGTATTTATCCAAAAACACTTGATATTTGATTGCCCCATGGATGTAAGCGTCTCATGATCTTGTTGTAACTGAAATATCTTCGGCTATAATTGATTATATTGAAATGTGCTTTGATTTGATGGGTAAAATACGTTATCATCTGTATCATCAAGGGTATTCCGACCCGATTGAATCAAAAGGATTCGTACAGGGATGGATATCAGAAAAGAGAGCCTAACTATCATCTGTAAAATGTGAAATAAATTGTATATATTAGAAGGCAAGAAGAGTGTTGTCGACATACGTCAAGTCAAAAGGGTGGATACAACATCTACTTTAAATCTAATCATGGTCATGTCTTGAACCTGTAGGTATCTTTTTTATCTCTCTAACCATGACCACCAGAATGATAATTTAGTGCCATCTCCCATTACCTCCTTGCTCAACCTACACAATCTTGACTCCACAGAAGTTGAGGGTTCCGAGTCTTCTGACAGACTGGGCATCTTAAATTTGCCCCATTGGGCAAACTTTTTCTACGAAACAAATTTTTAAGCACCTCACCCTTCTTGGAAACATGGGATAATTTTGACTCTATTTTGCTGAAATTGCATCATTACACGACTAAAGATGAAGTGACATGACAGGCATATTTATAGAGCTGAAGATACAGCTGTACATTAACTAGGTGCAAAATAATGGGGGGAGGGGGAACAGTAGTTTCAGCATGAATAAAGATTTCGTGAAGGACTTCCAATGAGAGACACATAAGGCCGGTGTTCCCTGATGCAATAAAACCAATGTTGCAGTTAATTATGATTTATGCTCATGACTAGCTTGTCTGTGTTAAGGAGGCGAGATTGCTGTCCTTAATTATGATTTATGCTCATGACTTGCACATGTCTATGTTAAGGCAGCCACATAATTGTCATACAAATAAAAGAAGAGGAATAGAACATGGGGAAGTGCACAAATAGCCGGCGCGGCATTAGGTTTTAGCATATTCAATTTTTAGCCACTGGCGTGAACTTCAAACCTTTGGTTCTTCACTTCAGACTTTCAGTTCTTAACTTCAACCTTGAAGGTCTGAAGTTGGGCATAGGTAACTTACAACATCAAACCTGGGCATAGCAACTTCAAACCTGAAGGTTTCAAGTTAGGAATATGCAGCTTCCAACTTCAAACCTTCAGGTTTGAAGCTGAGGCATGGCAACAGTTTGTTTGATGGGGGAATAGGGCAAAAACCCAAAATAGGTTGTTTCTGCAAAATAAATAATAATAATAATAATAATAATAATAATAATAATAATAATAATAATAATAACTATACTGGCTAAAACATAAATGCCGGTCTAATTTTTACATAGAAAATCAGCATACCAAAAGACAAGAAAAAATTGCTTCTAAAGGGCCAAGAGAAAAGGATTTGCTGATCCTTTGCCTCAAAAGCGTTTCCTACATCAGATCGTATTAGCCAATCCATAACTACAAGCAGCATTCTATAAAATCAGTTTCTATCTGCAAGTAAACTTAAATTCTAGCTTTTCTCGTCGCACAATTTGATGAGTTTGAATTTTGAAACTATATCCTTTATACTCCCTCCAGTCCATATTATTTGATATTTTGGGTATTTTCACCCGTATTAAGAAAATCACCTTTTTAGCATTAATTAGCAATGTAATTGACTATATTAGCCCTTATTCAAGCTATTATTACTTATCATTTTGTTTAAAGTCATTTATTAGCAAGGGGTGACATTGTAAAATTCCATCTTGATTTCCGAAAAGATCAAATATTGTGGACCAAAAAAAATAGGCTAATACATCAAATAAAGTGGACCGGAGGGAGTATTAATGAGCACATTTAATTGATGTATCACTGAATGCCTCAAGCAACACCTAATTATCACTTTATATGGACAAAGAGCTTTAAATAGTTTTCAGTTGGAAATTGTTTTGATTAGGACTCTCTTGTAATGAGTGAAGAAATTCTTGTTAATGGTTAGAAGTTATTCTTTTATTTATTTATTTATTTTTTTAATAGAAAAATTCTTTGTGTCTTAAACAACTATAATTGAATTTTTCTGGATGATTGACACATTTTGAGACGAGGTGTTAATTCTGAAGCTAATGCTAATAATAGTGTCTCATTTAGTCGTAAGGGTATACGTTTCATATATGCGCTTGAGTCAGGTGATAATTCACTTGCAGGTCCTTCGTGTCTATTATGATAAGCGACAACAACGGCTTACCAGATATGGGCGAGCTTCGGACGCTGGAAAGGATGAAGTTCAGCCACAGCAAGGTACATCTATGTTATCTCTAAAGAAAAGAAAAAGACCTGTAAAATGGAAATCCTTAAAGCATGCAGAAGCTGGTACTGAGTGTGGACTGCCCTATCAGACACTTGGCCAGATCGTCAATGAGGAAGAAAGCCCTTTCCTGCCTACTATATTGCAGCACACATCCGGTTTGGAGGGTTATCACGTTGGAAATGCAGCGGCTGAAGAGTCAGAGTTACCTGAAGATGATGGGTTAGGACATGCTTTTCTTGCTAAATGTACCTTGTCAGGAGTGAAGTCTGCACGTAGGGGAAAGTTTTGTTGGACAGATGATGCAGATAGGTAATTCTTATGAATTGTAGAAGTTACTCTACCTCATGAGGCCAAAAACTTAAAGGCTGGATATTGTAACAATTTTTCCTAAGTTCTTGATGGCAATAAGAGCTTTGAGCTTAAATCTTTGTCATAGAGTTGGTGATTTGCTTTTCCTCAAAAAAATAAGATAAGATAAAATAAAAGAAACAAAGAAGTGAGATGTGCTGCCTCTCACTTAATGCTTTACTTATGTTATCCTGTTGCCTGGATGTATTTGTATGATTATGCTTATTAATTGGGTTACATGGGACTTTATGTACAGGCAACTAGTGATTGAATATGCTAGACACCGAGCTGCTCTTGGAGCAAAATTTAATCGTGTAGACTGGGGAAAACTTTTAAATCTTCCAGCACCACCCGATGCCTGCAGAAGGAGGATGGCATTATTGAGAAATAGTTTACAGTTCAGAAAATCTGTTATGAGTCTGTGCAATCTGCTTAGTCAGCGTTATGTGGAATACCTTGGGAAATTTCGAGATAAAACATTGAAGCATGAGGGTCACCAAGCAATGCAATGTGAGTGTTTCAATCATACCTCATATGAAGCGATGGCTTTTAATAACACTGAGCCATGGGATAACTTTGATGACGCCGATATAAAAATGGCCCTGCATCATGCTCTGCTATACAAAAAGTCAGCCAAATCGGAGACTGCGAAGGAAGTTCAACCAACCTTTGATAACTGCTCAGATGTTAATACTGATGAAAGACATGTGAGATGCGTACCTTCTTCTCAGTTGTTTCATTAACTTTCGTGGCATGAATTTGTCCTCAATTATTATAGTGTAGGACTGGCATTTAACAAAGATATTAACAACTTGAGATGCTTGCACTTGCTGCAGATTGTTTGCCGAAGTGTAGCATCTTGTTTTTGAAGACATTGTGACGAACTGTATTTTACCTTTTCCAAGTTGTTAATAAAAGTTTTGATTCTGTTCATGTTCCCGTCTCTTTCAGGTTTCTTATGCTCCTCAATCAGTTTTACCAGTTTCTGACAGCCAATATGTTGCAAATTTTCCTGGAAAGACTAAAGATTCTGATACACCATTAAGCTCAAATAGGATCCCTCAGAAGTATGTGAAACTTAAAGTGGGAGGCGTTGCTGTTGATGAACGATTATATGAATCAGTAGCAGTTGCTAATGCTGCAGAGCTATTTAAGCTCATCTTCCTCTGTAGCTCAAAATCTCCACTTGTGCCAACTTTGCTTGCTGAAACATTAAGGCGCTATTCTGAGCATGATCTTCTTGCTGCTTTCAACTACCTCAGAGACAAAAAAGTTTTGGTAAACCTTGTTTTTCAGTGCTATTTATTTAGCAGCTAGGCTTGGTATATATCTGAATAGTACTTCCTCTATTTCAATATATGACAATCTTTTTGTTTTAAGATGTTCTGAAGTATTTGATATGTTTCCATTTGGTATATCACTCTATGCAAGTTTCACAACTTTCAAGAGTTCAGATTTTATACTTTTCTGTGATGTAATACTAGCTTTTTATTTCATCTTGCTAATATTTTCTTCCACTACCACTAATATGTATACAAATCAAACATCACCATATAAAATAAAATAGAGGGATATAAATTTACAGCTCGTTGTATGAAAATAATCTCTCTTCTCACCTATCTTATAACTATAAAGATAAAAATAAATGAAACACAATAACACTTTCTTTCTGTAGGTGCATTGAGGCTGAAAAGATCTATCCTGCTGTTGACTTAAAGCATTTAAGGAAAAGAAAATAAAAAAGGATCCGTCCTGTATAATTTTTGTCCTACAGATATTTCCTAAGCTTTAAATCTTTTCTCTTGCAGATTGGCGGCAATGCCAGTAGTCCTTTTGTCCTTTCTCCGACCTTCTTGCATTGTATATGTTTTTCTCCTTTCCCAATTAATACGGGAAAAAGAGCTGCTAAGCTTGCTAGCTGGATTTGTGAAAGAGAGAAAGAGTTGATTGCTGAGGGGGTGGATCTTCCAACGGATTTGCAGTGTGGAGATGTTTTCCACTTGTGTGCTCTACTTTCTTCAGAAGAACTATCATTTGCACCACGCCTACCTGATGAAGGTGTTGGAGAGGTCGAGGACTCCCGACTGTCTAAACGCAAGTATGATGATAGAGAGTCTCCTGACGGTGACAGGTTTTAAAAGTTGAAACTTCAATGGCTGGTGATGGTGAGATTTGCTCGCGACGTGCAAAAGGTTTCCCAGGAATTCGGTTATGCTTGAGGCGTGCTACCATTACTATGGATTCACTCAAAGAAATTGACATATGTACTCCCACACCGTCTGTTGAAGAGCATCAAACCATTACTACATCACATGCAGATTATAGCAGTGTTTCATTCGACTCGGATGGCCATGTTAATGAACTTCTTGATAGTGGGGGTCCATATGTTGCAGATTCTTCCACCAAGTCACCATGGGAAGCCATGACTACCTATGTTAAACATGTTTATTCCTACAGTTCTTGCCTGGAACAAAACTCAAGTTTGTATCCAGAAATATTTAGGTCTGTTTATTCAGCTATCCAAATGGCTGGTGATCAAGGTTTGTGTATGAAAGATACCGCGAAGGTTCTAACAATGCAGGGTATGTATCCGCTTACCTAAAAGGTCTTCTAACCCATCCCTTTAGATATTGATTGCGTCTATTTCTTTTTCCAGAGAAGAAGCTAACTGAAGCTGTTGTTGAGGTGCTAGAAGCATTTGGGCGAGTTTTGAAGGTTCGTCTGGGTTAACAGTTACCTATCTCCCCTCCTTTCCCTTTGCACCATCTGTTGAAGTTTCATGAACGTGTATTGAATTACTAATAAAAGAAGTCCGATGAAATCCTAAGTGTGGCTTATCTGGTGTTAAAATATCACACTTTACAGTCATTTAAAGGGCAGCCCGGTGCACAAAGCATCCCGCGTTCACGCAGGGTCCGGGGAAGGGCCCACCCCAAGGGGTGTGATGTACACAGCCTAACCTTATGCAAGCATAAGTGGCTGTTCCCAAAGCTTTAACCCGTGACCTATAGGTCACACGAAGACAACTTTACCAGTTGCTCCAAAGCTCAGTTAAGGATAGGAATTATTAGTAAAGGGATTGTTCTCTTCTGTTATGCTAGTTTCACCTGAAACTCCTTTAGTCCTAATTCATCTGCATTTTACTTTGGTGTGTTTGTCTTGTCTTCTTATTATGCATGTCTGCACGAGAAATGAAACAAGAGAAGATTTAGAGGAAGCACTGTTTGATCTCAAGCTATTGGGGTACATATTCTAGGAAAGGAAAAAGAATATAAAATACATAATTATGGGAAGTAATTGATCCTATATTATAATTACATGATTTTAAAATATTTACAATAGTCTAACACTAACACTTCCCCTCAAGCTGGCGCATAGAAATCATATGTACTATGCTTGCTACATATATAACTTGTTCTAGTCCTGGCAAGGGACTTGGTGAATATATCTGCGAGCTGATCATTTGGCCTCACAACTTTGTGCTGGATCTCCCGAGAGTATCTTTACTATATCTATTCGATATGTTTGGCCCTCATGAATAATTGGACTTTATGCAAGGTGAAGTGTAGCCCGATTATCACACAGAAGTTCCATTTGATCAATCTTTCCAGACTTTAATTCTTTTTGTAGTTGGTTCATCCATAAGAGTTCAAACGTAGCCACTCTCATAGCTCGATATTCTTGCTTTTGCACTTGATCTTGCAATTGCATTTGTTTCTTACTTTTTCAAGAAACCAAATTTCCCCCCACTAGGACGCAGTTATCCAGAGGTAGTCGTCTGTTAGAGGGTGATCTTGATCATTCTGCATCAGTATAACAATAATTTGCTCATGTCCTCGATCTTTGCAGACTAGTCCTCTCCCTAGAGCATATTTTGTGTATCGAAGCATACAAAAAACTGTATTCCAATGACTATTACAAGGAGAATCTGAAACTGACTTACAGTACTTACGGGAAGGCAGTGTGAGCCAGAGTTATAGTGGGATAATTTAAATTGTCTGCAAACTCCTATATCTTCCAATATCACTTAGAAGCTCTATCTGACCTAGTAAAAGTTTTAACATTTGGATCCATCCATCACTATATGCCTATAGTCTATCATTCTTGTCTTCTCTAGAATATCCAGTGTATGTCCTCTATGAAATGACAATAATTGATTTAGACTTAGCGGCCTAACTCCTTAGTCTGGAAGTGATTAAAGAGATGTTGCTTCAATTTAGTATTTCATCTTGATCATCCACGAGTCTGGGACAGAAAACCAATAGAGCACATAGCAGTTAGCTGCACTAGTTATGCCAAACTAAGTAACTATGCTGAACTTACCAAACCAAACTTGATGAGACTTTTTTAGACCTAAGACTGACTGGCACAATTGACAAACAAGACTACTAGACTCACCTTAGAAACAAAGCCAGGTGATTGCTCCATTATAACCTCATCCTCAAGGTCCCAAGGAGAAAAACATTCTTCATGTCTAGCCGATAAAGAGGCCAAGAGCGAACAATCATGGATAGAACAAGACGAGAAGATGTTATTTAGCCACAGGAGAGAAGGTATCAGTGTGGTCGCCTTAAGTCGATCAATTTATCTGTCCAGACCAACTTTGATTGTATTAACCCATCGACAACCAACTGTATGTTTACCTGGAGGTAGAGAAATAAGCTCCCAAGTACCACTAGTATTTCAAGCGGACATCTCTTTGATCATAACCTGTCGCCATCCAGGATGAGAGAGTCCTTTAACAGTAGACTTACTGATATAAACAGAGGACATGAAGACACAAAATTATAATGGTTTGATAATAAAAGATGATAAATGAAAGCGACGTAATTATCATTAGGATTAAGAATGGAGCGGATACCTTTGTGAAGAGAAACTGGAGGACTATAAGGAGACAAGTCTACAGTAGATGAATGATCCGGTGTAGGATGTGAATCATGTGGACCTGAAGCAGGACACTGACAACATGATAAGTCAAACGTGGTGGAGCTGTAGAAGGTGGAAAACTGGAACTCCATATGATGGAGATAGCTGTGGGAGAACAAGGAAAATAATAACATAATCAGTGTCTTGGTGAGCGAGAAGCGCAATGAAGCGACGAGGGCCCTGGAGCTTCAAAGCGCGAAGCGCGCGCTTTTTATACATGAAGCGCAATTTTTAAAAAAATAAAAAAATATTTTTTCACAAATAAATAGAAGTATTTAAATAAGCAAGAAGCCAAGAACGCATAAAAAATAAGATAAATTCAATCCAAACACTAAAGGAAAGAGCAAATAATCCTCCATAGGACAAGCATAATAAAATTAAAATCCAAAATACAAAGAAAAACAGAGCTTAAAGAAAGGCGGTGAAACAGAGCAGGAAGGAAAGTGAAACAGAGCATAGAAAGAAGAAGAGGAGATCGGAGGAAGAAAGGAAGAAGAAAAAAAAAAGAGTCTTCTTGTTAACAGAAGAAGAAGAAGAAGAAGAAGAAGAAGAAGAAGAAGAAGGAGGAAGAAAGAAGAAAGGAAGAAGAGTGGAAGAAGAAAGAAGAGAAATTACCTGGTCTACGTGATGAGAGCTGATGAGAGAGGCTGCGTTCTTTCTTTTACTTTGTGTCAAAAATCCTAAAATTTAGCTTTATATATTCTTTTCCTTTAAAACAAATCAGATTTTAACTTCTTTTTTTAAAAAAAGCGCAGCAAAGCGTGCGCTTCAACACTGCTACGCTTCGCGCTTCACTGAAAAAAGCGCGCGCTTTTTTTTACCCGCTTCGCTTCACTCGTAAAAAGCGCAGATACTGCGCCTCGCGCTTCAAAGCGCAGAAGCGCGCGCTTTTCATAACACTGAACATAATCCACAAAAGAAGGAACGGGTAATACCTCAGAAATGTGTAGATGGTCACCTGGACACAGTTAAGTATGGTTGACTTTCAAATATCCATGAGAGATACCCGAGGGAGCAAACTGCAGAAAACAATATCAGATTTATCAGGAAATCTTACTTGAAGGTGATTGATAGACTGAATGAGGTTTTTGGTTCCTTTCATCCTGGGAAGGGTAGGATTCCAACTTTATTAGTCTAACACCATTCTTTTTTGGGAGAATAAGAAGAAGAATTCGCTTGTGCTGGAGTAAATTGAAGAAAAATGAGAGAAGTGTTTTTGGAAAAGGAACGACCCTTCCTTTGTATTTTAATTGGGAATAGAGGAAGTGATGAAACTTTTAGACAAGAGGTCTTTTTGTTTCCTTAGAGGATGGAGTCAAACCATTGGCTCAAGAGGGTGGTTTTTCAAGTTACAACCTTGCATAACTTGCTTGTATGCCGGTGGCCTGAAATAAACAACATTCCTGTGCATTGGCCTGAGATGGTGCAGCGTCTGAAGCCTTCTTTCCTTAGTTAAAGCACACCAAAGTGGGCTGGACACTTCCTCCATCAAACTGGTTCAAATGCAAACACTGACGGAGCTTGTCGAGGTAATCCAGGTTTGAGTAGTTTTGGCTTTTGTGTTAGAAACTTCAAGAAGAAAATTTAGTGTATGAAAGAGCCTAGAAAATCAGTGATGGCACTAGTTTTCAAGTTGAAGTGAAGATTTTCAGAGAAGTAAAATTCTTCTATTATTTTTGAATGAATATTACAACCTATGAGGAGGTATATTTATACAATGAGTCCTAGGACTAAACAAGGAAACATAATTGATTACAAATAAGGAAACGATATTACTCCTATTATTAACTATCAACACTCCCCCTCAAGTTGGTGTAAAGATGTTGCGCATGCCCAACTTGCAAACCAAAGTATGAAATTTTTTTTTTGCTGAGACCTTTTGTGAGCACATCTGCCAATTGTTGTTCTGATGGAACATACAACAAATTCAAGATATTATTAGTAACCTTTTCTTTAATGAAGTGTCGATCAATCTCAACATGTTTTGTTCGATCATGCTGGACAGGATTTTGAGCAATACTGATTGCAGCCTTGTTATCACAATGCTAGGAAAGTTTCAATTTTCCAAACATTCTCAATTCCTTCAGTAACCTTCGTAGCCAAAGAAGTTCACAAACCCCTGGGCCATAGCTCTATACTCAGCTTCAGCACTGGATCTAGCAATAACACTTTGCTTGTTGCTTCTCCAAGTAACTAAGTTCCCTCCTACAAAAGTACAGTAGCCAGTGGTAGATTTGCTGTCATTTAAAGTTCCAGCCCAATCCGCGTCTGTAAAGGCTTTTATTAGGAGGTGACCATGCTTAGAGAAAAGCAGACCTCTCCCTGGAGTAGACTTTAGATATCGTAAGATGTGAAAGACAGCTTGCATATGAAGATCTCGGGGAACATGCATGTACTGACTAACTAACTGGATAGGCTATGTCTGGTCTAGTGTGAGAGAGATAAATGAGTCTTCCAACCAACCTCTGATATCTCTCTTTGTCAACCGACTCTTCAATCCCTGCTTGTAACTTGTGATTACTTTCAATGGGTGATTCAGCTGGCTTGCAACCTAGCATACCAGTTTCTTTCAAAAGATCCAGAATATACTTCATTTGAGAAATAAAGATCCCTTTATTTGATCTAGCAACCTCGATTCCCAAGAAGTACTGGAGTTTCCTAGATCCTTGATTTCAAATTCCTTTGCCAACAGCTTCTTCAATCGGGTCATCGCTTCTTTGTCATCTCCTGTCACTACAATGTCATCAACATAAACTATGAGAAGAGTGAGTTTACCCCTTTTATGCGTTATGAAGATGGTATGATCAACATTACTTTGTCTGTAGCCAAAGGAGATCATAGCTTTGCGGAATCTGTCAAACCACGCTCTAGGCAATTGCTTCAACCCGTACAAGGATTTCTTCAGTTTGCACACCTTTCCTTGACTCTGTTCAGTATTAAATCCGGGAGGAATCTCCATATACACTTATTCTTTTAAATCTCCATGAAGAAATGCATTCTTTACATCAAACTGCTGCAAGTCCCAATCCAGATTAGTTGCACAAGATAAAAGGATTCTTATGGTGTTCATTTTTGCAATTGGAGCAAATGTCTCCTGATAATCCACTCCATAAGTTTGAGTGAATCCCTCACCCTCCAATCTTGCCTTGAATCTCTCAATCGAGCCATCAGCTTTATGCTTCACAGCAAAGACTCATCTGCAGCCAACCAACATCTTGGCGGGTGGTTTAATGACAAGTTCCCAAGTGTTATTTTTTGACAAAGCCTTCATTTCTTCAATCATAGCCTGCTTCCATTTAGGATCTGCGAAAGCTTCCCTCCAATTCTGGGGAATAGATATAGAAAAAATAGACAAGACAAAGGCTCTATAGGAGGGAGATAAGGAATCCAAGGAGACAAAATTAGATAAAGGATGTTTCGTAGTGCAAGTTCTGACACCTTTTCTGTGACCAACAGGCAAATCTAACTCATTAGGAAAAGTAGGTAACTCACCAGTAGAAGAGGATTCAGCTTCAGCAGATTGCATGATGGCTTCTTCTGCTTCTTCAGCTGTTTTCTTTTTCCTCGAGTAAGTTTTCAAACCAGGTACATTCAAAAGCCCGTGTAAACGCCCAACAGTCTCCCCCTCAACGGTCTCCCCCTGAACTCTATCTGTGATATCAACCTCAACAGGATCAATACTATAGCTGGGAAGAATCACCTCTTCCACCTTATTACTCTCCCCCTGAAGAGGTGATGGTGTAATATTGAAATAGGGCTCCCATTCCCGAAAGGTAACATCCATACCGACAGAGGTTCTCCTAGTGGGAGGATGATAACATTTTTATGAGCTTTAGGATCAAGTTTCTCAGAATTTCTAGTGTGAACAAAGCAAACACACCCAAACACCTTTGGAGAAACAGTATATTCATTTTTTTCCCTTTAGAGCTTCTGGAGTACTTTGAAAATTCAGGGTTTTAAGTGGCATTCTATTGATAAGATAGGCAGCTACAAGTACAGCATCCCCCAATAAGATTTTGGAAGATTCATTTTAAACATGAGAGATCGTGCCACTTTGAACAAATGCCTATTCTTTCTTGCAGCAACCCCATTTTGCGCACTACAATAAGGACAACTAGTTTGATGAATTATCCCATAAGACTCTAAATAAGACCCAAACCTTTTGTCCAGCCATTCTCGGTTCACAAGATTTTTATTTTACCCTCAAATTTAGTACAAATCATTTTATGAAACAATTAAAAGCAAGAAAACACTTCACTTTTGGCCTTTAATAAATACCCAAGTCATCCTAGTACAACAATCAATAAAAGTAACAAACCATCGACATCCAGACAAAGAAGTTATTTGAGTAGGACCCCATACATCAGAACGAATAGTCGTAAAAGGAATTGCACTTTTATTATCACTCAAAGGATAAGAGTTTCTTGTATGCTTGGGAAATTCACAAGCATCACAAACTAAAGATTCAAACTTAGTCTGTGAAAACAAACTAGGATATAACTTCTTTAACACAAAAAAAGATGGGTGCCCCAACCGCCTATGCTGCTGAACTATTTCTTGGTTGACAACCTTATTTCCTCCAAAAAATGCTTTACCAGAGTCTCTACTTTCATCAATCATGTATAAGCCATCATGCAATCTACCACTGCCAATCCTCTTCCCGATTTGAAGATCCTGAAAAACACAATGATCAGGGAAGAACTCGATTTTACAGTTTAGGTCTTTGGTGATGGAACTAATAGATAACAAATTGACAAGAAACTCAGGTACATGGAGATCGGATAATAATGTAATATTAAGTGTACAGACAATAGAACCTGTTCCAGAGATAGGAGTTAAAGACCTATTGGCTATTCAGACATAATCCCTTTTGAGACATGGAGAGTAGTTTTGAAAGCTTTTAGAGGAGCCTGTCATGTGTCTATTCGCACCAGAATCAATAATCCAAGAATTTTGGTGAGCAGTAAAGGGATTACTTGATTGCACATAATTGGATGTTGCCACAGATGGAGAGTCAAGTTTGGACAGAAGTCGACGAAGGTGTAGAATTTCAGCCGAGTACAATGATTCTCCAGAACTCGTGTCCTTAGATGTCTCCACATTTTCAGCAACATTAGCTTGACCCCTTGGTGGACCTGCTTGTTTTCCTCCACGACCTTTACCTGATTTACGTTTCAGCTTCCAACACGTCTCCCTAGTATGCCTGTAAATGCCACAATGATCACAATACAAGTGATCCTTATTAGAAGTAACTGCCCTTGGTTGCTCTTGAGAGACATCTAACCCAGACTTCTCGATTGGTGCAGAGTAAAACATCACCCTTCGCCGACTCTCTTCTTGTTGGACATAAGAATATGCATCCTCAAGAGAAGGAAAAGGATCTCTGCTAAGAACCTGAGCCCTGATCTGATCATATTCTTGATTCAAACCAGCCAAAAAATCATAAACCCTGTCTTTTTCAACCAATTTTTGGAATAGAACTGCATCATCAGTACACTTTGCTTGGATATCCTGATAGTAGTCGATCTCTTGCCATAAGCCACTCAACTCAGCAAAATAATCAGTGATGGTCAACTCACCTTGCTTTGTAGCATGAATTTTATTCTTGATTTCAAAAATCTGTGCATCATTCCCCTTGCGAGTGTAGATGCGCTTAGTTGAATTCCAAATTTTTTCCGCAGTATCAAGTAATAAATACTGTTTGGAAATTCTGGGATTCATAGTATTCAAAAACCATGTCATTACCAAGGAATTATCAGAGTCCTATCGACTATAGCTAGCATCAGTTATAACAGGTGCTTTCTTCTCTCCAGTAATATAGCCAAGTAGCTTTCTAGACTTGATAAAAAGCAAACAGGATCTTGACCAAGCAAGATATGTAGCAGCCCCGTTCAATTTCACTACACTAATTTGTGAAATAGGGGTATTGTCCACCATCTTTGTGTCTACAACCTTAGTGTCTCCTATTAGCCAAGTATCATACCAAGCCAAAAAAAAAATATATGTTGGATCTGAAAAAGAACAGAATCTGCTACCCCCAAAAAAAAATTGAACCTGAAAGGAACTAAATCTCGCAGAAACAGTGGCCGGAAGTGAAGAAAAACTCGCCGGAAAGTGACTGACTTGTCGGAAAGATCGGAAAACTGTATGGATAAGCTCGGAATGAGCCCGCGACTGTAACCTAAAAAAAATCTGGGAAAAAGTTGCCAGAAATTGTCTCACGCGCCGACGTGTGGTCGCCGGAGACGAAACTTCTGGCGGAGCGTGGCAAGGAGTTTCCGGCAGAAATTTTTTGGGGTTTGATCGCTGGTGCAAGCGGAAGCTTTTGGTACTTTTAGTTTTTTTCAGAAACCAACGGAAAATTTAATTTAAGCGGACAGTCACCGAAGGAAGAAAAAACTTGACCTCTTAGAGTGACACGTGAAACCTTAGGCTGCAAAAGGCAGTGGGCTCTGATACCATGAAGATTTTCAGAGAAGTAAGATTCTTCTATTATTTCTGAATGAATATTACAAACCTATGAGGAGGTACATTTATACAATGAGTCCTAGGACTAAACAAGGAAACATAATTAATTACAAATAAGAAAACGATATTACTTCTATTATTAACTATCAACATGAAGTAATGACAATTTTAGAAGCAGTAAGGTACTGCAAGGAGCAGCATTTGGTCCCACTCTTATAGAAATTGAGTCTTTACTTTTGAAAAGTATTTTGGAAGGTACATAGACTACAGGATTGAGCATCATCATTGATCGATGAGATTGATAATTTGAAGATAAGTGCTTTGTTTAAATTTTGTCATCTGCTTAGAGGGTAATATTATTCGGACTCGGGTGCGGGTGTCCGATACGGGTGCGGATTTAGAGGTCGGATCCTTCATCATCTATATTTTAAGATTCGGGAATACGGATCCAGTTATGGATACGGGCGTGGGGATTTGGCTAAAAAAAAATTCAATTATGAGATATTATGTGGAAAACTTGAGGAAAAAATATTGATCAGGACATAGAAATTTCTATATACAATAATACAAGGTATTCTATTTCCTTCAATTTCCCCTTACTTTTGTTTTGATTAAAGAAATCATTGAATCTATCCAGAATTTCTCCGTTGATTTTGGTCAAAATACCCAAAATCAGTTGACCAAATCGGGTACGGATCCCACACCCACACGGGTACGGACCCGACACGGGTGCCACACCAAAAGTGAAGAGTTCGAGTAGCATAGTAGAATTGACAGATCATTTTGCAAATTTGGCATTTGAAGTAGGGGATTTGAGCTTTAGCTCGTTTCAAAACCTCCAATTGCATGATAGGATAATTTTGAACTTAGACAAGATGCAATGCCCTTTTTTTTTTTTTAACTGGTAAAGAGGTAAATTCTATTTAAGATAAAGATCTGTCACTAAGTTGGTGTCAGGGAAATTACAAAGTTAGAAACCTTTCTGAAAGCAACAAAAAGAGAAGGTTCCAACTATACAAGATCCTATTCTTGTAGTGAATCTATAAAGTCAAGCATACTACTTTCATTATTAACATCATGAAGATTACACCAAAACGCAAAAAGCCATAAGCATGAGTATTTCAAGTTTTGTACATCATCTATTTTCCCTTCGAAGCACCTAGTGTTTCCTTCTTTACAGATCCCACACACATGCTGGAACTGTAATCCATATCCTCCTCACTGGTTTACACATTCTCCCAGCTCTCCAGCACATCAATAGCTCCTTTACTGAGAAAAGCATAACAACGAGATTGTGAAAATGTTAAAGAACAACAACCAGATATCGCATGCAATTGGGAAGTGTAGGAAAAGGTAGCTGCTACTTTCCTCCTCCCTATTGCACATGTAACATCTGCTACAAATTGACATCCCTCTCCTCTGTAGGTTGTTTTGTGTGAGACAAGTATTCTGTGTAGCTATCCACAAAAAGCAACTAACCCTGTAAGGGGCTTGGACTTCCAAATCATCTTCCACGGCCAGTTTGATGAGTTATCACCTTCTCTGTTAAGAGATCTGTAGCAAGAATTCACACAGAACACTCCATCTTTCTGCCTAGTCCATATGCGTGCATCTGGAACCACTTCATTCAAACCCACCATCTCTAGGTCTTTCAACAGTGAAGCCATTCTGGGGATTTCCCAATTAAAACAATTTCTACGAAAGGCTGGACAGCAACTACTTCCATTCCAGTAATCTGAAACCAAACTACCAGGATTTGAAGTGAAATTGTACAGGTCCTGGAACTGCGACATAAGCGGTGCATGCCCTATCCAAGCATCTTGCCAAAACCTCATGCGCGTTCCATTACCTACCTTGATCTTTGTGTGAACAACAAAAGAGGACCATAGGCCAGAAATATGCTTTTCCATAGACACAAGCCATGTGAAGAATTAACAAGGTCAGTGAAACAAGGATATTATGCTCCATACTTATCAGATATTACCCTTCTCCATAAGTGCCCCTCTCCTTTCCATATCTCCACATCCACTTCATCAATAAGCTATTTTTATGGATTTTCAAGTTCTTGATGCCAAGACGACCTCTTCTTTTATCTAGCATTACCTTCTCCCACTTCACCAAGTGAAAAGTCCTATATTCTTTGTTACCACCCCATAAAAATTTTCTTCTTCTGATCCTGTCCATGTTCTTCCTAACAGTCACCAGCACTGGAATTATTGACTCTCTTCGACATGTATGTGTTACCAATTAAACTCCAGTAGCTTGAGGAAATAATTAGCAGTGTTTTCAATTGTCTCTTCCTTGCTTCACTTTTAATACTCATTGAAGGGCTAGCATGCCTCCTGTGTTGTGGCAATTGTTTTAAAAGGCATTTTCAGGGAGACTCCTGGGGTGAGGCGTAGCAAAAACGCACCGGGGCGACCTGATGGGCATAGGCACTAAAAGGCATAAGCCCACAATTTGGGGCGTATTGAGGCGTATGATTAGGCTTTGGGCGAGTTCTGGGGCACAAGTCCCAAAAAAAGTTCCAAATCAAAAAGAAAATTTCTCAATAAATTCTCTATTTATGCCTATGCTCAAATGTCAACTTGCTAATTAAATTCTCAAATTTTTTGTCAAATTGTCAATTATTTTTTTCTAGCCCTAGGTATTTTTTTTACTCTTAGCCTTGTGTAATCTTTGAGTAAAGATCCGTGGGACTTACGGCCAGTGCCTCGAAGCTTATGTCGCGCCCCGTGTCAGGTAAAACACCTCCCCAGCGCCTACGCCTTTTAAAACATTGGTTGTGGTTCATAGTTCATTTGGCCTCATGTTCTATTGAAGAGATTGAGTTGCATGCTGAATTTGCTGCTGACTAGCTTCTTCACACATTAGATTATGAGGTAACCACTGATGCTCAAAATAAAACCCATGACATTATTGAATGTGTTTGATCAAGGAAAGAATGTATTCTTGTTAGTGATAGGAGTAAAAGAGAATAAAACAGTATAGAGTTGATAGACCATTAGGCTTTCTATTTAACTATCATCTACTGGGACCCGCAAAATGCAGTCAATGCTCATTAGGCTTTCTATTTTACTAATCTGGTGGGACCCAAAATGCAGGTCAATGCCTATGACTCTATTCGGGTGGTTGATTCTTTGTATCGTTCCAAGTACGTTTTGACTCCAGTGGGTGGTATTCATCAAGATGCTACATTATCTTCTTACGGAGATGAGGAGCCTTTTACCCACAACAGAAAAGATTATAAAGATGAGTTGCAGACGGAAATAAGTGGAAGTTCTGATAAGGTACACAAAATCACTATTCTTAATCTTCCTTAAGCGGTTGCTGAACCTTCAAGTGAAAAGCAAACTATCAATGAGGCTAAAGGCTGTTTGCATACCGAAGCTAGTTCATCCATAAGAAATCAGCCAGAAAAATCATATGAGCTCCACTCTACTAGTTTGCATTTGCGTAGGCCAATATTACCTTGGTTAAATGGTGATGGTACAACGAATGAACATGTCTACAAGGGACTTGTACGCCGTGTTCTTGGCATTATGATGCAAAATCCAGGAATACAAGAGGTATGCCTTTCACTTTTGCAAAAACATCGATATCTGATCATGACCTGTTAATCTGTGCAATTTATAACTGTCAGTTTCTAAATTTGTGCATAAATAATTGCTTCAAAATAGTAGGGATTGATTTTGGTTCGTTGTAGAGTGAATTAATGAAATTTCTTCTTAAAATAGAGTATTTCTCTTGTCAATACAGGTTTTTTTTTTATTTTTATTTTTTTTTAATTAAATAATTTCCAGTTTTTACTTATTTCCTACTACAGTTGTAGGCTTTTGTAAAAGTGCGGTTAGTGTTAGGTTCATTTGCTTCTTAATATTTTCAACGTGGTCACGTAAGTTTGTTTGTATATGTGTGATGCTTCATGTCTTGAATTCTCTCATACCCTATGAACATCGGGACTCAATTCTAGAAGCATTCTTTCCATCTTGATCATTGATGAATCTATGATGATATGAATTGAGCTTAAATGGAGAAACATAGTCTATGAGGAGTCATATAGGCAATCCCAACTCGTTCAGGATTGAGACTTAGTTGATTTGTTGATCATGATCATGATCATTGATGAATCTGTGCTAACAACAACCTGTTTAAACATTCATTATATGCTTTACTAATGTGTATAATCGGTCCTTGTAGCAATATATGTACCGATACTTCTGATTTTATATTAATAGTTTAAACTGAATATTGTTCAGGATGATATTATCAGGCAGATGCATGTTCTGAATCCACAGGTATGATTTGTAATGTTTTGTGAGGACTTGTCTAGACATGTTCCAGTAAATCTATTTTCAAATTATTTAATTTTCTTACTGTATTATTTCTATCTGAGAATTCCTTCAGCTGTTTCTAAATTTCCTGTGTGAATGCACCACATGGGTCGCAGTCTTTATCGAAGCTTTCATCTATGGAAGCCCTGATGTACCTTTTGAACTAAACAAGCTTATCTCTTTTACCATACTTGTAGTTTCTATATCTTTTCTAGTTTGTGAGATTGTGTGCATCCTAAGCAGAGAATCACCAGCGTGCCAAGTATTCTTTAGTTAATTGGTCCTAAATTTGCAACTAGGTCAAGGATTAGTTCTAAATTTCGAGATAACTAAGAAAATGAATGCTTGGTACCAATGCAGAACTTAAATCTGATAGGTTATTTTAAAATTCATTTGCTAATAATGTCTTATTGGCATGAATATATAACTCTCGACATTTATCTGCCACTATTACCTTCTTTTTTTCCCCCTCATCTTGTGAAGCATTCATGTTTGGTATTTCAGAGTTGCAGAAGTTTGTTAAACATGATGGTTCTGGACAATGATGTCTTTGTGCGTAAAATTCCTCAGACAAAACCTGCCGAAGCCCCAGCAATTCTTAGTAGCCTCCTTGGTAGCCATTTCAAGAGGTCGCAGTTAGTTCTAAAGGAGCATTTCTTTGCGAATCCCTCTAGTACAAACCTATTGTAAAGAACAAATTTTTGTGTATAGATATTAGTCTAGTAGGCAGTAGCTGGGAACCTGTTTTTTTATTTATTCTGTCTCCAAAAACAATGGTGACTTTGTATAGTGTTCTCGTGGAAGAATTCACAACTTGTAACCCAGTTTTCGTTTTCATCAAAAAGCTTTCACGTCTCTGAGACTTTTGATATGACAAAATTGAATTATTCTAATGGAACTCCAAATGGCACAATCAATATATATTAATGAGTGAAAAGTATCCAGCGGAACATTAGGGGATTGGAAAACTATAAACATATGGAATGATCCATGGATTCATTTATATAGTACGTTGAGAGACCAAATTCAAGGGCCTCTAATGAAGCATGAAAATGGCTCAACCATCTTAGTTGTTTTGGTCAATGGGGCAGTAAAACATCTTCCTACTCCCCTTTGATCTTCCAGAAAGTATTAGTAAAATAGCACCAATGTGGAACAAATCCAACCTGTCAAAGATCAGTTTACATGAATACTGGGTCCAGTATTAACTGTGTATCACCACATTAGTAACCATGAGTGCGAGGAAGAGGAGGAAAAAGACTTCAGGTGTATCTGGAAACAAAAGGTTTCTAACAAAGTTATTCTTGTTTAGCAGCACAATAGGTTGCCTTACATCCCAAGTTCTCTTTGGCAGAAATATTTGTGGTATCTGAAGCCTAGAGAAAGGGAATTAAATCATTTATTCTAAATATGCATAGCACTGAAGGAGCATCTGGATCAATTTCCTAGTAGTCACTACTACCCACACCACCAAACAATAGCAGCACAATGCATGACTGGCTCAAGCATCAATGTAGTTCCAACACCCCTCTAAAGAACACCTAAGCTGGGCTGATACTTCCCATGCTAACAAACATATAAATTGTTATTCCAACTTTATTGATGATTGTGGTTGCTATTGTCCAGAAGTAGGATCCACCTGTTGAGCATATCTGTGGAAACCAATGGAGTAGCATATGTGCAAACAACCATAAGACAAATACGTTATGTTTGTGGAAGTAAGCATGTGAATTGTTCTAGCAGTATACAGTATCTACTTCTAAGCATCACAATCTCATTATTTGTGAAAGTAACTCTAAAAGACGTTGGTCTATGATTGATCCTCATCATCTGTCTCTTATGGCATTAGGAAAATGGCATAGCTGCTGCAAAACACTTCTGATTGCAATTAACTGATTTTGCCAATGAAAGCAGATGATGATTGTTTATCCATTTTGGTCTCTACGAGTATATATACTCTAGGCAATAACAGCTACAACAGAAGAATTGCTCTAAATCTCTAGCAGACAAAGGCATTTCTCTGCACAGATGTGACTAATGTGCTTAAAAGAATGTTAATAACAGCACTATCTGGATTTTCTCAATTACGTTTTACCTAATTGTCTCCTAACAATGCAACATTTTTCCATAGTTCACTTGGAATTTCAGTTCCAAGAATCTCAAGTACTTGGAAAACATTCAATTATGACAGTAATCGCTAGATGTCTGAACAGACCCCACCTTGCCAGCTGCCTTATGCATCTTACTTCCAACATTGGCAAATAGAGAATGCATCTGTCAAATAATATCTGGGAACTAGTAAATAGGGGCAAAAGACTATGCTCAATGCAACTAACCGTGGCAAAAGAATATATCTGTAATGTGTTCGCCTACTACAGTGATAGCAAAAGTGAAGGATATGCAATTGTGGTAATACAATAGTAATGTTCATACTTTATTGGTCTGCCGTTCTCTTTCTTGTTCACCACAATGCTAGTGGATGGGCTGAGATTTATGCTATGATCTTCTTAAGTGGAAATACCTGGTTATTCTCGAGTTTGGTAATATACCAGAGTCAAGTTTATGTTGTATAAGAAAGAAGAGACTTTTACCATTTTCATCATGGTTAACTTTCAGATTGATGAATAATTAAGGCCTTCGTAGAGCAGCATGTTCCATCTTTTCTCAACAATCATCTTAGATTTGAAGGAAGATCCAAAATTTTGTAACTTCATATAAATCACATAATTAGATATTGGCTGCAAAACTGCTTGCACATTACTCTTGTTTATTTATTGTAGAAGCTATCTATGAAGCAATACATGAGATTAGGAGAAGATATCCTCCAAGGATCACAGAAACGCCATCTTCATGTTCATTGCAATTGGCATCAGTGTTGAGTGTTGATGCTGGTGAAAAACAATTTCAGATCACATTTAGGAGTGTTCAGATCCACTCTACTCCCAAGCAACAGGGCATACAAGAAAATACTAGCTAGATGCTGTTAATAAAACTGAATGCTTTGGTGAATGATGACAATCAAACTTGTCAAACCAATTAACTTTATGATAAAACTCATTACAAGAAACAAGGAACAGAAATCTCTCAAGATTAACACCAAAAAGTCATCAAACAAAATACTTAACCATCTGAATCTCTTTTTTCTTGAAACCACATTTCTCATAAAAAGGTCTATTCTCTTCACTACAATCAAGAATTACCTTATAACACCCCGTTGAATAAGCATGATCAGCAAGAAACTCAACAATTCTCTTACCTAATTGCATCCCACGAGTACTCGAATCAACCACAACATCCTCAATGTGACCAACTTTACCACAGTTCCTTATAAACTTCTTTTCAATAAACACACTACCAGTTGCAACAATCTTCCTTGATCGAACATCTTCGATCACACAAATACAATGGTCATCGCCATATTTAGCCAGCTCTTCAAATCTTGACTTAAATTCATTGTCTGAAACTGAATCACAGACAGTCAATTGTTTCAGCAGTTCAATGAAACCCTTTTCTTTGTCTGAAATTTCCAGTTTACGGATATGTAACGTGTCCCCTTCAGCTGAATTATTGTTCTGCATTTTAGCCTTCAATAGCTAACCAATTCTGTACTGTGTAAAATTCAGATAAACATGTTAGAGAACTGCGTATTACCAAATTTGGCTAGAAAAGTATGTCCCAATTTACGGGGCAGACTTTTATTTTTCGGAAAAAGGGGAAGGTTCTCTTCATTAACTTTTAGGCTCAAATATACCCTCAATGTTTTATTTAGGTTTAAAATTACCCTTAAAACTAACGGACTTTTAAAAAAGTTAATAATTATTAAGAAAATAAAATAGTAGAGGATATTTCTTGCCCATAATATTAAAGAAGAGCATTTCAAACTCATTGCCAATAGATAAAGAGAAGTTTTAACCCTTTTCAGCTTAAAAATTATAGGCAAATTTTAAAAATTAGCTCTTGACTTATCATTTGTTTAAAATAAACTTTTGACAAAAGATATTTACTACTCACAGATATATATAGATAATATAAAATAACATAGAGAGTACAACTAAGTGCATATGTAATGTATGCAATATCTACCTATCATTAAAAATACTGATGATTTTCTAGTGGTATATATAGTTAATATATATCTTTTTTTATGATTTCTGGATATTATACATTAATTATATGTGTTTAAGTTGTACTTTATTATTCCAAATATGCTTCTAGTTATTTTTTTTGGTCGAGGGTCTATCAAAAACAGTCTCTCCACTTTGGTGGGGTAAAGTCTGCATGCATCTTTCTCCAGACCCCACTTGTGGGATTACATTTGGTATGTTATTATTTAAGTTGTACTCTCTATTTTATTTTATATTGTGTATATATATTGGTGAGATGTAAATACCTTTTATCAAAAGCTTATTTTAAACGAATAATAAATCAATAGCTAATTTTCAAATCTACTTATAAATTTTAAACGGAAAAGGACATAAACTTGTCCTAAACTATTGGTAATAGTTTTGAAATGTCCTTTGTTGATACTATGGGCGAAATATATCCCCTACTATTTTATTTTTAAATTATTTTTTTCTTTTCTAAAAGTCCATTAGTTTTTAGGGTATTTTTCAGCTTAAATAAAACGTTGAGGGTATATTTGAGTCTAAAGGCTAACGGCAGGGGTATATCTAGCCCTAAAGATTGACGAATGACGTTTTTAAACCCTTTCTAATAGGTTAAGGGTATTTTTGACCCTTTTTCGTTTATTTTTAGTCTGTATCCAGAACATCACATTTCTATAATTAGAAAAATTTTACCTTTATCAAATAATTTCCGGCGCTCAAACTTCTATGGTTTATTAAACTCCATTATATAAAATGGGCTGAAGGTAGCAGTAAAGGGTAAAGTAGTAAGTTAAGAGTTAAATATTTTCTAAATTTAATATTTTTTTTATTTTTTTTGGAACAAGCTAATAAGGAAGTTGTATCATCTTTTTTAAACCGATGGAGAACCAGATTTCTTAGCCTAGCGGAGATTTAACCTGGCCCAGAAAGTAAATCGTTTCAGCCATATAAAAAAACAAGAAGGAAAGATGTGTTTATTAATTATAAATAGTAGTAAGAAGGAAATATTGATCTGACCTGAGAGAGTGCTGTGTGAGATTAGAGAAAGAAGGTGATGAACGAGGGAGTAAATCGGGAAATGAATTTAATTGCAGATCCATTCATTTAGGTAAAATTTTCACCCACAAGCCACTTTTATTATTGATATTTAGTTTGAAGCTACTTTTTTATTGGTTTTACATGAGAGGCCACTTTTTAGAACTTCAATATTTGTGGGTTGAAGTTCAAACCTTGTGGGTTGAACTTCATGCCTAAATTATGAAGTTTCAACCTCAATATGTAAGCGCTGAACTTTTAGGTATAAATGCGTAAACTTCAACTCTTGTGGGCTGAAGTTGAACTTCAATCCTTGTGGGGCTGAACTTGTGTAAAGTTCAACCCAAAAGAATTGAAGTTCCAAAAAGTGGCATCTCATGTAAAACCAATAAAAAAAAGTGGTCTCAAACCAAAGACCACTGTCAAAAGTGGCCTTTGGTGCACTTTGCCCCTCATTTAGGGAAGATTTGCAAAAATAGAATATTTCATTCTTGCTATGTAACTTCTCTACCTCCTTAAAACTTGTCTAACTTTTAGCTCCCCGCGCACCAAAATGTGAAAGCAAAATATTGGCGATACAAGTTATGACGAGTTCTGGCGATTCATTTTGACTTTCTAATAGATAAAGTCATGATGATTGACCAAAACTTTAGTACAATATGCACACGTAAAGTTTTTGTTGTAATCATAGCGAGTCCTAATGATTAGTCATGACTTGTGTCACCAAGACTTTCTCTCACTTTTTGTACTAAAATGCCATCGATCTCCCATTATGCGATAGTATTATTGATAAAAATTCTCATAGAGGCCAAGAGCTCTAGCGGAGAAGTCAACTGTAATTTAAGTACAAAATTACTATAATTTAAGTTGGGAATGGTTTGGCCATCAAGCTACTTTGTGGGGGTAGGGGACCAGATCGGTGACTGCTACTTAGTTTTTTAGGTTAAGCAAAAGAAAAATAGGCCAATTTCATTAGTTTCAAACTATCAGTAGTCTGCCTTCGAAATCCCCTCCATGCAGTTGGGTTTTTTACATAGAGGGATGCAGAAACTACTAAAGACCGAGCCCCATAAATTCATGTGAAGGGGTGCCTCCTCACAAAGGTGGTTGAAGTGACTAGACCCAGATGATAAAGTGATCTCAATTGATCCCTCGTTGCTGCTCAAAGGAGCAGTAATAGGTAGGGATAACAGGGTTTGAACTCGGGGACTTTAAGAATCAAAATGGAGTCACGAATCCAATTCTTTTTATTTTTTTAACCAACACTCAAAGAAAAGGAATTGATTTGTTTGATTACCTTACGTACTTCCCTTTTTCTTCTTGCCAAGATAAATATTCTATGATCCAACACTAATAATGGGCTACTCTATTTGTATAGATAAGATGGAGGGACGCATTTAAGCCTAAGGGGCTTCAATCCCTCTTTATCCCAATTTGGACCAACTAGGGAATTTATCATGGACTAAAGCATATGTGTAATTATTTTTCAAATAAGAAGCAACTGCTGCCTATACCTTATGCTTTGAAGTTATGCTAGACGAGTTCCAACTTCAGAGATGAGATAAGTGGTATATGAAGAAAGATAATGCCTCAACCTTTATACAGTCTAAGTAAAAGCACGACAAGTTCGCTCTAAAAGAGTGTAATTGGCTTTATAAGGGGTAAACTTCTTGGTTAGATGATAAATTACTTGCTTCTTCTTGCCAATCTTATCATGTTGTCCCAAGACACATCCAAATATATTTTCAGACACATATAAGTATAAAATCAACGGTCTTCCATATTCGGGAGGGACCAACACAGGCAGACTGAATAGATACTCCTTAATCCTATCAAAAGTTGTTTGACAATCTTTCGTCCATTCTATTATACTCACCTCCGATCTAAAATAAGTGGCCACTTTGGCTTTTTCACAGTTCTTAACAAAGTTGAAAAATGTAATAATTTAGGATGATTTTACTATGTTGCCTCTCCTTTTTCTTACACTATTTTAAAAAGGTGATTGGAAAAATAAACGAAGTAAGGGTAATTGGGATAAAAGATATTAATTTCATCTTGTTTTCCTAAACAGACACTTATTTTGGACCAAGAAAAAATGGCTAAATGGCCACTTATTTTGGACCAGAGGAAGTAGCATCTTTCTTCAACAACTTGATTATCGGCTCATAAATAACAGCGGTTTGTGCAATGAATCTGCTTATATAATTCAAACGGCCAAGAAAACTCATCACTTCCTTTCGACTTTTCGGAGGATGTAAGTCTTGAATAGTCTTGATTTTAGACGGATCGAATTCTATAACTCTCCTGCTTACAATGTAATCCAACTTTCCTGTGGGAACACCAAATGTACACTTTGCGGGATTGAGCTTCAAGTCATACCTCCTAAGGCGATTGAAGAACTTTCTCAAATCAGTCAAATGGTCATCTTTCTTCTTTGACTTGATAACAATATCATCCGCATAGACTTCATTCTCCTTGTGAATCATATCATGAAAAAGAGTTGTCATTGCTATCGTGTAGGTTGCCCCGGCATTCTTCAAACCAAATGGCATAACCCTATAGCAAAATACTCCACAAGGTATGATGAAACAAGTCTTTTCTACATCTTTCTCATCTATTAGAATCTGGTGATAACCTATAAAACAATCGACAAAAGAGTGACGCTCATGCTTTGCAGAACTATAGATAAGGATATGAATATTCGGCAATGGAAAGTCATCCTTTGGGCTTGTCTTGTTAAGATTACGGTAATCGATACAAACTCTAATCTTTCTATCTTTCTTGAGTAGATGCACAATATTGGCTAACCAAGTGTGAGTATTTTAGAGTTCGGATCACTTTAGAGGTCAACTATTTCTGCACTTCTTCCAGAATTTGCTTGGTTGTAGAAGTTCTGAAATTCTGCTTCTATTGCTTAACAGGAGGAAATGATGGATCAGTTAGCAACTTGTGAGTAACAATGTCAGTACTCAAACCAGGCATATCATCATAAGACCAGGCAAAGATGTCTCTAAATTCAATCAACAACTCAATATATGCTCTCCTTTCCTCAGGGGGTCAAGTGAACACTGATTCTTGTCTCTTTGACATATTCTGAAGTTCCCAAGTTGATTAACTCGATTTCTTCCAAATTAGGCTTCAACTTGTTTTCATACTGATCGACTTCCCTTGTTATTTCCTCATGTATTACATCTTCATCATATTCTTCGAAATTCAGTGCATCATTGTTAGTTTGTTCAGTATTAAATGTCACAAGCAAAGTTTCGACAGGTTTGTTAAATTGAAAGCTGAAGCAGAAACAAACATTAATCAAAAGAGTAAAACAAAGTAAATAATTAAAGTATAGCAAAATAATAGGATAAGAATGCAGTACATTTATTTATTCAAAACCTTGTTTAAGGAGGCATACGTCATAAAAGTAAACATGTAGAATTTAAAAGAGTTATTGTTGAACTCCAAAAAATAACCTCGAAAGGCTAAATTTAGGAAAATCAACTGAATGGACTAACTCTTTTGGAGTTCTTGGAGTCGCCACCCAATTTAAGGAAAACAGGGAACCAAATAAGCAAATGCGTGCAAAAAAACTCCGTTTTTAGAAAAAGACAGTCTTTTCAGAGATTCTAAGTAAGAGGTTTTGTTAATTTCGAAAGAAGGTTTTTAAGGCACTTTCGAAATTCCGTAAAATACGGTTAATCGGACAGGTTTTCAAATATTTACAAGTACGCTTTTCTTGCGAAAGAATTATTTAAAAATAATAATAGTAATAATAATAATAATAATAATAATAATAATAATAATAATAATAATAATAATAATAATAATAATAATAATAATAATAATAAATTGAATAAAAGCTTATTTGCAAAAAATATTTTTTACTTGCACGCATTTGCTAAAATGGCCTCAATTTGCAATAAATTAAATAACGACTTCAAAATAAAAGGTAATGAACATAAAGTAAAGCAATATGCAAACAATCAAATATTATTGACAAATAAATTTTTTACACATTTATTTACATAAATATCCCTAAGGAAAGGAAGGTAAAGTTAAAAATAGAACCCGAAAAATTGATCAACTCGCCGGTGCCTTGAATTTTCTAAAATTTTTAGAGTCTTATTTCTTGAGGCCCCGACAATTAAAAGAAAGGACAATCAGACTCCCGGGGAACCCCTTCATTAAGAAGGAAGTGAAGGTGTGCCTCCCCAGAGAGTCCCCAACTCTATAACATTTGCTTGAGCTCGAATTCAATCCCAAATGACTCCAATACAATGGACTATCCCATTTGTGAGTTAGTCAAACTCGTCCCCAAGTTGTTTGTGCCAAAATGTACCTCGCAAAAAATATGAAAATGAAATTGGATTAGTACGATAATAAAGTGTAATAACTAATGAAAATAAAATAATAATAATAATAATAAAGTAATAAAATAATAATAATAATGATAAAATATATAATAATAATAATAATAATAATAATAATAATAATAATAATAATAATAATAATAATAATAATAATAATAGGGTTTTACTTTGTAAAATTTAGGCTCATGTTTGTATAATGGGTCGAGTAGAGGCTAGGGATGCTGGTACGGCTGCAAAGACGCCGGCCGGTCGTGTTGCCATGCCAAATACTAATCTCGTTACTCTATTCCCGACTTGTTTTGCCTTAAGGTGCATACATTCATCATCGCCTATTTATTTTTGGGACACGTTAGGGATATTATATGCGTTTACGGGAGGAGACTTATTTTGGTCTCCAAACGTCATTGGCCGGTGTAGTATCGGTTTAATATCAGTCCATAGCCTCAAATCAATCCGTAGCCTCAAAAATTTCGTAGGCTTACAACCAGTGAAGTATCGTTCAAGAATCAGTAAACATTTTGCCAACAGATAATCATATGAAGCCTCAAATAATTTTCATAAAAACACCAGCGAGCTATTGTCCACAAATTAGTGCAAAACAGGGTACTTATCAAAGGGATCATAGTACAAAACGGTGCAACATCTTTCACAATAATCAGAACAATATCACTAGTAGGATAAAGGACCATTGTAAGCCTGCAAGCACAACACCAGAAACACGGAGACTTGGCAAAATAAAGGGCAAAGCGGACAGAGGAACCAGCAAACAAAATATCCAATGTCATAGAAATAACAAATGTCCAGCAAATTGTGAAGAACCATTATCTCCAAGTAATACTAGTAATAGCAATAACAGGTCCAATAAATAAAAGAAGCATAACACAGATCCAGCAGTCAAAATTCACCACCATCGTTCAGAACAAACAAAGGAAACAATCCGACAAACAATGGCAAACATGGGAGCGGCAGCCAGCAAACGGCAGCGGCATCGCTACGACTCTCACCTCGAGGTCCTCGTTTTGATTTCAACACAGGTCGCCGGAACATAGAATAGAGTCGCCGGAAATGGTGATTTCACGGTGGTGATGGTGTCACTGTTCTCCAATTTTGGTTCAACGACAAGAAAAAATGGACGAAGATCACCGGCGATGGAGTTTTCCGATCAAAATCTGGGTGGTGACCATCATCACCCATGTTGTCATTACTTGTTCTCTCCGTTTCGTTTGGATCTATGTGCGTGTGTTTAGATCTGTTGGTGTGTATGTATAAGGGTGCTGCTTTGCATTGTGTGTGTGTGGAGTATATTGTTGCCCTTCATTTTTTTGTGTGTGAGTAGTTGTCTGGTGTGATGGTATGAGCTAGATCTGAAATTTTTGGTGGTGTTGGAATAATGAGAAGGAAGATGGTGATGAATAGTTGTAAGAGGCTAGGGTTTTTGGTTATATAGGGGTGAGGGTGAGGGTTTTTAGAATTGGACTAGGAAAAAAAAGGAAAATACGTATTGCGTAAATGGGCCAGGACTTAAAATGAAGAACGATTATGGCCCTTTTTCTCTTAAAATTATGAACTTAATTTATCCTATAAATTAACCTTATTTTAAAAATAATTAGACGTTAATTGAAAATTTCGGGACAAAATTGGGTGTCAACAGTTATTTGACAGACAGAAATAAAAGTGCAAAACACAGTTCAGGGCCTCAAACTGACTATGATGCCAAAACAAAAACTAGTGAGTTCATTCACCAAGTTTCTTCAACTAGAACACAGGTCTAATTAGCCACCCGATTACGTGCTTTAGTATTCTGCACATATGGCTCTTTATCATAATCCTCAATAATCACAATGCATTCCAATTCATCATCAGGAACAGGTTGCCAACACCTTCGATCATATCTTACACGACTATTTTTGGTGCTTGGACAAATGACTGGTCTAGTGATGGAACAGGATGTGGTATGACTATAACCGGCTTCTTCTTGGACATAGCTTTTTCAATCTCTTCTTCAGTTGGATAATAACCCAAACCAAAAGTTCCTAAGTTTTTTGGTAAGCAAATGGGCTAGGTGATAACATCAAGAATAGCTCCCAACCTTAAACCGGGCTTGAAATAATTTTTCAACATTTTATGAAGCAATCATCTTTAGAACCCTGGATGATGCCTTTCTCTTCTGCTCATCATCCAATGCTCGGGTGACATTCATCAATTCAACAGTGTGAAAGGTTGTTCCATCAAGATTATCACCATTTTCAACTATGGGAACTGTGTTACCAGCATAAATTGAGTTATTTCCTTCACCTTTGACCACAATCTCTTCATTATCCCAGATAAACTTCACACTTTGGTGCAAAGTAGAAGGAGCTGCCCCAGCCATATGATGCCACAGCCTTCCAAGTAGCAAATTATAGGTATATGAAATATCGAACACTTAGGACGCGACTGTAAAATTGATAGGGCCAACTTGCAACTTTAAATCAACTTCTTTAATAGTGCTTCTTTGTTCCCCATTGAAAGCCCTTGTCTTGACATTGCTTTGTCGGATTTTGCCTGCATCAATTCTAAGCTTATTCAGAGTCGCCAGAGGACAAATATTGAGCCCATAACTGCCATCAATCAAAACTCTCCCGACATGCTTCTCTCTACACTTATGGAAATCTTTGTTGTGTCCCAAGCCCACGGGCAGAGGTTATTCCTTGAAGAAAGACACCTTGTGAGATTCCAGAACTTGACCAACTAAGACAACCAGACTCTCACTTGTGGTTTCAGCGGGAATTTGTGCTTCCTTAAATACTTTTAATAAGTCATTCATGTGGGTTTCAGAATTCATCATCAAAGACATGATAGATATGCGAGCGGGTGTGTTTCTCCAATGCTCCAAGATAAAATAATACTTTGATTGCATTTCCTCCAGAATTCTTCTACCTCAACATCAGTTACCTTTCTCACATTATTTTCTTTTGCCCCAACTCCCTGCCTCAAATTGTCGGGAACATAACAGCTTCTTGATCTAGTCATACCCTGTGTGGCGGCAACAACAACAACTATTTTTCTACTTCTGACTGGTACTTTTGAATAATTCCAAAGAACCTTTTTGCTATCATATTGAGGATGAGAAGCAATCATGAACCCGAAAAAAATAGCGAATGCAAGCGCTTCAAAAATGCTTCTTGGACTAGGTTCTTGAAAATGTATGCAATTGAAGCCCAATAAATTGGGCCTTACCCCAATTGAGTCCAATACTCCAATGATAGTGGTTCATGCCAAGAAACAAGTCAAGAAAGGAAATTAGCACCTAATTACAATTTTAAGCCAAACATTGCAAGAGTTTTATGACATGGTAAGTATTACTACACAAGTGAATGTACTTAAGCTTAATTAACTGATTAATTAAAAATGTTAGACAGATCAAACCGATTTTTCTAAGTTCAGACTTGCATTATAGATTTCTTCAAACCATACTATGTATATCTTTCCCATTCTACTTCAAATAAACACCAATCATTCAAATACAACTTTAATATTAGCTTAAAACCATGCCAATAACAGAAGAATGACTCCTTTCACCCAATAACACAAATTCCAGAAGACTTGTAAGCTCTTAAGCTGACAGTAAACCATAGAAAAGAGAAACAAAAGGGAAGAGCTATATCTTTGGGTTTTCAATTCAAGTTTAAGAGGCTAAGAGTACATGAAGCATAAGAAGAAAAGGGAATACCAATCTCTAGAACATGCTGCAGCTTTCAACTAAATACTTCACAGAAAACAGACCATAGACCCCAGGATTAGGACTTAACAAAACACCAGTGCATAACGACTTTATCAAGGGAACTAACTACTAACATATGCTCTCATAAGATCTCAGAATTCCAAAGCAGTATAGAATTTTAGGATTGTAAAACCATCAGCAAAAGAATACATGCCTAAGATTGAACTTGGCCTCTACTTCCATTCACCGACAGGACCTTTCTTTAATAGAAAAAGACAACATGAGATGGATTACAACCTAGTAACAAACTTATATCTTTAATACTTTAATCTCAGAACCAAGCACATTTAAACAGCCTCAGAACTAGCAGATATGATTGAATAGGCAAAACTTTACAAAGTAGGACCATGAAAACACACTGAAAGAGACAGAGGAAAAACTGAGCAAGAAAGGACTAAACAAGAACAAGAAACCTAAACTAAGGGGAGCAACTGGTCACTAGAATGAAACAGAACCACCCTAACTCATTGAAAATGGACCAGAACTAAACAACACTTAAACCTCCAAAGACCTCACATGAATAAGACCATGAAATTGGGAAAGCTTATCAAGAAAATGAAAGCTAAGTTGAAGGAGGCTACATTTTATCTAGAACTAGGCTCCACCCTTAGGCACCCAACATTTAAGACCTAGAAGAATAAATTCTACACCCCAAAATTCCAATCCAAACCCCTGAATTTCAAATTTAAATCCTAAGGAGCTAGAAAAGGGAGGAATCCAGAATATAAATCTAACTACTACCCAAAGGATCTAAAAGAAAACTTGAACCCAGGCTGCCCATACACTCTCACACTTATACTAATTTTAGGCTTCTACTAGACCCTACATGATTCCAGCCTAAACAGTCACTTAATCACTCATTTTCATCCTCAATATCCTCCCTTACACTCAAAGGCTTACCTGAATAGATAACTGACCTATACAATACACCCAGAAACTAAAATGAGCCTATGAACTGACCTACTGGATCTGGAGCCCTCACCTTACCCAAATTCTAGACAGACTGCCCAGCTGAAGCTTATTTCAAACCTGAATCAAGGGACTAAAAACCTGCCCTGCTACTTCTTCTTCTCACAGATAACATACCTCAGAATCATATAAAACAACTATTCTTCAACCAGAACTAATTCAAATCATACAAACATGAACCTGCAACTTATCTTTTACCTTTTTTTAATAGACACTACCCCTTATTTTACTAAACTCACATAAGAGACATAAGAAACCTCTACCATACTTGATTAACACTCAAAATCAGAAGAAACAATTACTTTTGAAAGAGAATTGAAACTTAAGAGAAAACTTAAGAAAATTCAGGGCATTTAAAAGATCAAATAGATGGTCTAGACACAAGCTGGGAAAGATTAAGAGATGACAAACTCAGGGACTGAGGAATGAACTTTTTTTTATGACATAATTAGTTTCATTTAAGGCATCAAGAAGATGCAAAGATATACAAAAAAAAGAGGACTTCAAAATGTTGTCAGCTCCTATACATAATCTTATATTGCTAATGAGCTGATAAAGTCCAGAAACATAACTGGGAAATTAACAGTAGATAGATTTTGCCAACTAAATAAAAGTAAAAGACATCTAGCTTTAAGGAAATGATTAGCGGTTGATACGCCATCAAAGTATCTGCGATTCCTTTCAGTCCAAACAACCCAAAATATGCAAGTTGGAATCATGATCAAGATCTTTTTGATGGTTTTATCAACTTTCCACTGACTCTATCCCTTATAAGTATCCTTAATGTGTAGAGGCATGACCCAAGTTAGCCCAAAGATAGAAAGAAACATACTCCAGATCTCCGCAGCTATTTTGCAATGCAAGAATAAATGATTGTTGCTTTCAGCTTGCTGCATGCACATGTAGCATCTGTTGACTGTTTGTATATTCCTTTTACTGAGGTTATCCTGTGTTAAAGAAGCTTCATACAAAGCTTTCCAGGTGAAACATATTATCTTTGGTGGTAGCTTGGTTTTCCAAATCAGTTTCCATGGCCATCTTTCTATTATCTCATCGCGGGAGCAGATGAGAGTAACCAGTTTTCACCGTGTAAATACCTTCCTTTGAGCTTCCCTATTTCATTCTATCCTCTACCTGTTCATTGATAGAGCAACCTTCCAGTTTTGCGAGAAGCCTCAACAGTCCTTTAATCTCCCAATCTTGAAAATACCTCCTGAAATATAGATCCCAAGAGTTTCCCTGTCTACATTGTGAGATAGAGGAGTCCGGGTCACTGGCCAGGTTGAATAGGTTAGGAAATTCATTCATTAAGATTGAATTTCCTAACCATTTGTCTTTCCAGAATTTAATGTGTACTCCATTGCCAACCTTGAAGGATATTTCTTGGAAGAAGTCATTCCATAAATTCCTTATGCTCTTCCGCACTCCAACTCCAAAAGGAGCCCTAGAAGTTTCGTGCACCAATGATTTTGGGCCCCCTGTTTTGCTCTAACCACCTCTTTCTATATCGAGCTTTCCCCATTTCCATATCTCCACAGTCATTTCATGAGCATACATTTATTGTGAGAGGCTAAATCTTTGATGCCCAATCCCCCAAGGTGCTTAGGAAGTGTCTCTGAAGACCACTTCACTAGATGAAATTTATTCCCTTTATTGCAACCCTCCCGCAAGAAATTCATCCTGATCCTATCCAGTTGTTTTTGAACTTTACTGGGAATGGGAATAAGCGACATGAGGTAGGTGTGAATACTGTCTAAAACACTATTGATAAGTGTTAAATGATCCCCCATAGAAAGATATTGTCGCTGCCAAGTAGCTAGTCTTTTCTCAAATTTCTCTACTATTCCATTCCAAACTTCAACAGCCTTGAATTTAGATCCTAATGGTAGTCCACAATAGGTGGTGGAAAGGGTGCCAGTGTTGCAGCTTAAGATACCAGCTAACTCTTATATATTTGGCACCTCATTCACTGGATATACAATACTCTTCATCATGTTGATATGTAGCCCCGATAAAGCTTCAAAAATAGAGAGAGTGATGTTAAGATGTTGTACTTGAGAACTGTCTATTCCAAAAAAAATGAGAGTATCGTCTGCATATAACAAATGAGATACAGAGACGGAATTTGCAGAGTTAGTACCCACACGAAAACCCTTAATCCATTGAAGCTGTTTAGCTTTATCGAGCATTTTACTCAGGCCTACCATATTTAGAATAAAGAGAGAGTGGGATAAGGGGTCTCCCTGCCTGAGACCTTTATGAGGAGAAAAGAAGCCCACTTGACTACCATTGATCAAAACAGAATACTTAACGTTGTAATGCAAAATTTGATCCAGCTAAGTCATTTAACACCAAAGCCCATTTTCCTTAATATAGATAGAAGGTAAGACCAGTTAAGTTGGTCAAATGCCTTTTCAATGTCAAGCTTACATATGATTCTAGGATTCCCACTCTTCAGCTGCCAGTCTAAAACTTCATTAGTAATCAGTAAAGCATCTGTGATTTGTCTACCCTTTATAAATGCATTTTGATGCTCAGAAACCAGCTACCCAATTATAACTTTCAATCTGTCTGCTAGAATTTTGGCTGCTATCTTGTATACACTCCCTATTACACTAATAGGCCTGAAGTCCTTTAATTCTATAGCCCCATTTTTCTTTGGGACCAGTGCAATGAATGAGGCGTTGCATAATCTTTCCATGTAGCTATGCTGATGAAATTGATTTAGGGCAGCCATAACATCTGCTTTAACAATTAGCCAAGCCTTTTGAAAGAATGTCATTGTGTAATCATCTGGTCCAGGTGCCTTGTCAGGAGCACAAGATTTTATGATAGATATGACCTCATCCTCTTCAAAAGCATTTTCCAGCCAAGTCTTATCCTCTTCAGTTATTGCAGCAAGAACATCGAAATTGGTTGTAGGTCTCCACCGTTCATGCTCAGTATATAGCTTTGATAGAAGTCAAGAACTTCCTCTTTAATATGATCCTTATCTTCAATAATGTCAAGGCCAACTTTCAGCTTGTCAATATAATTGTTTCTTCTATGGGAGTTTGCAATTTCTGGAAATACTTGGTATTCCGGTCCCCTTCTTTGAGCCACAAACATCTAGATTTTTGCCTCCATGACACCTCTTCTGCTTTGGCCAAGTTCTGTAAATTTAGTTTCAAGGATAGCATTTTATTTTTTTCCTCTTGAGTTTGAGCACGGCCTTCAGTGATCTGTTCCAGTGAAGAGAGCTCATCCAAAGCCTTGTTTCTAACTGTCTCCAGTTTGCCGAAAACCTCCTTGTTCCAGTTGGTAATATCCTTTTTAAGAGATCTTAGTTTCTGCATAAGGATGAAGTCTGGACTCCCCTATAACCCACTGATCATTCCAGATGCCTCCAACAGCTGCTAGTTCCTCTTAGAATTCCTCTCTTTCCAAATTCGTATGAGGGCCGTGCACACCAGTGAAAAACCATCAAAATTCTTCTTGAGAACTTTCTGGCATGCATGAGACATAATATGAACCCAATTGAATATCCATACATCTCCACTGTCTTTTATCCCACAAAATTATTATACCCCCTTTAGTACCACAAGCTTTTAGTTCTGCCCACTTGACCCACCGGCTTCCCCATATTTTGTGACTTAAGTTGATAGTCCAATCTTCAATTTTAGTTTCCTGTAGGCAAACCACATACTTATCATTTACGGATCATGGAACTCAACGTGCTTCTTTTGTTTTTGTCGTTTAGGCCCTGCACATTCCAGCTTAAAATTTTGAGCTTCATTCAGAGAAGGCTTTTTGATGCCTACCCCTAGTTGTCAACCCTCTTGCATCATAATTAACTCCTGATTTGAGGTTGTTCACCTCAATTTCCCCCCTTTCCTTACTGTTCTTATTTGAATTGCCTAAAGATTTTTTCTGTTGCAGCTGAATTTGCCTTTTCTGCTCCATCCTCAAAATTAGATCTAGTAATTCATGTTCATAGCCTGACACGTACGACAGAACACTTCTCCACTTTAAAAGGATTAACCTTAGACCTATGATGAATTTCTAGTCAAGTTAACTATGAGGATTAATTCTAAGCAATCTATTTATCAAATAATCAGAAAATTTCTTGATTAATCATCCTTTTAAGCAATTTATATAGGCTCTAAGACCTAACTAGACTCATTTTATACCAGTTAACTTAGTTTTAAGGCTTACTTAGAGCCCGTTTGGGTGAGCTTAAAATGGGCTTATAAGCTTAATATACGTTTGGTAACTTAAAAAATTTTGGACTTATAAGCCATAAGTGGCTTAAAAGCTACTTTTTGAGAAGTTAGGAAATCTTAACTTCTCAAAAAGTGGCTTTTAAGTCACTTTTTGACTTATAAGCCACTTAAAATAAGCTGCTTATAAGCCCACCCAAACAGACTCTTATACACTCTTTATATAAGCTAACATATAAATTGTTAGGGTTTCTTAAGACTATTTGATCATTCTTTAACTCTAATTTTAAGCAAACCTAACTACAATTACATTAACTATATTTATGCTAATTATCCAAACAACCATCATACTCTCATACACAATTCATACAAAGGAACTGAGAGGAAAACATACCTCTTTTTGGGCAGTAAAATGAGGCTTTCATATGAGTTTTTGCCGACACTTCAAATAGCCTCGAAATCAAATGAGCACAGGGAACTAGCAACAAAAATAAATTTTAAACTAAAATGCCAGAAAAGGCTAGGGTGTTTTGAATTCTCAAGACTCCATTTTTACTCAAATTTCCCAACCCCTTCTCCCAATATTTTGGAGCGTATTTATAGAGGTTCTAAGGGTTTTAAAATACTAAAATTTTGATGTGGGATCGACTGATTTTAGGCTGTAAAACAGTAAAGAAAGAAAGTGAAATTACCTCAAAAAGTGGATCCAACGATGGGAATCGATTCCCTTTTGATTTGAATGGACGAGATTGAGATATTGTACCCACTCGCTTCTCATTCATCCAGCAAAAAGAGCAAAAACAGAAGTGTACGATTACTCTCTCATTTGCTGGAAAAATGAGGAGAGAGCAAGGTAAGGCGACACCGTTATGGCGGATTAGCCACGGGACCATCAGATGATGAGATGGATTTTGGCATTTTCAGGAGCCTAGTATTTTTGGGGAGAATCGGAGAGGGGGCACGGAATTTGGGAATTAGGGTTCTGATTGTGAACTGGGTAAGGGTTCCGGGTACGGGGTGTAGAGTTTAGATATTAAGCTAATTTTGTATAAATAAGCTGAAATTGAGGGTGTGTAGTGCGTATTTAGCCTTTATTCGAAATTTTAGTTGCTTCTTTTATTATTTTCAATTGGCTGACTTACAAACCTTCTACAATAAATCATTAATTTTAAAGAGTTCTGGCACAAAATTGAGTGTCAACACTTAATATCCAGCTCCGTGATTTTTTCAATCCACTTTGATTCGCCCTTTCAATCCAATGTATCTATTTGACTTCCCCAAATTGACTTATGCATTTGTTGATGATGTAGAGTTATATGCACAATTATTGTAATCCTCTATTCCTCTCTCATGCACCTTCACCTGGAGTTGTGAGCTAGGAAGGAATAAAAAAAAAGTTATGTTGTTAAAAATATTAGAAGTGGAAACATTTAGAACATTTAATCAACAACCAAGCCACAATGGTAAAATGAGATACAAACAAACAAAATAAAATGAGCTGAAGAGTCAAGAACAAGATTGAGGAAAATATTGTGACCACCTGTAGCGAATGATTTGGAAAAGATTTGATGAGACAGGGCATAAGTTCTTCCATTCCTTAGAGATAAGATCAAACAGAACATATGTACCTTCTTTCTTTGCTACAGCTAACGGGTATTCCTTGAAAAAGTATGCATTGGATGGAAAGGCAATGCGATGAGGCCCTTTTTTTCCCTTTCTTTTCACTTCCCAACTTGTTGTAGTTTCATTTTAAGGCTGTTTGATTAAAAAAAAAAATGAAACCTTTGTTCACTTCCAGTCGTGAATCACCTTGTAGTAGTAACATAGTTAGTAGCTAAGTTCTTGTGAATTATTGTAAGCTTCAACGATATGAATCGATATATATAATGTTTGCAAAATTTTCGGATGTTCCATTATATATAAAAGTGATTTTTCCCTTCCACTTTCCTTATGATCATGACCCCTTACGTCGTCCCACACTCTACTTGAAAATTTTATATCCATTCTAATCGATATTAATTTTCATTTTCATTTTAGCACTAAATAATATGTTCCTAAAGACTAATTAAGAGTTCTTTAATGTTAGAGAATCCTCAAGTCCCTTGAACATAATTGGCGCAGAATAAATTCATTACCACGCAAAAAAGTAACAAATTCAAAGGTAGTGATCAACCCTTTTTAAACAGCAAAATAGAAATGATGGACTTTCACATTAATACTTATTAATAATGAAAAATAAAAAGATAAATAAGGGTTCTATTGGACATATCAAATATGAATTATTCTAGATCTATTTTGTGAACTCTTCTTGGTCCATTGTTAGCTCGTGGAGGTATTGGACAGAAGCACTTATGTGTAGTCACATTACATGTGGGATCTGCATCTATGCATTTCATGATTGCACCACAATCAGCATCCTTAGAGCACGAAAACACGGCATTGCTTGCTCCTCCTGGCAACAAATATTGTTGAACAAATTATTGAAAAGTAAAAATAAAACAAGAGTTAGCATATTTAATATGACTAATATATATATATATATATAAAGGCACATGAAAATTTTCTGAACCTTTTAGAGTGAAAGAAGCTGTAAAAGAAATATTACTGCTAACGAACAATTTCTTAGGATGTATCAGTTCAGAATGTGGCATGAAGGGGCATATAGCATAAAAGTTGTCATAATTTTTTATGATTAACTCTCTTCTAAGTGGAATATAAGAAACAGACATAGTTCTCTTACCCAGCAAAATAAGCATAATAGAGACCAAAAAAACCTTTAGAAATGTTGCCTTCTCCATTATCTTCAACGTATTTGTGGCAGAAGCACTACTCTAATTATTTATGACTGTTATTATAAGAGTTTGTTTCTTTTAGTAATATATTTATAGGAAAATATTAGATATGCATCAAACTTCCAGCTAATGGAGAAACAGTAACAATGATAAACTTTGAAGTCATAAAGGGTAAAAATTTTAAGCCCTTACCACAATATTGTAACTAGTAATTAGAGAAACTGAATTTAAGAATAAGGTAGCAGAATCTTTTCTAGGATGAATTACTTTGGTAAGTGAGTCCCTTAAAAAGGTCCCTTTTTACGTTTGAGAAGTGATTTAAACTCTAAGTTCGCTTATAATAAAATTATTTGTTATTGTGTTATACATATGCATGAAGCTCTACATAATATGTTTTTAACAAGGGTAAAACAACTCTTTGTCCTTCTCATACCGATAGCTAATTGAAATAATGGATAAATCATAGAAAAAATATTTTATTTGTTAATTTTAAAAATAACATGGTGTTATTTGCAAATAATATCTATGTCCAAACACCCACACTTTCAAAACTCTGTCCCAAAATGAGGATCACTGCAGAGTGTTTTGACTAGGGATATACAAGAAAAAAAGAAGAAATAAATCAAAAAATCTAAGTCATGATCAACGAAAACAAATTGTTCAAGTAATTATCAAAAGGATTAAGTAGTGCAGTTTCTTTTACTTTCCTTTTCTTCATCTTTGAGTATAGGACCCTTCATTTGAAAGGGATAATTAAAAATTTGGCAGGTCTAGTCGATGAAAACTTCTATGTTGAGCGAGGCACAACTGATAAAAGTTGTGTGAGACTCTACTTAGGTTTTGACATCTGGACAATGGGGGGTCATTTATCTAATTTAAAGCTTAGTAAAACAAAGAAACCTGCAACATTCAATTCATTCTTTCCTTCTCTCTTTAATACTTTATCCAATCCCATTTTCTCCTTTCTTCCTCCATAATTGGGCAGATGCCCATTCTCTTTCTCATAACTGTCGACGACATTCCGATTATCCTTTATCTGCATTATTTGTTTAACCTAAATCCGATTTTAGGCCAATTAACAATTAAATTTATATTTGCGGAATCACGATCAATAGTTGAGATTAAAGATCTATACCATAAATAAGATAACACTAATGTAGAGCATTAAAAGTAAAGCGTAAATGTGAGTAAGGAAGAGTAAACGTATCGTATTCCTTGATAATTGATAATCACCGCGTTGGATGACTCAGTTGTTGAGACAATGATTAAGATAAGAACACTGGAAGTATTTTGATAATTGAAAGAGCAAGAGTATTTTTATTGATCAAGTATGCAGGAAGTAAAAGTTGTTACAATCGGCTAAAACAAATGCTATTTATAGGCTTTGGATGTCGCCTGTTGATGTAGTAGCCGTTGGGCACGGAGCCGTTCAGATGAATAACCGCTGGGCATCTTATCCTGAAAGGTTGTAACCGCTGGGTGACCGTTTGATGAATGATCGCATCCAATACTGCTGACAACCGCTTGTTCAAATTACGCTGACTGTTGATAAATCCGGTAACTTCCCCGGGTCTGCCCGTGGGAAATGTCTGTCCGGAGAACGTCTGTTCGGTGAATGTCTGTCCGGTGACACGTCAGCTCATGCCACGTGGATGACACGTGTCACTTGTCAAGGTCCAGTCAGTTTTTATCCAATACAGATAGTCCCCGCACTTCTCGGGCAGAGTATCTGTCCGAGGAGTGGATAAGAATTTTTTTATTTGGCGGGAAACCCTTATAAACTTTTCACCTTCAGATGACGCAATCCTGATGACGTGCGACTCTGATCCGATTGATGATAAGCCTCTGTGACGTGCGCATTAAATGCGCCGCCTGAAAAAGTAACTGTAACCTGCACGTCTGTGGTACTGCAGTTTACACGGAAATGACTACTGCGTTCCCCGAGGGTAAGAAGCAATGATTTTAACCATCCCTTTCCACGTGCGCACGTCGCTTGCTGATTACGAAGTGACTGCAGCTTTCCCGGGTAATGATAATGCTACAAAGCATTGATTAACCCTACTCCCTTCATCGACGGCCAGGTCTGAGTGTGGATTACTTGATATCCTCCACGTGTCTTCGAGGGAAGTTGGGGATTTGTACCAGGACTCCTATAAGAACTCACTTGACGAGAAACCTTTTACCTACTCTTATTTCTTCTGTATTGCTCTTTGAAAGAAAAACCCTTGAACCAGCTTTTGAATTTTCCTTGGCAATTCCATTCTTCTTCTGAAAATATGTCTTCAAGATCCAGAAGGAATCTAAATTTCGACGCTGCTGGTAGTTCGACGGCCACTCCTAGGCCGCGGGCTTCTCAGGCTACTTCCGCCGAGATAATCCCTAAAAAGTGGGGCGAGCTTGAGGCAGATTGCAACGTGAAGTCCTTCCATAATAGGGAAGGCGACACGCGCAACTGGCCAACATACAGGTTTAAGTCAGGGATCACGACGGAGGTGATCCCTCGTGTGAGGATAGATTGTGACTGGGATGATGAAATCCCTTTACTTCCAGTTGCTGACGGGGAGAACATCACCTCCCATAGACCTGGGTGGACAGCCATGGGCACTTACCCCTTTACGGTGGGGTGTAGGCTGCCTCTGCATCCGGTGCTGGAGAGGCTTTGCAGAGAGTATCTTCTCTGCCCGGGGCAATTGAGCCCTAGTGTGTACAGGATAGTCATACTCTTAGACTGGTTCGCGGCTGAGACTGACCAATCCTTCGAGTATAAGCATTTCATTTCTCTGTACAGCGTCCAGATTTTTAAGGACGGCTATGTGAATGTTAGGATGCGCGGACAAAAGGGCTTGGTGCGCAGCTCTGAGGATACCAGTGACCGAGGTTGGGTGCACCGGTATCTTTTCGTGCGCTCCTCGGCCTTGACGTTTGACGATAAGGCGCACCTTCCAGAAGTCTGGAACAAAACACGTAAGTCCCCGAGTTTTTGTGTGTATACCTCGTCTTTCCTTCTTCTTCTAACCTTCACCTGAACTTCTTCGTGCAGCGGCCAAGCAACCCTACGACAGGTTCATAACTATAAATGAACTGAGGGCGTGGGTTGAGCCGATTTTGGCGAACTTCGAACCAGAGAAGAGAGAGTGGTCACACTTTGCTTCTCATAAGGGTCTGACCGTAAAACACCACGGTGAGGATATCCCCATCCCTTTGTTAGCCTTTTCTTCTTCTTGTGACTGACCGTTTTATCTTTGTTGCAGGTTTGGGTACTTCAGGAAGCTTTTTCCCTGCTCCTCCTCAGGACATACCTGCTGAACCTGTTGCCGACCCCCTTGCTGACGCTGAGGCTATATTGGCTTCGGCCGGCGCCCTGCGTAGCAGGGAGGGAGGCGAAGCGCTTCTGTCCGAGGAGTTGAGCCCCTTGAAGAGGAAGAGGAAAAGCCACGGCGAGAGTGGAACGCGGAAGAAGTCTGCCCGTAAGGCTTCCGCCGCTGCTGGACAGACCTCGTCGGCTGGTGGCGATCCTTCAGCTAGGGCGAGTGCCCAGAGCCCATGGAAGCAGATACCGGAGTCGCCGCTGAAGTCCCCGAGTCCGTACGGGGAGAGGGTCTGCCCCAAGAGGTTATACACCTGTCGGATACTGAAACAGAGGCAGATGTTCCTCTTAGGCGGAGACCTTACCTCCGCAATGATGAGAGAAGGGCCGAGGAGGAGGCCGTCCGACCCCCGCCAAGTAGTCCCCGAGTTGGTGACGGGGAGGAGGCAGGTCCTTCTCGTGCGGACAAGGGCAAAAGGAAGGTTGGTGAAGAAGAAGGGGAAAAAGAAGGAGAGGGAGCAAGAAGAGAAGAAGCCGGGGGAGAGGCCAGGGAGGAAGCCTCCCAAGAAGATAGCCAGGGTCCTCGAGTTTTTCGTTTTGAGGACTTTGAAAATGTGGCTTCTGAGGGAGCCAATCCGGTCTTCCTTCGCGAATGTGAGACTATAGACCCGGAGGCGGAAGGTGATTCTAACCTTTCGTCGTCAAGGCTTGTTTGGCGGTCAGCTATTGCGGGGCAGACGGAGCTAAGCGACATCAAAGGGGTTCGCTACAAGTTTGGGCCGACCTACCCCTCTGAACAGGTGAGGGAGCCCAAGCTTTGTGAGAGGAAACATACCCTGAGACTTGCCCCTGAGGTCAACTTGGTGGCCAGGCCGCGTAGCTTGGTGAAAGCAGTTTCCTCGCTCCTCGGACCTCGAGAAGAGTGGGTGCTAAGAGACTTAACCGACGAGGAGCTGGCTTTCCAAATTGCCTCCGATTCTGCCCGGGTAAGCTTTTCCCGCTTTGTTATTTAGAAGTAATTGCTAACCCAGGATTTTTAATCATGACCTGCTTTATGTTTCAGTCAAGCATGCTGGCCGCTGAAATCATGTTCCGCTCCCGGCTGAATAATGCCAATCAAGTTGTAGAGGTGAAGAGAGAGCTGCTCGAGGCTCTGAAGGAAAACAAAACCTTGATCGAGCAGTGTGGTTTCCTTGGTAGGGAAGTTAATCGGTTAACGGATGTTAACAACAACCGCGTTGAGCAGATCGACGCTCTTACCAGGGAAAAGGACCGTCTTTCTAAAGAGAAAGAGGGATTCGCACGCTCTGTTCGGGGTTTGGAGAGGCTCCTTGAGGAATGCCATGATAGTTTGAACGATGCTCGTGTCGAACGTGCAACTCTTGAGCTGAACCTGCAAAGGGCAAATGAAGAGTCGGCCAAAGCCCGTTCTGATCTCCAAGCCGCCAAAGATCAGGTTGCCCAGTTAATGAGTGTTCAGGCCATATTGACTAAGGATCTGGCGAACTTGCGAGATCAATCAGAAATTAAGGCCAAGCTTGCTGCCCTTGAGGCCAAGCGCACATTGTTAATGCAAATCCGGTCTGGGCAGGTTGATGTCGACGAGATGCTGCAGGCGACCAAGAGTGCTGTTCGACGAGTACAACAAGCATTGGGTCTCTCTCCTGAAGAGTCGAGCGGCGGTGATGATGATGAAGAAGATGAAGAGTCAGGGAGTGACGATGGGACTAGCGGAGCTGGTGCGTTGAGTCCCGGTCATGGCCCTTTAAATTGATGTTGTCTTTTCTGAGCTGATATATTTTTGTTCTGTCCGGCGAGAGCCGGACTTACTTGTTGGATGGGCAGAAGTCTACTAGAGGCTGTCTGATCCTTGGCCGGTACGTTTGGCCTTTTATACACTCTGCGAATTTCTGTCAGCCATTCTTGGCACTTTATTAATTCACAGTTTAATGTATATATGCAATTTTAGACCCCTTCAGTGACTATGTTTAGTTTGAATTTTTGATCCTTCTGTATGCATATGCTTGCGGCTTTCATGCCTTATGACGGGGAACTGCTTTCCAAACTTTATTAAGTTCGTACTTTCTTGAGTCCTCCCAAATGTGTTGAACCTACCCCTTTACTAAACGAGGGTCGCAGGTTGTAGGTAACTTGACCGAACCGTGGTTGTTTAGAACTCTGGCCGAGTTGTTTGGCTTTGTGAACGACTCCTCTTATTTTCGTGGAAGCCTTGTCACATGAGGGTTTTATTTTGTGAATGACTTCTCTTATTTGCCGTGGAAGTCCTACCAAGCAAATTAAAAAATTTGCTGCCTTTAAGTAAGGTCTTCTGCCTGTATGAAGGTCTTCTGCCTGTACGAAGGTCTTCTGCCTGTACGAAGGTCTTTTCTGGCCTATGGGGCCCTCACCACCCCCTTGTTTTCATGTTGGAACACGTAAAGTGACAATATGAAAAGAGTTTTCGGTGAGCTGTTTATTGAACACATATAACCAAACGAGGAGTGTGTCCGTTGTGGGATTTGAACCCACAGCCGCGAAGTTGAAGAACTTCGAGCTCTGCCAGTTGAGCTAAGCGGACCTGGCCTTGTTCAGGCCGTTAGTACCATTTAGGAAGAATATATAACAAAAGGAAGAACTTTTGTGTAAAGACAAAAGTAAACATTGCTATATAAGCGAAAAAGTAAAGGCTTGTATGTACGGACAGAAGTAACAAACTTTTATGCAAGGGTAAAAGGAAGTACTTCTATGTAAAGGGGTAAGTGCAGAATGACTAACCGTCCCAGTCGTTTAGAAGTGATACCTTTTGAGATGCACTACATTCCAGCTGTTCGGGACGATTGAACCGTCTGGCCGTGCCAAGCGATAAGACCCCTTGCCGGCTGAAGCGATCACTTTGTAAGGTCCTTCCCAGTTAGGGCCAAGCTTCCCCGAATTTGTCTCTTGTGTGCTCTGGGAAACTTTTCTAAGTACAAAGTCCCCGACTTGGAAGCTCCGTACGCGCAGTCCCCGATTGTAGTACTTCTCGACTCATTCTTTTTGCGCCACCACTCGTACGAGGGCCAGTTCTCTGCGCTCTTCGAGGAGATCCCTCTTCGGATAGATTGATTGAGTTTGACTCTTCAGTGGCATGCGCATATCGCAGACTGGGTTCCCCTATCTCGACGGGAATCAGAGCGTCTGCGCCATATACTAGAGAGTAGGGAGTTTCGCCGGTACTCATTTTTACTGTGGTGCGATAAGCCCACAATACTTCGGGCAGTTCTTCAACCCAACATCCCTTCGCCTGCTCGAGGCGCTTTTTAAGAGATTCAACGATGATCTTGTTGGTAGATTCGGCCTGCCCGTTGGCGACAGGGTGATAAGGAGAAGAGGTGATTCTCTTAATGTGTAAATCGTCGAGGAACCTAGTCACTTTCTGGCCGACGAATTGCGGACCGTTGTCCATGACTATTTCCTTGGGTGCTCCAAAGCGACAAATGACAAAGCGCCAAAGAAAGTCGATGACTTCTGTTTGCCGTATCTTTGAGTATGCTGCCGCCTCAACCCACTTTGTGAAATAATCGGTGATGATCAGCAAGAAACGCATTCCCCTTGGTGCCGTAGGAAGAGGACCAACGATGTCTATTCCCCACTTCATGAAGGGCCACGGGGAAATTATCGAGTGTAACGGCTCGGCTGGCTGATGGAGGAGGTGGGCAAATCTCTGGCACTTGTCACATTTCTTGACAAATTCATTTGCATCCTTCTCCATTTTATCCCAATAGTAACCTGCGCGTATCACCTTTCGAGTCAACGCCTTTCCACCGGAGTGATTTCCGCAACAGCCTTCGTGTACCTCTCTCATCACATAATTAGTCTGATTTGGCTCAAGGCACTTTGCGAGAGGTCCTGCGAACATTCTGCGGTACAACTCACCATTGAGGATGGTGTACCGAGCTGCCTTTATTCGTAGTTTACGGGCAGCCTTCGCATCTGCAGGGAGAGTCCCGTGGACGAGATAATTTGTTATCTCATTCCTCCAATCCCAGGTAGTGTTGATGGTGTTGACTTCAAACTTATCTCTGTCCATGGTTGTATAGAGAAGTTGAACAATAGCTGAAGAGCTAGCCGCCCCCATCTCCGCGACGGATCCCATGTTCGCAAGGGCATCAGCTTCGTGATTCTCTTCTCGTGGAATTTGAATTGCTTCCCAGTTGTCGAACTGCGCCAGGAGTTCCTTCACTTGGCCGAGGTATGCCAACATCCTGGGTTCTCGTGCAACGAAACCCCCATTGATCTGATTGATCACCAACTGGGAATCGCTTTTCAGTTTGACTATGGTTGCCCCATAGCTTCGCGCCAATTCTAACCCTGCAATAACGGCCTCATATTCGGCCTCATTGTTAGTAATAAAGGGGCATTTGATAGCTTGCCTTACCGTCTCTCCGGATGGGGCAACGAGGACCAGCCCAAGTCCTGATCCTTTCACGCTTGAAGAGCCGTCTGTGTGGAGGACCCATGTACCCGGAGCCTGTCCGGCATAGAGAATGGCCTCCTTCTCTGCTTCAGGATATACATTCACACTGAAGTCTGCCACGAAGTCTGCTAAGACTTGCGATTTTATTGCTACTCTGGGCTGGTAAGTAATGTCGAATTCGGATAATTCTATAGCCCATTTTACCAACCTTCCTTAGAATTCTGGCTTATGCAGGACATTTCGCAAAGGAAAAGTAGTAACTACGACTATAGAATGACTTTGAAAGTAGGGGCGTAATTTTCGGGCAGCAGTTACTAGAGCTAATGCTAATTTTTCTAAAGGTTGATAGCGAGTTTCGGCATCAATTAAAGCTTTGCTAACATAGTAGATAGGAAGTTGTTTACCTTTTTCTTCCCGTACTAGTACTGCGCTTACCGATGATTCGGAGACGGCCAGGTAGATTAGCAGCTGCTCGCCTTCCACATGTGTAGTAAGTAGTGGAGGATTGGATAGATATTTCTTTAGATCTCTCAATGCCTGCTGACATTCGGGAGTCCATTTGAACTCCTTATTTTGCTTCAAGACATCGAAGAAACTTTTGCAACGATCGGATGATCGGGAGATAAATCTCCGTAGAGCCGCTACTCTGCCTGTTAGTCTCATGACTTCTTTCTTGTCGCGAAGTATATCTGGGATTGATTCAATGGCCTTGATCTGAGCGGGATTGACTTCAATGCCTCGCTGAGAAACAATGAACCCCAGAAATTTTCCCGATCCGACTCCGAAAGCGCATTTCTCCGGATACAATTTCCTGTTGTACTGATCCAGAATTCGGAAAGCCTCTTTCAGATGAGCCGGATGATCTTCTGCCCGTTTGGATTTTATCAGCATGTCGTCAATGTATACTTCCATGGTCTTTCCGATGTGATCATGGAACATTCGATTGACCAGACGCTGGTAGGTTGCACCTGCATTTTTTAATCCAAATAGCAGTACGTACCTCGACAGGTTATGAATGCTATCTTTTCCTGGTCCTCAGGGTCCATCAGGATCTGGTTGTATCCGGAGTATGCATCGAGGAAAGTTAACACCTCGTGTCTGGCTGTTGCATCAATCAGTTGGTCTATCCTGGGAAGAGGATAAGAGTCCTTCGGACAGGCTTTGTTCAGATCTGTGAAGTCAATGCAGACTCGCCACTTGCCGTTCTTTTTAGGCACGACAACCACGTTTGCCAGCCAGTCTGGATATTTGACTTCACGTACAGAGCCGATTTTCAACAGCCGGTCGACCTCGTCATTGATTATCTGATTCCGAAAAGCTCCTTGCTGGCGCGTCTTCTGTCTCACCGGGCGGTGGTACGGATCGACGTGCAACCTGTGAGTAATGATATCAGGGGAAATACCTGTCATATCTGCATGGGACCAGGCGAATGTTGTGTGTCGCTCCTTGAGGAACCGCAGGATATCTTCCTGCAGGCGTTCGCTCAATTCGGTCCCCAAGTACACCTTTCGCTCTGGCATATCGGCGAACAGTTCTTCGGGTTCCAGGGCTTCTACTGTTGGCATGTAATTTTCTTTCTCGTCCATTTTGGTGATGAACTCCGGGACATCGTACTTAGCTTCTTCAGGTGCAGCATCCGGTTCCGGGTGCTGTAATTGCTATTTGCTCTCCTCAGGTAGTTTGAGGGCTGCTGAGTAACAATCTCGTGCAGTGCGTTGTTCCCCTCGGACTTCACGTACTCCCCATTCGGATGGGAACTTCACAACTTGATGGTAGGTAGAAGGGACAGCCTGCATGTCGTGGATCCAAGGTCTGCCCAAAATGATGTCGTAGGCCAGATCCGCGTCGACAACATGGAAGGTCGTTTCCTTCACTACCCCCTCGGCTAGAGTGGGCAAAGTGATCTCCCCGAGAGTCTTTTCGCTTGAATTGTTGAAGCCGGAAAGAACCCGAGAGATCGGCACAATCTTATCCGATAGTTGAGTCTCAGTTACAACCCGTGCCTGGATAATATTCGCGGAGCTGCCCGCATCAACGAGCACTCTCTTCACGTCGAACTCTGCCACTCGTAACGTTATGACTAACGCATCAGCATGCGGAAACTGCAGTCCGTCAGTGTCGGACTCCTCAAAGGTGATTACCGCTTCCGACCGAGGTCGCTTGCTATTGGTAATGGACACCTTTGCGTACTTTTTTGCTGTAAAGGTAACGGAATCTACCTCGATTCCACCCGAAATAACGTTGACCGTTCGTTTCGGAGAGGATGCTCGTGGTGGACCAGGTTTGTTTTGCTGAGCTTTTGCGTGAGTCTGCTTCCCTTGCTCTGTCAGGAATTCCTTCAAGAATCCCTGTTTCAACAAATGAGCAATTTCGTACCTCAAGGCTTTGCAGTCTTCGGTAGTGTGCCCATGGTCACGGTGGAATTCGCAGTATACGTCTTGGTTTCGTTTGCTGGGGTCAGTCTTCATGTCTTTTGGCCACCTGACTTTTTCTCCCATATTTTTGAGCACTGCCACGACCTCCGCTATTTCGACATTGAAGCTTGGCAAGCTTGGCAGGCTGACAGACTGGGAATTTTCTCCTCGGGACAGCCCTCTGTTGCTGTTGCGTTTGCGCCCTTTGGTACTGTTACGCGATTGGTCGGGGTATGGCTCATACCGTGCGCCTGACCTCTCCGTTTCCACTTTTCCTCCGGACCCGCTGCTGCGAGTTTGAGACCTTCCCGGAGCACCTGCTCCGATCAGTTTATCCTCATCGATACGTACCTTAGAGTTGTAACGATTGTAGACGTCTGACCAACTGGCTGCTGGGAACTCGCGAAGAGACTCGTAGAGCCTTCGCGTAGCCTCCGAACTCCTGACGTCCAAGCTGTTGGTGAACGCGATCGCTGCCCATCTGTCCGGTACTTTGGGGAGCATCATACGTTTTCTCTGGAACCGATCCACATACTTGCGAAGTGATTCGTCGGGTCTTCGCTTGATTTCAAAGATGTCTTCTACTCGGGTTTCCGTCTTCTGGGCACCAGTGTGAGCCTTCACGAACAGTTCAGCCATTTCTGCGAAGGATCCAATAGAGTTTGGTGGCAGCATTGAATACCATCGTAGGGCTCCGTCTGCCAGGGTTTCTACGAACTTCTTCAGTTGCACAGACTCGATCTCCTCATCGGTGAGATCACTGGCCTTTATGAAATTCCTGAACATCATGAGGTGATCGTTGGGATCAGATGTTCCGCGATACCTTGGAATATTTGGCATTTGGAACGTCTTAGGTATCGCTTTTGGGGCCGCTTCCTTCTTCCAGGGCCGTTGCGAATAGCGCTGAACATCAACTTTCTTCAGCGTAGGCAGGGCGCCTGGGATCTGGTCGATCCTCTCGTGGAGAGCTTTTTAGAGCGCTTCCTGGCTCTCATTGAACTGCTTGGTGAGAGTTTCCACGACAAGGCTCATATCTGTAGGTGTTGCAGATTCCGCATTTGGATTTTGGTTGGCTGGGTCTGCGGCGCCGCTACCGTTGTTGCGCTCTTCTTCTCGCCTTGAAGTGTGGGAAGATGGGGTATTGACCCTTGCAGTTGAAGGATTGCTTGCCCGGAGAGAATTTAGTGCTTCGTTGATTCCTCGGTTTATTTCCGTCTGCTGCTGCATAAAATCATGGAAAGTTCTGTGCAGGTTCCCTTGGTCAGGGGAGAGACTCCTATGTCGTCGTCTCCCTGGTGGAGTATGGCTCTGAGAGCGCCCCCGCCGATTCTGCCTGACCGGTCCTTGGGCCGACTGTTGCCGCCCATCAGACGAATGATCGGAGGAGTAATTGGGAACCAAATTGTGTACCGGTTGCACGTCATCGTTAGATCTATGGGAAGGGGCGTTTACCTGTTGTCCGCCTATAACGGTTTGTTGGGGACTGTTATCCGCCATGTTAGTTACGAAGCAAGGGGGTAAACAGAGGTAAATATAATATCAAAAAGTAGAACTTTTAACCTACGAAAGCTATTCACCGGCTCCCACTGTGGTCGCCAAATTGTTTAACCTAAATCCGATTTTAGGCCAATTAACAATTAAATTTATATTTGCGGAGTCACGATCAATAGTTGAGATTAAAGATCTATACCATAAATAAGATAACACTAATGTAGAGCATTAAAAGTAAAGCGTAAATGTAAGTAAGGAAGAGTAAACGTATCGTATTCCTTGATAATTGATAATCACCGCGTTGGATGACTCAGTTGTTGAGACAATGATTAAGATAAGAACACTGGAAGTATTTTGATAATTGAAAGAGCAAGAGTATTTTTGTTGATCAAGTATGCAGGAAGTAAAAGTTGTTACAATCGGCTAAAACAAATGCTATTTATAGGCTTTGGATGGCGCCTGTTGATGTAGTAGCCGTTGGGCACGGAGCCGTTCAGATGAATAACCGCTGGGCATCTTATCCTGAAAGGTTGTAACCGCTGGGTGACCGTTTGATGAATGATCGCATCCAATACTGCTGACAACCGCTTGTTCAAATTACGCTGACTGTTGATAAATCCGGTAACTTCCCCGGGTCTGCCCGTGGGAAATGTCTGTCCGGAGAACGTCTGTTTGGTGAATGTCTGTCCGGTGACACGTCAGCTCATGCCACGTGGATGACACGTGTCACTTGTCAAGGTCCAGTCAGTTTTTATCCAATACATTATTCCAATCCCACCTCCTTACTACTTCAACATATTTCAAACTAGTTAACATGTCCGCGCTTCGTGCGGTTGTAAAAGATATAGGTAAACACTTACGGTATTAATACATGTTTATTAGAAGAGTCTTTTTTTTATTTGAATACTAAAAATAACAAAAAAGTACAACTATATATTGTTAAGGCGTTCGTCTATTTCACCAAGGAAAAAATCATTTTTAGAAGTTACCTTGTCAATGTATATTTAGCTTTCCAATATCTGGCTACGTTTATATTTCTTATGCAATTTAATATGAGTAAAACTCTAAAACAACCAAAAAATGTGTAATTACTTCAAAAGGCTATATTAATAAATAGTTTATTAATCTAAAAGATCTTGCAATCACAAAATAGCAAAAATATAAACGTCTAAGAAACTGAAAATCAAATGTATAAAAATATACATATGAAAAAGTAAAACAAAAAAGGAGATATTTTTAGGAAAAATGAAGGAGGAGGACTTGGAAATAAAAGAACACAGAAGGAAAAAATATAATTATAGCGAGCTCCAATTTTGGAGCCTTATTGTCATCAGACTTGCCATTTGCGTTCCCTTTCTTTTCTTTTTCCTTCGATGTGCTTCTTCATATTCCCTTATTTTCCTTATTCTTCTTCCGTTTTTCTTTTATCAAATCCAAAAACAAATTAATCCTTCGTTGTCCTACATATCTTGAATTGTTGTTATGATATCCCCTCTCACCTCCTGTCTTCCGCACCAAAGAAGAAAAATACAAATCAAAGTTAGTATATATTACTGGAATTCATTGACATAAATATTTACTGGGTAAAGAAAGTGAACGAAATTTACAGTCTTGAGTATTTTCATCGAAAGTTTGTTCAGCAGAGTCTTGAGAGTACTTCCATTTAGAGCCAAAAGCCATAGCTCGTCTCCTCAACCGCCTGACTTTGCAAAAATATAAATTTCTAAGACTAAAGTAAAGTTAAAAAAAACGTCACCTATATTTTTATTTAAACAAAGAAAGGAAATAACAATTAGTCATAGCAGCACAACGCGAAAAGGTCAAAGCACAACTCTGCAAACTATTTGACACTTCACTGGCGATATTTTGGTCACAACTTCCTCGTATACTTTATCTCTTTGAATTAAAAACTTGACTTCGATTAATATTCCATCATAATCTACAAACAATTGTCAAAAAAGTAAAATGCGTATTAGCACAAGCCAGATGTAATCATGTTTATTCCAAGATTACCTTAGAGGTGAAGGTTATTGCCAAGGTAACAATATTGTAACTTTAAAGATAAATCTTATTGCTTAGGTAATAACATATTCTATATTTGTAAAACACCTAGTTACTACTCGAAATAATAAGAGCCGAGCTTGATTGTTAGAATAATAGGACTATCAACTTCCTTACAAGAGGTAACCACTTCTATAAATTTTCAAAAAATAACAACATACAGATGGACGTGGTATATGGATCGAGAGGGGAATTAAATTGAAAAAAGAAGTAAAAAGATAGTATACACATGAAAAAAGTTAAAATTCGTTAGAGCTGAATCACACTGATAAGTTATTCTTAAGAATATAAAAACTATCAAGATACTTATGATAATCATAGTATAAGCAAAGGTATAGCCGTATCTACTATTACCGGATGGCTATATTATTGTCAACTTCTTATTTCTCTCTCTTTTGTTTCGTATACGTTGTTGAGTCGATGTGCTAATACTGTCCATATAAGGCTGCATATAATCTTTCTTTTGTTAGTGCTGTAGGAAATGGTAAGTATTATCTAGTGATAGGGTGACTACTCCTTTGAAACATGAGACTTTTAATAGTTGATTCAGAATGCTATAGAGACAGAGCTTTTAGGATGCTTCGAAACATCTCCAGCAGAAAGAAGCAATATATCCTTTAGGGAGCCAAAAGGGAGTTACAAAATTGTTTTGAAGAGGTAACATCACACCTTTAATTGTCATCTAATTAAGGCTATCAAATTGTTAGTAGCAGTTAATGTTGTACAAATGAGGACCCGCTGAAAGTCTCAATATTCTGTAACCGAAACAAAAATCTTTCCTTATTCACTTTATATATTTAAATTTTCTAAAAGAAGGTAAGGAGGAAAATGGAGAAAAAATGACAAAAAAGAAATAGAATCCTTAGCTTTAAAGAGGTGCCACGTCACTTTTCTTGGGCCCTGGATTATATATATATATATTGATAAGTTCCAGTCTTAATGTAAATCACAAATATTGCAAGGCTAGAATTAAGAGCGGTACTTAATGCCTCGTTAATGGTAGGAAAATTACCATTACCATCTTTGACCACCACCAAATCAAACTTAATAAGAGGTTTGTATATAAAAGCCTTTGTATTCAGGAATTACTACTTCTTTTGATGACTTAAAATCAAATCATGATAAGAGGTTTTAAAATTATTTTATTAAACAAATATTCCTATACTACTGCATACTAAGACACTAAAGGACTTACTTTCCGTTCATGGATCAACTAAACAAATGTCATAGAAAAGTAACTACTCTGAGCAAGCTAAATCAAAATTAAAAAGTGAAACATAAATAAATGTATTCATTAATACTTAAAAAAAAAAAAGAGAAATTTACAGTAATTTTTCTTTGCCTAAGAGAAAAAAAAAAAAATTACAGGAGCTGTGGGTAGGGTAGAGATACTACAAAATACTTGATGGGAATTGATGGTAAATTGGTGGCGGGTGGGCGTATGAGTGAAGAATGAATTAAAGGGGCTAAAAAAAAAATTGAAGGGGCTAAGGAATTATGGGTCCTACATAGCAATAATCATGAAACTAGAGACTCACCCAACTATGATATGGCATGTCTCGCACACCATATAATTTTTCGAAGCGGTAGATCAGTCTAGGGCTATTTGTGGTTCGGTTAAAAAACAATCCAAATCGATTAAAGAACCCATACTTTGTTGGGTTTGTTTTGGTTTGGTTTTAAGTTTTAAAAAATCGACAATATTTGGATTGGTTTGATTGTATTAAAAATAAATGAAGAAATAACCAAACCTAACTGATAACTGTATATATGTATCAGAAACTAAATTTTTATATGTTTTCAACAAGATTTATAACAGGTTAAATTTTCAAATAGTAATGGAATAAAATTTTTAGGCATAATTCCTAGGGCGTTAACCCAACCAATTAATAAAAAGAATCTGACCCATGTAAACTCAAAGTTTTTCCATCTTACTTCTCACTTCTTATGTAACAAGCCTATAGAGTTATATAAAATGATGCACCGCTGAAGCAAGATGAAACTATTTTTGAATAGTAAATTATAGAGAGAACTGATACATTAGGAAAATCAGGATGAGTTCTCTTTATCATTTTTTATATTTATCATTATTTTATTTGTAGAAACGAATATACTGAACCAAACCGAAACTAAATCAACAGCAACCAAACCAATGGATTTAGTATACTTATTTTGGTTTGGTTTGATTTTGATAATTTAAAAACCGATTAAGTTGGTTTGATTTTAGTTTTACTCAAAACCAACCAAATCAAACCGTGAACATCCCTAGATCAGTTACGTTATGGTGATCTTTAGTTATCTAATCACTGCCTATTTATTTAACTAAAAATTTTAAAAAAATCTCCAGGTCTGGATCCGTACCCCCAACCCCCACCCCACCCGTCTTCTCCTTCACCCATTCATTTAATTGCAGATCCATCATTTAGGGGAGATTCGTAAATATGGAATATTTCATTGTTGCTATTTAACTTCTCAACACTCAATTTTTTTTTAATTTTAGCTCACGTGTGCACCAAAATGTGAAATACAAAATCTTGACGATACAAGTTATGATGAGTCACGAAAATTCATTTTGACTTTCTGATGGATAAAGTCCAATCGTCATGACTAATCCTAATAATTCACCATGACTTGTGTCACCAAGACTTTTTGTTCAAAATTCATTTTTCTCACTTTTTGTACTAAAATGCCAGTGATCTCCCATGGTGTGCTGGTATTGTTCGTAAAAGTTCTCGTAGAAGCGAAGAGCTCTGGCAGGGAGCAAAAAATATGAGGCTTTTCAATGGGTTTAAAAGTTAAATGGGTGGCATAGAAGACAAAAGTTTTTACTTTGTGTACCCCTTCGTAACAGGTTGGGAGAGTTTGTCCCCACTTTTCATGGTTTTAGAAAAACATAAACTCTTTTTTGTTCCTTGCTTTTTTTTTCCTTTTTTTGAAGTGTTGCCTATGCAAGACTTTAAGACAAATAGCTGGGAGAATGTAAGAAGAGATCAGGAAAAAATGTTGTCTAGACTAGACTGTTATTATCTGGGAGATCGGGGAAGGGATGAGGGTAAGTACAGCATAGCCAAGACTTCAAGGCAATAGAAAATGTGGGAAATGTGTCGAGGGCAAGTTTCCTAAGGCTAGACTTCAAGGCAATTAGTTGGGAGATTGGGGGAAAGGGTCAAGGGTAAGTATTGTCTATGCTAGACTTTGAGGTAACTAACTGGGATATTGGGGTAGAGGGAAAGTATCGCCTAGCGAAAAATTCAAGGCAATTAGCTGGAAAAATATGGGAAAGCGTAAGGGACAAATACATCCTAGCCATATTTTTTAGACGGAGGAAAGGGATGGAGGAGATACCGCACGTAATTTTTAAAATTCATAGGGGGTATTTTCATCTGAAATTTATTCGTTAAACTAAACTGATATCATTTTTGCTAAACGACTGTAATGAAGGTAAAAAAGGCAAACCATTGCATTTGGCGTCATAGTTCTGCAATTCTCCCATACAAGAGGCCAAATTTTCAAGATCTTTTTGTTGCGTAAAAATTTAGCCTAGTGACCTATTTTGCCTTCCCCATTTATGTTTTAGCTTTCTAATGCAGAAATAGCCTAATTCGAGTCATACGCCAACTATTCGAACAATTTCTAACAGTGACATGAAAGTACTTGCGGTCATACTGAAGCACACTGCTTAAAACCTCCCAGCATGTGTCTTTGGTTCTAAGATATCGTTGTTTTTTATTGCTAGTTGTAATAAGTGTCAATTAGTGGCTTTAACACCCCCTAACTTCAAATCTTCAAACTTTGCTGTGCCCAACATCAAACCTGAAGTTTTGAAGTCGGAAGCTGCCTATATATAAATTCAAACCTCAAAATTTGAAGGTTTTGAAGTTAAGAGGTGAAAGTTTGAAGTTAAGATACAAAATTTAAATTACAGATTAGTAGTAAAAAATTAAATAATTTTTAAATACTTGCTAAAATCAAAATGGCATGACTAAAATATGCTATTTGTACACATTCCCCTTTTGTTGCTTACAAATATGGCCATTTTGCATAAATATGACACCATAAGCAATGGTTTGCCTTTTTGCCTCCGCCTAATAGGATTTTGCAAAAATTGCCCTGCTAAGTTTAATTAAAAAATTCTGAATGGAAATACCCATGTCAATCTCTTGGAACGCGGCCAAGACTTGCCCTTTGACCCCTCTATATTTTCCAAGACTTGCCGAAGTAATTGCAAAAGGCAACACTTACCAGCACTTGGTCGTAAGTGTTGGCAAAAGGCAACACTTGCTCTTTCTAATCTCTTCCTGCATTCTCCCTATATAACTTGAAGTGTTGGCAAGACAACACTTTTGCTTGACCTCTTGCCTAAAGGCAACACTTACAAATTTATGCCTTGAAGTCATGGCCTCGTACCAACATAAGGGTTTTTCGCTAAAACATTGTTAAACTGGGCAAACTTGCAAAACCATTTCTATGGAGGGAATCCGGTGAAAATTTTTGTACACATATGGGCTTGTTATTCGATCTGAATAAGGGTCTTTCAGGGTAATTACACAACTATGGCACCCTAGGCAATGGTTTGCCTAACTGACCTTGCTTAAAATGATTTGCAAGAATGGCCTCCGCTAACTATAAGTAAGTACTATTCCCATGGTAACACTTGAACATTTATAATTTGAAGTTCTACCCTGCGGACGGAAATAATGCTACGAAATCTTATATTGACGCCCGCATGCCGCCATCGCTATTAAGTAAGTGCTGCCCCCGTAAAAGCGTTTGACCTTTTATCTCTTTCAACATTCTCCCAGGTAATTTGAAGGGCTACGTGGCTCTCCAAGATAACTTGAATTGTTGCCTTGACAACACTTATCTCTTTAATCTCTTCACAGGCAGTACTTGCCCTTTATATTTCCCAAAGAGGTAGCACTTTCCAATTTATAACTTGAAGTTCTGCACCCGTGGTAGCACTTATTAATTTGAAACTTGAAGTGCTGCCCCCGAGACCATTATCCTAAACCATTCTTAAGTCGGGACAAAAAATCATAATTAGGGATAAGGGGGTACATGTGGTGAAATTTTTTACAATCTTTCTATCCAATTGGGGTAAGGCACCTAATATAATTTTACTTTTTCATGTTCCTTTTCTTTTTTGGTCCTTGATATTCATTATTGTTCTTCTTTTCCAATTTGCAACTTATTTGAATGTAATATTTTGATCAAATTTATTTGATCTTATTAATTAAATACTACAATAAGTGTGTGTATATATACCTAGGCTCCTAAGAGAGGAAAGAGAAAACATAAAAATGAATAAATATGGTTATGTAAAATAAAGGTAAAGAGAACAAGAATGTAAAGAAATTTCAAGAATAATAAGAAGAGGGGAAGAATATTAATAATTTATTTAAGTGTTCAAGTATGTATATATGAAAAATACCGTCTCTTATGTCATATAAGTATGCAGGTGTGTACAAAGGAAAATAGAGATCATGTCGAGCGACAACGATGATATACCAAAGAACACCACCGACGCGGTTGATGATTCCTGAAAGGATCCTAGGGATCCCGAACAACAGCCGAAGGACACTCCCAATGATCCGATCTCTATGGATAGTGGCCGTGATGATGATCTTCCGTGGGGAAGCAACTCTAAGCTCGAAGACTTTCTTGCCAGATTTCTAAAAACTTAGGAAGACCGAGTAGAGCAGAACTCAGCCAACATGGCTGAAAGCTTGCTAAGAAGCTAGAGGTGATCTTCGGTTGTTCATTCCCGATGCCAGCATCCCCATGAGGACCTGAGCCTGTGGATTCACCAGCTTCTGTCCCTAGACGAAGGATTAGTATTGAGACCGCCCCAGGAAGCTCAACAGTGACCGGCAATCTAGGCATCGAAGGAACATCTGTTATCCAGGACATCCGTAAGGAGCAAAAATTCATCCACGATCGGATCGGTAATGTGTCAAGTGCTTCACCTAGGTTACAGTCACAGATGAGCGAATAAAGCTTAAAACAGGTTTTTAAGCTCGATTTGAGTAAATGAGCCCCAATTCAAAATTTGAAAGTTGTGTTAGGTTCGTATGGTCATTTGTGACCTGTGGGAACTTTTGGAAATGAATTCTGAGGTCGATCGATCAGTTTTGCTAAAATTTTAAAAGTTAAGAAATCGACCTTTTTCTGTGGGAGCCGTATCTTGAAATTTTGGAGATCCAATTCGAGTTCCATCTTTGTGAACATGTGGCAAAAGTCTTGTATGACATGTATACAAAATTTGAGGTCATTGCCAGCCTTGTAGGGTCCCGTTTAGACCCAAATTGCAGACGAGCAGTTGCTGGTGCAAAAAATCTGCAATTAAGCAGCTTTCCAGAATAGTATAAAAGCTCCTCCTTGGCTGATTTCCTTCTAATTCAGTTCCAGTCATTTCCATGTCGTATTTGGGTGAAATTTTAGCGCCAAAATTATCCAAAATAATCCGGTATCAATTCTAAACTAATCTATTTCGTTAATTCAGAATTCTTGTGCTAGATTATCTTAAAATTGAATTGAAAAATTGGGTTAGAACCCTAAAGATTATGAAATTTGATGAAATTGAATTGGAATTCGCATATGAAAATTAATGATATTATTGGACTCGTGGGACTATAAGGAGTCCGAAAATGTATAATTATCCGGTCTAGGGGTATTTTGATAATTTTCCTTCTTTTATGTATAAAGGTTAGATACTCCTTCTTCGGGCACTTATAAGTGCAAATATATTTCTTTGGCTCAGAAAAGGATTATTCTGAGAGGCATCGAAAAGGAAAGGAAGTTGTTCAGTAGCTATTCTGACCCAGGACTTGAGGTAAGTGATAGTATCCATTTCTTTGATGGCCTGGCCTTGTGGATATACTACCACGTATTTCTTATGTGTGTAGCTGCCGTTAGGTGTATTTTTTACGCCTACACTTCAGGTTTGCATCGTATTCCAAATATTATGACTTGGTATTGCTATTACATTGAGCATACGAGTATTGTATTCCAGTTATGGCTTTGATATGTTCTTCTCGGCAGTCGATGAGTGTCTTGCATTGGTGAAGGGTTGCTATTGCATATATCTCCTAGTCGATGAGAGTCCCGCACCGGAGATAGGTTTCGGGCACGTGTGACCTCATTGCATCATGATACATTAATTTCATATCTTTATCCGAGTTTTTTGAAATATATGGATTTGTTGCATTGTTTATTTGTGATTGAATTAGTTGATTGGTTGCTGTGATTCTATTTTCTCATGTCTAGTGTACCTATCCCTTAAGTTTTCTAGTTAATCCTGACTTATTGAGACCGTATGACTGATTCCTTCTTTTTTTTTTCTTGTTGTGTCTTTTCGTTTCGGCAGATTCCGCTCCAGGATCCAGCCACCCACATCGTGATTGAGGAGCAGTATGTTCCAAGCTGTCCACGGTGAGCCAGCTTGTTCACTGAGGCCGCCAGATGTTGATATTATAGTTTATCTTATTTTTGCTCCCTTGAGGAGATGTGTATATATTTTGGACTTCTTAGATGTCTGATCTGGAAACCTCTAAACCTGTATATTTTTAGTAAGTAGATGTATTATTCAGGCAGCTTATATATTAAGATTAGATTCCTTTCATTTTCAAAGTAATTCTATGACATTTATATTGATTCAGTCAATAGAGTTCGCTCGACATGTCTAGGGGAGGCAGTCGGGTGCCCGCACAGCTTAGCCGAGAATTCAGGTCATATCATTTGGTATCAGAGCCCGGTTTAGAGTCTTTCCATATCATGATTGGGTCTAATAGAGTCTTTCTGATGTGGTGGAGATGTCCGTACCTATCTACAAAAGGCTATGGTGGCATTTAGGAAGTTTTCTTTCCTTCTTTCCCCGTCGTGCGTGAGTCTTCTTATTTGAAGTCAAATGTCTTTGTTAATTCTTTTGCAGTATATGGTGATGACGCGACGACTTCTCAATGAGAGGCGAAGGAGCCAGCAGCAACCCCTATGCCCGCTACTCCATGAGATGGAGGCATTGGTCGCGGTAGAGGTTGTGATAGAGGCAGAGGTAGAGCTGCCCGAGCCACGAGGATGGTGGATCATGTTGATCCAGTTTCCGAGGTTCCGGCAGTGCCAGCTCTTTATAGGCAGGGGGAGCCAGGCTTATTTCCCCCAATACTTCATAAGGCTTTTATGAGATTCTTGGCGGAGCAGATGCTCAGGGACCTCCCATTCCTCTGGCAGCTCCTCAGGCTGCTGTAGATGCTCCTATTCCTCAAGCAACTCCTCAGGTTGCGGTAGATATTGGTGCTCAGGCTTAGGGAGCCCTTATTCCAAGTCTAGATGTAGCTCCAATAGTTCATGCTTCAGGTGGTTATGTTCGATAGGCAGCAAGCATTGTGCCTCTAGTTGTTCAGGCTGGTCAGCTAACCCAAGTGGTAGATCAGGCCGATGATCCGGCGAGGCTGTATAGTTTTACCAGACCTAATCCTCTGAAATTATCCGATCATACATCAGATAAGCCCCCTGAGCTTCTTGATAGATTCTAGTGTATTCTTGAGGTTCTTGGGTATCTTGAGCAGTATGGAATTAAGTATACTGCCTTCCAGTTTGAGGGTCCAGCTTTAGCTTGGTGGACCACACTTCGATCAGCTAGGTAGGGCTTGCCTAAACTGACATAGAGTGAGTTTTCCCATCGATTAATGGAGAAGTTTTTTCCTTACACTCAAAAGGATGAGTAGAGGGGGCAGTTTGAAAAGATTGGATAGGGTAACCTGTCAGTCTCGGAGTATGAGCTTTTGTTCTCTGAGATGTCTCCGTATGCTCTAGATCTTGTGCAGGAGCCCTTCGAGAGGGTCAAATATTTTATTGACGGGCTTTCTCCCTATTTGTGGTCCCACATGGCTTGTGAGATTGAGGCCAGAACTCCATTTAATGTCGATGTTGATATTGCTAGGAGGTATAATGTATATCATAAATTGGAGATAGAGGAGTTAGAGCAGGTGAGTAAGAGATTCCATGGTTCAAGGCTTTCTAGTACCTCATCTAGAGGACTGAGTTATCAGTAGCAAAGTAGGCCTCATGTAAGGGCAGTTCATTTCCCAACGTGAGGTTTTCAGGAAAAAGACTAACATACCAGAGTTGAAGAGAGAGAATTATACTCAAGTCTTATTTCTCTTAAGTTAAAAAAAGGGACATTATTTTAGCATTTGAAGCTTTTGGTTAAGCGACAAAGAGAAAAAACACCAAGATTTTCATTGATGTGAATATTAACAGCTGAAAATAGGAGTAAAAAATACATGTATATACCATGGAGGAATAAAATACCCTTCCCCTCACCCCACCTACATTCCCCTCCTCTTCTAACCTACATAAAAAAAGAAGAGGAATTCTGGAGAAAATGTGGCAGGAAATCGTTTCCAACTTTTTTCTTCTTTATAATGGTGTTGTTTGAATTAGTTATCATCTCGTACTAACTACTGGATAATTTTGCTCATCAAAACTTAGATTGTATAAAGTTTGAACACTACCGTTCCGTGATTTTTACATACTTCATTTAATTGTCGAACCGTACCAAAAGGTGCAAAACTCTCTATCTCTTAGTTGAATGTATAAACATACGATTGCTTAGGGTGTTTTCATGCAGCGCCAGTATGGCTTAGGTGTTTTCATTGTCGTGATCCAGGGCATCATAAGAGGGATTTCCCTTATCTTCATTGGCAGGGTAGTAGCCATCCTTTCTCTCGCCCTCTGGCGCTTATGCAATAGCAGCCTCAGGGTACCCCTTTGGGGTCTCAGCCAGCTCGTGGTACACCACTGCCTGGTAGAGGTCGTGGGCGTGGTTCTGGTGGTCCCTTTAGAGATGGTTCTAAGTGTGGAGCACAACTCAACCACAGAGACAGCTATATGCATTACCGGCCAGGCTGGATGCCGAGGCATATCCAGTTGTTATTACTGGTACTCTATCTGTTTGTAGTCAAGATGCATATGCTTTGGTGGATCCAGGATCTATCTATTCATATGTCTCTTCTTATTTTGCTTCGGGTTTTCATGTTAATTATATGCGTCTCCATGATCCATTATGTGTTTATACTCCTATCAGAGAAACGATTATAGTGGATCGAGTTTATCCAGCTTGTACCATGTTCTTTTGGGGTTATGAGACCCGGGTGGACCTTTTGGTTTTAGATAGGGTTGATTTTGATGTCATTATCAGCATGGATTGGGTAGCGTCGTGTCATGCCACCTTAAATTTTCATGCAAAGTCTCTTAAGTTATCTCTTCCTGGTTCAGCACCGGTGGTGTGGCAGGGCTCTTATTTTCCGCCCACGGGGCACATTATTTCTTTCCTGAAGGCGAAACGGAAAATGGATAAAGGCTGTTCAACATATCTTTCCATAGTTCGAGATACCACTATGGAGATTCCATCCCTCGATTTTAAACATGTGTTGAGTGAGTTCTCTAATGTGTTTCCAGATGATCTCCCAGGACTTCCTCCTAATCGATAGATCGTGTTTGGCATTGATATAGTGCCAGGAACTCAACCTATTTCCATCCCTCCTTATCGCATGGCTCCGTCAGAGTTGAAGGGGCAACTGTAGGCTTTGCTGGATACAGGATTCATTTGGCCGAGTATCTCTCTATGGGGTACTCCTGTTCTGTTTTCGAAGAAGAAAGACGAGACTATGCAGATGTGTATTGACTTTCGTTAGCTAAATAAGGTTATCATCAAGAACAAGTACCCCTTGCCTCGTAGTGATGATTTGTTTGATCAATTGCAGGTGATATTTGACTATTTTACCTATATTTTTAGGGTAGGTTTACCATGTTATGATAGTACACCAAAGAGTTTATATGCAAAATTCTCAAGAGTTGATACTAATTGAGTTGTTTGGTTTTGTAGGATTTGAACATGGTGAATTGAGCAAGAAAGTGCTAGTTTTGGAGCTAAAAGTGCAGATGTTGAAGAGTTCAAGTGATCCGTGTGCTACGCAAGTGACACGGGAAGAAATAGAGTCTTTTTTTAGGAATTGAATAAAAGTTTCAGCGCATTTAAGCCAAATACGCGAGCGCCACGCGAGCTGAATTGCCTGAAGAAAATTAGTCCGCATGGCACGCGGGTGCCACGTGAAGCACAGAACTATGGGGCAAAATTTTAAGGGCTTTTTGGTACTTTTGCCTAGTTTTCTACAGGGTATAAAAGCTTCTTTTGCCTCTATCATGAATTTTATACTGGAAAAGAAGCATAAAGGAGGCTAGAGCTTTGGAGACTTCAAAAACACGAGTTTTTCCTAAATTCTTCCTACTTTTTGTAATTTATTCATTCATGAATTATTTTGATATGAATATCATGAATATGAGTAGCTAATTGGCCCATTCTAGGGTTGATTGAACCACTCCAATACTTATGTGTTATGAATATTTATTTCAGTGAATGAAACTTGTGAATCCTTCTTATCTATGTGTTTATATTTTGATTGCTATTAATTGGAAGGGCCCCCAATTGATTGTTCCCATTATTCTTGTATGTCTACGGATAGATTCATAGGTTTGGGTTAAACACGTAGCAATATTTTAACCTAAAACCAAGGTATTACTTAGGTTGTCAATAAGGTGATCTGTGACCATTGACCCTGATTGTGAACTAAACTTGTAGTCCTAAGTATCTTCACCTTATGGTAGGCATTTTGGAGGGACCGGAACAGTAACTAAGGTGTTGGAAGCAGGTTTCTTTTGGCCTACATTGTTCAAGGATGCTAACATTTGGGTCCGGGCTTGTGATGAGTGCCAGAGGACTGGAAACATCTCCTGTCGTCATGAGATGCCTATGAAACCAATCTTGGAGGTTGAGGTATTTGATGTGTGGGGAATAGATTTCATGGGTCTATTTGTTTGCTCCTATGTGAACAAGTACATACTTGTGGCAGTAGATTACATCTCCAAGTGGGTCGAAGCTGTTGCTCTCCCCACTAATGATGCCAAGGGAGTTACTCAGTTCCTTAAAAGGAACATCTTCTCTAGATTTGGTACTCCTCGGGCTATCATAAGTGATGGGGGAAGTCATTTTTGCAACCAAGAGTTCAAGAGGTTATTGGAAAAGTATGGTGTTCATTATAAGGTTGCCACATCTTATCACCCGCAGACCAGCGGGCAAGTTGAGGTCTCAAATAGAGAGATTACAAGTGTGCTTCAAAAGACTGTAAATGCTACCAGGACTGATTGGGCAAGGAAGCTGGATGACACTTTATGGGCTTATAGGACTGCTTACAAGACACCTATAGGGATGACACCTTACAAGATGGTGTTCGGGAAGGCATGTCACTTACCGGTACAGTTAGAGCATAGAGCTTTGTAGGCTCTTAGGAGAGTAAATTTGAATTATGACTCTGCAGCCTCTGGCAGAATCAATGAGCTGCATGAACTTGAGGAGAAACGCTTTAACGCTTATGAGAGTGCGAGACTATACAAAGAGAGGATTAAAAACTTGCATGACAAGAGGATAATAGATAGGAGATTTGAGCTGGTTGAACATGTATTGCTTTTATAATTCCAGACTTCATTTATTCCCTGGTAAGCTTAAGTCGAGGTGGTCTCGACCAGTTAATGTTGTACAAGTGGCACCTCATGGAGCTGTGGAAGTAGAGACTGAAGATGGTTGAAGACGATTTAAGGAAAATGAGCAAAGGTTGAAAAGTTATTATGGAATGAAAGAAGAGGTCAAGGTGATCTCTATCTGGTACTTTTACGAGTGATTGAAGCCTGCATAATGTTGTGCCATGACGATAATTAAGGCGCTTCTCGGGATGAAGCCCGTGTTTATAATTGTAAATAAAAGAAATAAAAAAATATATATAAAAAGAGTCGTACAACGACATTAAATAAGGCGCTGCGTGGAAGGAAACCCACGATTTTAGTTAGTATTTATTATTTTACTAATTTTTAACTTTATTGTAGGATATTAATTTTTGATCGAGTTTTGTAGGATTAATTGTCAGTTGCAAAGTTCGTAGAACATGCGAAATGAATCAAGATGAGCAAGCTGAAAAATGGCATGAAACGAGGTGTATAATTGTGAAAAAAGAACTGGAGCTCGTGGGACGCTAGTAGCACACGAGATTTTGGCTTGAGGAGCATTTAAGTCTCGTACCACAAGGTATTTTTTTGTGGGTGAACTAAAAAAATACAGCTCATGGAGGCTTATAGACAAGCTCACCACGCGGAGGTAGGTATTTTTCTTTAAAACCAGCACACTGACCCGATCCGCCCCGTATTTAAAAAAAATGAAAAAGAACAAAAGCAAATTACCAGTACATAATTAAAAACAAATCCATCTCCCTACAATATGAGTAACGTACACGACCTTCCCCTCCCCTGAAACCCTTCACCCCAATTGCCACCACCTGCGGAACAACCACCACCGCCGATCGTCGGCAACCAGGTATGCTCCCCTTCGGCTTTCTTCTCTCTTTCCCGTCACTCCTCTCCCCCGCCACTCCCCATCTCTGTTCGTCGTCTCCCTTACCCTTCTGCCTTGTCCCGCAACCCCTTCATCCCGTCACCCCTATCCCGCTACCCCTTAATCTCGTTGGAACCCTAGGTGTTGTTCCCACCAGTCCAGGTGATTTAACAAAATAACATAAAAAAATATAAAACAAAAAAAGATGGAATGAATAGGTGAAGGAGCAGTCAGCTTACAACTCGTGTATGGTTGCCTGTAGCCCTTTCGGGTTTGTTAGTTGCTAATCTTGGCATTGATGTTGATGTTTATTTCACGTATGTTGGTTGTGCATAACTGTTTTCTATGTTTTAGCCGTGGTTTATTGATTGGTGGTGAGGTGTGCGATGATACTGTGTGTATTTGTGGACTAATTCTTGGTACCTTACTGATTGTGTTATGGTAGTCCAACTATTTGTGTATCCTTAGTGGTGAGTTGATAAGAAGCTAATTATGATGTAAGTGATGGGAAGTCGGATGTACCCTCGTGTTTGTTTTATATTGGATAGTTGTGCGTATTGCTCAGTTGACCTGTGGCTTGTCCTATTTCTGTCCTGATTACTATGATGTTGGTGCTTGTCTGTAGTATATGCTATTTGGAATTGCTATACGATTGATGTGTTTAAACTCTAAGTGTAGGGTCATAACACTATCTTACTCTCATGTGCTTTTTTTTTTAATAACGAACTGGTTGGTGTGCTATGCCATGTGTGTGAAGTTGACTTGTTATTTTTGATGCTATTTTGTTTTATTACTTGGTTATTTTCTCTTTAGTTGTAGGTGTTGACTACAATGGGACGTGTAAGAAAGAATACTGGGCAGGAAAAGGAAGCTGATTCTGAGCAACAACTTGCAGCCAAGCAGCGCAAGACAGTTTCTTGCATTGTATGACGTGATGATCGAGCCAAAGAAGATTACAAAGAGATTTGTAGTAAGACGTTTCTGAGTGAATCACCTATTGACACTGAGATGTGTAGGAGAAAGTTTCCAGATGTGTTGGAGGAAATTCAAAGGAGACATTGGGATGTGTTGCTAACTGGGTTTGGCAAAGCCAACATATCTTGGGTCCGAGAGCTGCTGCACTTCTGCTGGTGGGCCTGCTGATACTGCAGTAGCTGCTGTGACTATTTCTGATGTTGTTCCTGGTGCACGTCCTGATGCGAGCACCAGTTGTTCGACTACTACTGCTTGACAGGGAGAACCACCACCCTACTTGTTAAATATATTTTTGTTATAGTGCAGTGAGGACACTGTCTACTCTTATTGTGTGGGGTGGGAGTTTATTGTGTGGTACTTGATTATTTTAGGATGTTTTCATACTTTTCTTGTCACTTGACAGTTTTTTATTTATTTCTTGCTTTCTAGTTTTTGTTGGGTCTGTAATATCCTAAATATTCATGGCCTGTAATAGAATTGTATTATGAATATTTAGTAGTTCATTAATATTAAAGTTAATTTTAGCTCAATTAATTCTTAGTTTATCAATAATCTCTTTGGGTTTTCTTAACCTTGGTTCTTTCTCATTGAGTTTTATGAGTAGGCAGAAAAAGAGAGAAGTGAGGAATTCGGAATGCAACACTCAGCTAGAACTACCTACATATTTTTGAACTTCCTTTTTGAGTTCATAGTGAGGATTGCGAGGTGAAACTGAATTGATCTTTGAGTTCCATGTACAATATGTGGTGAGTTTATTTGTATGCCTCTCATTGTTTCATGTTAAGTCTAGAACTTGCCCTGCTTGTTGTTTGAGGCGAAATCCTAGGTAGTCTTGATCTTAAGAATGAAAGTAGGCCTTCTTTGGCCCGCCAGTTCCCAAATTAGCCTATCAAATGAATATATTCCGTTGAGTCCCCAATTTGAGCCTATTGACCTTTTCTTTGGCAACTTGAATTACAAGCCCTATCCATTTTTCTATTTACCTCTATTGTTACCCATCTTCCCATTAACTACTTTAGGTTGTCTATTTGGAAAGATTGTGGGTTATTAATAAAAGTTGTTGTATACTTGGGAAGAAAGTTGCAAAAGAATGAAGGAATGAAATACTTGATATCCTCTTCGTATAGAAAGATGTAAAAAAAAAAAAAAAGAGAAATAAAGGATGGGGGCAATGTTCCTATGCTCGGTTAAGGGTGATAAAAGCCTCGAGTATGAACACGCCAAAGGCACCCTAGTGAGGTTGATGTGTCTCATTGAACTCTTAGGTCCCCAATCATCCAAGTGTTGTGAAAATTATAAAAAAAAGAAGAGAAGAGAATGAGTTGATGAATAAACGAGGAGAAAGGGAAAATTAGTAGTAAGTGATGTTTAAAATATTGAGGGGAAGAATTAGTCACTCTATACCCAAAAGTGTACCACACCATACCCCAAGCCAACATTACAAGCTATGAAAAAGCCATACTTGACTTTTGATTGAGACTCCTACATTAGTGGATAACGACAAAATGGGCAAGCTAATGGTACTTTTCTGTGGGACATGAGAAATTTCTTTCTGAGTGTGAGAGTATTTGATATTTGATATGACACAATTTCTCTTGAAATCATATTTTGTGTTTGGTGGCATCTTCTTTCCATAAAGTACATTGGAGCTTGAGTGGTCTATATGTTTCTACTTTCAATACTTGACTATGACCAAAATAAAGGGTGTTTGAATTTTATGGGTGAGTTTTGCTAAGTTGTTGTCGCGAGTCCTTATCTAATCTTGATATCTTGCCCTAGGTGATTGTTCCCACCAGTCCATATCTCCACAGTCATTTCATGAGCATACATTTATTGTGAGAGGCTAAATCTCTGATGCCCAATCCCCCAAGGTGCTTAGGAAGTGTCACTGAAGACCACTTCACTAGATGAAATTTATGCCCTTTATTGCAACCCTCCCGTAAGAAATTCATCCTGATCCTATCCAGTTGTTTTTGAACTTTACTGGGAATGGGAATAAGCGACATAAGGTAGGTGTGAATACTGTCTAAAACACTATTGATAAGTGTTAAATGATCCCCCATAGAAAGATATTGTCGCTGCCAAGTAGCTAGTCTTTTCTCAAATTTCTCTACTATTCCATTCCAAACTTCAACAGCCTTGAATTTAGATCCTTATGGTAGTCCCAAATAGGTGGTGGAAAGGGTGCCAGTGTTGCAGCTTAAGATACCAGCTAGCTCTTATATATTTGGCACCTCATTCACTGGATATACAATACTCTTTATCATGTTGATATGTAGCCCCGATAAAGCTTCAAACATAGAGAGAGTGATGTTGAGATGTTGTACTTGAGAACTGTCTGTTCCACAAAAAATGAGGGTATCGTCTGCATATAACAAATGAGATACAGAGACGGAATTTGCAGAGTTAGTACCCACATTAAAACCCTTAATCCATTGAAGCTGTTTAGCTTTGTCGAGTATTTTACTCAAGCCTTCCATAGCTAGAATAAAGAGAAAGTGGGATAAGGGGTCTCCCTGCCTGAGACCTTTATGAGGAGAAAAGAAACCCACTTGACTACCATTGATCAAAACAGAATACTTAACGTTGTAATGCAAAATTTGATCCAGCTAAGCCATTTAACACCAAAGCCCATTTTCCTTAATATAGATAGAAGGTAAGACCAGTTAAGTTGGTCAAATGCCTTTTCAATGTCAAGCTTACATATGATTCTAGGATTCCCACTCTTCAACTGCCAGTCTAAAACTTCATTAGTAATCAGTAAAGCATCTGTGATTTTTCTACCCTTTATAAATGCGTTTTGATGCCCAGAAACCAGCTACCCAATTACAACTTTCAATCTTTCTCCTCGAATTTTGGCTGCTATCTTGTATACACTCCCTATTAGACTAATAAGCCTGAAGTCCTTTAATTCTATGGCCCCATGTTTCTTTGGGACCAGTGCAATGAATGATGCGTTGCATAATCTTTCCATGTAGCTATGCTGATGAAATTTATTTAGGGCAGCCATAACATCTGCTTTAACAATTAGCCAAGCCTTTTGAAAGAATGTCATTGTGTAATCATCTGGTCCAGGTGCCTTGTCAGGAGCACAAGATTTTATGATAGATATGACCTCATCCTCTTCAAAAGCATTTTCCAGCCAAGTCTTATCCTCTTCAGTTATTGTAGCAAGAACATCGAAATTGGTTGTAGGTCTCCACCGTTCATGCTCAGTATATAGCTTTGATAGAAGTCAAGAACTTCCTCTTTAATCTGATCCTTATCTTCAATAATGTCAAGGCCAACTTTCAGCTTGTCAATATAATTGTTTCTTCTTTGGGAGTTTGCAATTTCTGGAAATACTTGGTATTCCGGTCCCCTTCTTTGAGCCACAAACATCTAGATTTTTGCCTCCATTATACCTCTTCTGCTTTGGCCAAGTTCTGTAAATTTAGTTTCAAGGATAGAATTTTATTTTTTTCCTCTTGAGTTTGAGCACGGACTTCAGTGATCTATTCCAGTGAAGAGAGCTCATCCAAAGCCTTGTTTCTAACTGTCTCCAGTTTGCCGAAAACCTCCTTGTTCCAGTTGGTAATATCCTTTTTAAGAGATCTTAGTTTCTGCATAAGGATGAAGTCTGGACTCCCATTGGCTGAGTAACTTTGCCACCATTCCTTCACTCTATCCAGGAAATCATCTGCTTGAAGCCACATGTTTTCAAACTTAAACTATGATGGACCGAGCTCTTATTCCCCGCTTTCAAGTAATAAAGGCATGTGATCAGATATGACCCTAGGGAGGGCTGATTGCCTCACAGCCTTAAAGTTCTCACTCCACACGGATGATATCAAGAATCTGTCGATCGTAGAAGCTTGGAGAAAGTCATCCCCCTGGACCAAGTGTAATGAGCCCCCTACAATGGTAGATCAATGATATTCAAGTCACTTATCACCTCTGAGAACCTCCTCACTGCTCTGGATCATCTAAATGCAGCTGAGTCGTTCACTTTCAAATCTGCAAACATTGAAATCCCCCTTTAACCCACTGATCATTCCAGATGCCTCCAACAGCTGCTAGTTCCTCTTAGAATTCCTCTCTTTTCAAATTCGTATGAGGGCCGTGCACACCAGTGAAACACCATCAAAATTCTTCTTGAGAACTTTCTGGCATGCATGAGACATAATATGAACCCAATTGAATATCCATACATCTCCACTGTCTTTTATCCCACAAAATTATTATACCCCCTTAGTACCACAAGCTTTTAGTTCTGCCCACTTGACCCACCGGCTTCCCCATATTTGGTGACTTAAGTTGATAGTCCAATCTTCAATTTTAGTTTCCTGTAGGCAAACCACATAAACTTTTCATTTACGGATCATGGAACTCAATGTGCTTCTTTTGTTTTTGTCGTTTAGGCCCTGCACATTCCAGCTTAAAATTTTGAGCTTCATTCAGAGAAGGCTTTTTGATGCCTATCCCTAGTTGTCAACCCTCTTGCCTCATAATTAACTCCTGATTTGAGGTTGTTCACCTCAATTTCCCCCCTTTTCTTACTGTTCTTATTTGAATTGCCTAAAGATTTTTTCTGTTGCAGCTGAATTTGCCTTTTCTGCTCCATCCTCAAAATTAGATCTAGTAATTCATGTTCATAGCCTGACACGTATGACAGAACACTTCTCCACTTTAAAAGGATTAACCTTAGACCTGTGATGAATTTCTAGTCAAGTTAACTATGAGGATTAATTCTAAGCAATCTATTTATCAAATAATCAGAAAATTTCTTGATTAATCATCTTTTTAAACAATTTATATAGGCTCTAAGACCTAACTAGACTCATTTTATACCAGTTAACTTAGTTTTAAGGCTTACTTAGAGCCCGTTTGGGTGAGCTTAAAAGGGGCTTATAAGCTTAATATACGTTTGGTAACTTAAAAAATTTTGGACTTATAAGCCATAAGTGGCTTAAAAGCTACTTTTTGAGAAGTTAGGAAATCTTAACTTCTCAAAAAGTGGCTTTTAAGTCACTTTTTGACTTATAAGCCACTTAAAATAAGCTGCTTATAAGCCCACCCAAACAGACTCTTATACACTCTTTATATAAGCTAACATATAAATTGTTAGGGTTTCTTAAGACTATTTGATCATTCTTTAACTCTAATTTTAAGCAAACCTAACTACAATTACATTAACTATATTTATGCTAATTATCCAAACAACAATCATACTCTCATACACAATTAATACAAAGGAAATGAGAGGAAAACATACCTCTTTTTGGGCAGTAAAATGAGGCTTTAATATGAGTTTTTGCCGACACTTCAAATAACCTCGAAATCAAATGAGCACAGGGAACTAGCAACAAAAATAAATTTTAAACTAAAATGCCAGAAAAGGCTAGGGTGTTTTGAATTCTCAAGACTCCATTTTTACTCAAATTTCCCAACCCCTTCTCCCAATATTTTGGAGCGTATTTATAGAGGTTCTAAGGGTTTTAAAATACTAAAATTTCGATGTGGGATCGACTGATTTTAGGATGTAAAACAGTAAAGAAAGAAAGTGAAATTACCTCAAAAAGTGGATCCAACGATGGGAATCGATTCCCTTTTGATTTGAATGGACGAGATTGAGATATTGTACCCACTCGCTTCTCATTCATCCAGCAAAAAGAGCAAAAAGAGAAGTGTACGATTACTCTCTCATTTGCTGGAAAAATGAGGAGAGAGCAAGGTAAGGCGACACCGTTATTGCGGATTAGCCACGGGACCATCAGATGATGAGATGGATTTTGGCATTTTCAGGAGCCTAGTGTTTTTGGGGAGAATCGGAGAGGGGGCACGGGATTTGGGAATTAGGGTTCTGATTGTGAACTGGGTAAGGGTTTCGGGTACGTGGTGTAGAGTTTAGATATTAAGCTAATTTTGTATAAATAAGCTAAAATTGAGGGTGTGTAGTGCGTATTTAGCCTTTATTCGAAATTTTAGTTGCTTCTTTTATTATTTTCAAAATTGGCTGACTTACAAACCTTCTACAATAAATCATTAATTTTAAAGAGTTCTGGCACAAAAGTGGGTGTCAACACTTAATATCCAGCTCCGTGATTTTTTCAATCCACTTTGATTCGCCCTTTCAATCTAATGTATCTATTTGACTTCCCCAAATTGACTTATGTATTTGTTGATGATGTAGAGTTATATGCACAATTATTGTAATCCTCTCTTCCTCTTTCATGCACCTTCACCTGGAGTTGTGAGCTAGGAAGGAATAAAGAAAAAGTTATGTTGTTAAAAATATTAGAAGTGGAAACATTTAGAACATTTAATCAACAACCAAGCCACAATGGTAAAAAGAGATACAAACAAACAAAATAAAATGAGCTGAAGAGTCAAGAACAGGATTGAGGAAAATATTGTGACCACCCGTAGCGAATGATTTTGAAAAGATTTGATAAGACAGGGCATAAGTTCTTCCATTCCTTAGAGATAAGATCAAACAGAACATATGTACCTTCTTCCTTTGCTACAGCTAACGGGTATTCCTTCAAAAAGAATGCATTAGATGGAAAGGCAATGCGATGAGGCCTTTTTTTTTTTTCCTTTCTTTTCACTTCCCAACTTGTTGTAGTTTCATTTTAAGGCTGTTTGATTAAAAAAAAAATATGAAACCTTTGTTCACTTCCAGTCGTAAATCACCTTGTAGTAGTAACATAGTTAGTAGCTAAGTTCTTGTGAATTATTGTAAGCTTCAACGATACGAATCGCTATATATAATGTTTGCAAAATTTTCAGATGTTCCATTATATATAAAAGTGATTTTTCCCTTCCACTTTCCTTATGATCATGACCCTTACGTCGTCCCACACTCTACTTGAAAATTTTATATTCATTCTAATCGATATTGATTTTCATTTTCATTTTAGCACTAAATAATATGTTCCTAAAGACTAATTAAGAGTTCTTTAATGTTAGAGAATCCTCAAGTCCCTTGAACATAATTGGCGCAGAATAAATTCATTAACACGCAATGAAAAAAGTAATAAATTCAAAGGTAGTGATCAACCCTTTTTAAACAGCAAAATGGAAATGATGGACTTTCACATTAATACTTATTAATAATGAAAAATAAAAAGATAAATAAGGGTTCTATTGGACATATCAAATATGAATTATTCTAGATCTATTTTGTGAACTCTTTCTGGTCCATTGTTAGCTCGTGGAGGTATTGGACAGAAGCACTTATGTGTAGTCACATTACATGTGGGATCTGCATCTATGCATTTCATGATTGCACCACAATCAGCATCCTTAGAGCATGAAAACACGGCATTGCTTGCTCCTCCTGGCAACAAATATTGTTGAACAAATTATTGAAAAGTAAAAATAAAACAAGAGTTAGCATATTTAATATATATATATATATATATAAAGGCACATGAAAATTTTCTGAACCTTTTAGAGTGAAAGAAGCTGTAAAAGAAATATTACTGCTAACGAACAATTTCTTAGTATGTATCAGTTCAGAATGTGGCATGAAGGGGCATATAGCATAAAAGTTGTCATAATTTTTTATGATTAACTCTCTTCTAAGTGGAATATAAGAAACAGACATAGTTCTCTTACCCAACAAAATAAGCATAATAGAGACCAAAAAAACCTTTAGAAATGTTGCCTTCTCCATTATCTTCAACGTATTTGTGGCAGAAGCACTACTCTAATTATTTATGACTGTTATTATAAGAGTTTGTTTCTTTTAGTAATATATTTATAGGAAAATATTAGATATGCATCAAACTTCCAGCTAATGGAGAAACAGTAACAATGATAAACTTTGACGTCATAAAGGGTAAAAATTTTATGCCCTTACCATAATATTGTAACTAGTAATTAGAGAAACTGAATTTAAGAATAAGGTAGCAGAATCTTTTCTAGGATGAATTACTTTGGTAAGTGAGTCCCTTAAAAAGGTCCCTTTTTACGTTTGAGAAGTGATCTAAACTCTAAGTTCGCTTATAATAAAATTATTTGTTATTGTGTTATACATATGCATGAAGCTCTACATAATATGTTTTTAACAAGGGTAAAACAACTCTTTGTCCTTCTCATACCGATAGATAATTGAAATAATGGATAAATCATAGAAAAAATATTTTATTTGTTAATTTTAAAAATAACATGGTGTTATTTGCAAATAATATCTATGTCCAAACACCCACACTTTCAAAACTCTGTCCCAAAATGAGGATTACTGCAGAGTGTTTTGACTAGGAATGTTTGACTAGGGATATACAAGAAAAAAAGAAGAAATAAATCAAAAAATCAAGTCATGATCAACGAAAACAAATTGTTCAAGTAATTATCAAAAGGCTTAAGTAGTGCAGTTTCTTTTACTTTCCTTTTCTTCATCTTTGAGTATAGGACCCTTCATTTGAAAGGGATAATTAAAAATTTGGCAAGTCTAGTCGATGAAAACTTCTATGTTGAGCGAGGCACAACTAATAAAAGTTGTGTGAGACTCTACTTAGGTTTTGACATCTGGACAATGGGGGGTCATTTATCTAATTTAAAGCTTAGTAAAACAAAGAAACCTGCAACATTCAATTCATTCTTTCCTTCTCTCTTTAATACTTTATCCAATCCCATTTTCTCCTTTCTTCCTCCATAATTGGGCAGATGCCCTTTCTCTTTCTCATAACTGTCGACGACATTCCGATTATCCTTTATCTGCATTATTCCAATCCCACCTCCTTACTACTTCAACATATTTCAAATAAGTTCTAGTCTTAATGTAAATCACAAATATTGCAAGGCTAGAATTTAGAGCGGTACTTAATGCCTCGTTAATGGTAGTGAAGGATACACATATGCATATAATACAAATCTATACTAAATAGATTGTTTAAACATAAACCGAGAACTTACTTGTTATTCTCGTTAGCGGAAGCGGTAGGATCTTGAACCATGGCTGGAATTACTGGCCGCCGGTAGTTGTCACGTGCTTGACGGATCAACTCCTTTATCCACAGTCTAAACACTAGTTTATTTGAGAGAGAGATAGGAAGAATAGTAGAGAATTCAGTGTGTTTATCTGAGCCTATTACTACTGTACTTATAACTATATAATACAGTAGTTGTCCTCTTGTAGGACTCTACCAGGTAACTTATATTTTTACCTGGATAGATATTAAGAGCACCCCTTTATGGGTGGACTCTTTTATTAAGATAACTCCAACATCTCTCACTCACACATAATGGGAGTGCTCTAACAATATGAGAAACATATTCTCATCTCATCTCTACAAATATTCATACAGTGAAATAGACTGTGCGACCAGCATATTGTGAAAGCTACGTGCTATACATCTGTTAGGAGTATGTAGCTTCTCGTCGAGCGCAAACCTGCAAGTAGATTATAAAGTATGCAATACCCTAGATCATATGAATCACATTTTGATATCCTCTCAAAATCTCAAATATCATTTTTATGTATTCACAATTATAACTCATAAGTTATAACTGGTGCACCTGTGAATACAAAATTAATGAGATTCCTTTAATGATCTTCCTCTTCTCACGATTCTCTTAACATTAGCTCAACTGCTTTTCTAGATATGTCCCGCCAGACCGCATCCATTTTTATGGTCTTTTGGAAACACACTAAGATAGCTAACATTAGACTAAGTCTCAAGTATCTGATCGGAGTTACTGAGGGTACATAATTTGAGCCAGCATAAAGGCTCTGGGTCTCACGCAACAGTAAGTTGAGATCAAACTTATGTTAACCCAAGGTCGACATCAGCACACATGGTATGAAACACGTGCTACAACATTTTTCTCCTTTCCTTAAGGAGCGTATGTCTTTATAAATAATGTTGTATAGATGAAATTCAGACACCATATGTATCTAAATTCGAGTTTCTTAAACTCACATCTAGCTCACTAAGTAGACTAGGTAAACATCCTTTCACCTTAATAACCTTATGTTATTATTTAAACGACTGTATTGATTTTAAGCATATCGCTCTCAAATTATCCATTTGATAATTTTTCTTAAAATCAAGTCTCATCTCCACTTATCACTAAGATAAGGAGGCGGTTGCCTGTGTGAGAAGGCCAACCTGTTGTCTACCCAACATACTAAAATATAATTGAAGAATGTACTAAACACTCAATAAATTATGAACATGTATGTAAGTAAATCAACTTTATTGATTATCAAAGAACATAGTTTTTGTGAACAACTGGAAAACAAAGAATAATACAAAATCACTCAAAGTCTACGCAAGCCTTGAGACCTAGTGTGTCTCACAAATGCATCTCTAGCTAAAGGCTTGGTCAATGGGTCTGCTACCATATCTTCTGTAGATATTTTCACCAGGTTCAACCTCTTGCGTTTATACATGTCCCTTGCATAGTTATACTTGATATCTATGTGCTTAGTATCACAATGATGCTTAGGATTCTTGGTTGCATCAACTGCAGCCTTACTATCACAGTAGACCAACACTGGTTCATCATCAGTGTTACCCAACAAGCTTTTGAAGAGCCTATTCAACCAAACAGCTTCTTTTGTTGCTTTTGACAGAGCCACATATTCGGCTTCCATCGTGGATAGTGCTACACATGATTGCTTCTTACTCTTCCATGATATGGCACCATTACTAAGTAAGAAGACATATCCTGAGGTAGACTTCCTTTCGTCTAAATCTCCTCCATGATCAGCATCAGTGTATCCAACTAATCGCAAATCTTTGTTGCCTTGATAACAAAGTGCATAGTCAGCTGTTCCTCTCAGATATCTCATGATCCTCTTTACTGCTTGCCAATGTGCTGGACCTGGATCAGATTGATATCTACTTACCAAGCCAACTGCTTGACAAATATCAGGTCTAATATACACCATAGCATACATTAGACATCCAACTGTACTTCTATAAGGCACTCGCTTCATCTTTTCTGTCTCTTCAGGAGTCTGAGGACACAAATGATTTCCCAAGTTATGGCCTTTGCTGATAGGAGTGTCAATTGGGTTGCTATTCTGCATATTAAATCGTTCAAGAATTTTCTTAATGTAATTCTCCTGAGAGAGATACAATAGTTTCTGGACGATCTCTTGAAATCTTGATTCCAAGAATATATGCAGCTTCACCCATATCTTTCATCTCAAATTGAGACGACAACCAGGCCTTTACCTCGTTTAATAACTCCTTATCATTTCCAGCTATAAGTATATCATCGACATACAATGCCAGAATTACAAGCTTATTTCTTGATCTCTTGGTATAAACACAATGGTCTTCATCAACCATAATAAAACCATTGGATATGATCACATTTTGAAAGTGTATATACCACTGCCTTGAAGATTATTTGAGGCCACAAATAGACTTCATAAGTCTACAAACCTTTTGTTCGTGGCCTTTTTCAATGAAACATTCGGGTTGTTTCATATAAATTTCTTCATCTAATTCTCCATTAAGAAAGGCAGTCTTTACATCCATTTGATGTAATTCAAGATCTAAACTTGCTACTATAGCTAGAATCAGGCGAATTGAGTTAAATCGCACAACAGGTGAGAAAGTCTCTTCGTAGTCTATTCCTTCATGTTGTGTATAACCTTTCGCCACCAGTCGAGCCTTATATCTCTCAACTGTGCCATCAGCCTTGAGCTTAATCTTGAGAACCCATTTGCTCCCAATAGCTCTGCGTCCTTTTGAGAGATCAACTAGTTCCCAGACTTTGTTGACTCTCATTGACTCCATTTCATCTTCCATTGCTTTTATCCATTTTTCCTTTGAAGGGCATGAGAGAGCCTCTTTTGCATTTTTAGGCTCGTTTTCTACTTGTAAGAACAACATAAAAAGTTCAGCACCTTCAACATCAAATCGTCGACGGGGAATCTTTTTGCGTAAACCACGTCCTTTTTGTGATTCTTCTTCGTTGTTCCTATTTGGATCAACGTTGCTCCCACTTGAATCAAGAACATCTATCCTGCTCCCACTTGGAACAAGATCAGTGACCATCTCACTCCCACTTGGAACAAGATCTATTTGGTCATTGTTTGATGTCAAATGATTACTTACATTCGCATCCGATGATGAAGGAGGTTGTTGATGTGAAACTAATTCATCATCAGTTAAATTTCTCCCACTAGAATGAAGTGATCTTTGTTCATCTTGATCCTCTATCTCAAACAAGGTTAGGTCTTGACCTACCTCTCCCTTTTTAGGAAACTCATCCTCTAAGAATGTGACATCTCGTGATTCAAACTCAGTTACGCTCCCACTGTCTTGCTGACCTATAAACACATAACCCTTAGAGGTTTCTGAGTATCTTATAAAGATACTTTTCTTTCCTCTCGGGCCTAATTTTCCATGTTTGTGAGAAGAATCATGTGTATAGGCAGCGCAACCCCAAGGTCTTAATATACTTAGGTTGGGTGCTCTTCCAGTCCACAACTCATATGGAGTGGTTGCAACTGATTTTGTAGGCACTCGGTTAAGTACATAGGTAGCAGTAAGCAATGCATCACCCCAATAACTAATTGGGAGGTTAGCTTGTGCCATCATTGACCTAACCATTTCTAGAAGCGTCCTGTTTCTTCTCTCCGCAACACCATTTTGTTGTGGAGTATTTGGGATAGTCAACTGATGAACAATTCCCTTTCCATCACATAACTCGTTAAATTGAGTTGACAAGTACTCTCGACCTCGGTCAGTTCGAAGAACTTTTATCTTCTTGTCTAATTGATTTTCCACTAAGCTCATATAGCGTTGGAAACAACTTATTGCTTTTGATTTGTGGGAAATTAAATAGACATAACCGAAATGAGTGTAGTCATCTATAAATGTTATGAAATAGTACGCTCCATGCCTAGCCCTGACATTCATAGGCCCACAGATGTCCGAATGGACTAATTGCAAGGGATATTCAGCTCTAGTCGCTTTACCGAATGGTTTTCTTGCAGATTTTTCTGCTAGACAATTTTCACAAGTGGACAATTCCACATGTTCAATGCCAGTAAGCAAACCTTATTTTGCTAACCTTTGCATTCTTTGCTGGCCAATATGACCAAGTTTAGCATGCCATATGTTTACATCACTATCATATTTATGTGAGGAAGCAAACATAGAAAAACTAGCATTATTATTAAGTGAATCATAATCCAAATCCATAATAATAAAACATCCGATCACATGACCAAAACCAAATAAAGTTGAACCTAAAGTCAATTTGACAGAATTGTCATGGAAAAACAAGCTAAAGCCAAGCCTAAGCAAAACAATAACAAAAATAATATTCCGGCGAATTCCTGGAGCATAGAGGACATCATGTAGTAGTAGGTGTCGACCACCACGCAAGACTAACTTGCATGTACCGATCCCTTCAACAGCAACCTTATTGTTGTTGCCCATATAAATCCACTTTGTTCGACGTGAAATACGCCGAAACTCCACAAAGGAATTGCGTTCCCTTGTTATGTGGTCCGTTGCTCCTGAGTCTACAATCCACAAAGGATTAGATTCAGTAAAAAAACACTGAACTAGAAACACAAAGTTCACTAGTTTGAGTTTTGTGAAATACCTTTCTAGGAGGCTCAGAGCAATCCTTAGCATAGTGACCCTTTTTGTCACAGTTAAAGCATTTCATCTTTGCAACATTTACACGTTTGGGACGTTTGTTATTGCCTTGTTGTTCTGCCCTTGCTCTTTTAGCAGGCTGAGACTGAGTTGGTCCTCTTTTCTTAACCCAATTCTTTTTCTTAAAGCCACCTTTGGCCTTAGAGGATGTTGCCATATGCAACTCAGCTGTTGGCTTAGCAGCCTCAAGCCGATCCTCTTCAAGCTCAAGTACTAAGTTCAACATACATATTCGGACAATAAGCACTAAGTTGACTAAGTTAATTAACACATATATTAATAATGGAGTCGAAAGTTCACTATGTTCCCAGTCATTGTCCAAAAATTAAACACATGTAAATTATCCTAATCAACTACTTAGCTTAATGTCTAATCATGTTTAAAAACAACATTTTGTTTTCATGATATAATCCCGTATAGATCTAAGTTAACAAATTAACTTAAACTTAATTATAAATTTTATTTAACATATTAAATAAAATAAATTAAATGTTAAAATAATTAACATTTATGCATTCGTTAAATTAAGTAATAAAGATATTAAATATTAAACTAATTAATATTTCTAACATGTTAAACAAATTAACAGGTAGGAAAATTACCATTACCATCTTTGACCACCACCAAATCAAACTTAATAAGAGGTTTGTATATAAAAGCCTTTGTATTCAGGAATTACTACTTCTTTTGATGACTTAAAATCAAATCATGATAAGAGGTTTTAAAATTATTTTATTAAACAAATATTCATATACTACTGCATACTAAGACACTAAAGGACTTACTTTCCGTTCATGGATCAACTAAACAAATGTCATAGAAAAATAACTACTCTGAGCAAGCTAAATCAAAATTAAAAAGTGAAACATAAATGAATGTATTCATTAATACTTTAAAAAAAAAAAGGAAATTTACAGTAATTTTTCTTTGTCTAAGAGGAAAAAAAAATTACAGGAGCTGTGGGTAGGGTAGAGATACTACAAAATACTTGATAGGAATTGATGGGAAATTGGTGGTGGGTGGGCGTATGAGTGAAGAATGAATTAAAGGGGCTAAAAAAAGAAATTGAAGGGGCTAAGGAATTATGGGTCCTACATAGCAATAATCATGAAACTAGAGACTCGCCCAACTATGATATGACATGTCTCGCATACCATATAATTTTTCTAAGCGGTAGATCAGTCTAGGGCTATTTGTGGTTCGGTTAAAAACCAATCCAAATCGATTAAAGAACCCATACTTTGTTGGGTTTGTTTTGGTTTGGTTTTAAGTTTTAAAAAATCGACAATATTTGGATTGGTTTGATTGTATTAAAAATAAATGAAGAAATAACCAAACCTAACTGATAACTGTATATATGTATCAGAAACTAAATTTTTATATGTTTTCAACAAGATTTATAACAGGTTAAATTTTAAAATAGTAATGGAATAAAAACTTTAGGCATAACTCCTAGGGCATTAACCCAACCAATTAATAAAAAGAATCTGACCCATGTAAACTCAAAGTTTTTCCATCTTACTTCTCACTTCTTATGTAACAAGCCTATAGAGTTATATAAAATGATGCACCGCTGAAGCAAGATGAAACTATTTTTGAATAGTAAATTATAGAGAGAACTGATACATTAGGAAAATCAGGATGAGTTCTCTTTATCATTCTTTTTATATTTATTATTATTTTATTTGTAGAAACGAATATACTGAACCAAACCGAAACTAAATCAACAGCAACCAAACCAATGGATTTAGTATACTTATTTTGGTTTGGTTTGATTTTGATAATTTAAAAACCGATTAAGTTGGTTTGATTTTAGTTTTACTCAAAACCAACCAAATCAAACTGTGAACGGCCCTAGATCAGTTACTTTATGGTGATCTTTAGTTATCTAATCACTGCCTATTTATTTAACTAAAAATTTTAAAAAAATATCCAGGACTGGATCCGTGCCCCCAACCCCCACCCCACCCGTCTTCTCCTTCACCCATTCATTTAATTGCAGATCCATCATTTAGGGGAGATTCGTAAATATGAAATATTTCATTGTTGCTATTTAACTTCTCAACACTCAATTTTTTTTTTTTTAATTTTAGCTCACGTGTGCACCAAAATGTGAAAATAAAATCTTGACGATACAAGTTATGATGAGTCACGAAAATTCATTTTGACTTTCTGATGGATAAAGTCCAATCGTCCTAACTAATCCTAATAATTCACCATGACTTGTGTCACCAAGACTTTTTGTTCAAAATTCATTTCTCTCACTTTTTGTACTAAAATGCCAGTGATCTCCCATGGTGTGCTGGTATTGTTCGTAAAAGTTCTCGTAGAAGCGAATAACTCTGGCAGGGAGCTAAAAATATGAGGCTTTTCAATGGGTTTAAAAGTTAAATGGGTGGCATAGAAGACAAAAGTTTTTACTTTGTGTACCCCTTCGTATCAGGTTGGGAGGGTTTGTCCCCACTTTTCATGGTTTTAGAAAAACATAAACTCCTTTTTGTTCCTTGCTTTTTTTCTTTTTTTTTGAAGTGTTGCCTATGCAAGACTTTAAGACAAATAGCTGCGAGAATGTAAGAAGAGATCAGGAAAAAATGTTGTCTAGACTAGACTGTTATTATCTGGGAGATCGGGGAAGGGATGAGGGCAAGTACAGCATAGCCAAGACTTCAAGGCAATAGAAAATGTGGGAAATGTGTCGAGGGCAAGTTTCCTAAGGCTAGACTTCAAGGCAATTAGTTGGGAGATTGGGGGAAGGGGTCAAGGGTAAGTATTGTCTATGCTAGACATTGAGGTAACTAACTGGGATATTAGGGTAGAGGGAAAGTATCGCCTAGCAAAAAATTCAAGGCAATTAGCTGGAAAAATATGGGAAAGCGTAAGGGACAAATACATCCTAGCCATATTTTTTAGACGAAGGAAAGGGATGGAGGAGATACCGCACGTAATTTTTAAAATTCATAGGGGATATTTTCATCTGAAATTTATTCGTTAAACTAAACTGATATCATTTTTGCTAAACGACTGTAATGAAGGTAAACAAGGCAAACCATTGCATTTGGCGTCATAGTTCTGCAATTCTCCCATACAAGAGGCCAAATTTTCAAGATCTTTTTGTTGCGTAAAAATTTAGCCCAGTGACCTATTTTGCCTTCCCCATTTATGTTTTAGCTTTTTAATGCAGAAATAGCCTAATTCGAGTCATACGCCAACTATTGGAACAATTTCTAACTGTGACATGAAAGTACTTGTGATCATACTGAAGCACATTGCTTAAAACCTCCCAGCATGTGTCTTTGGTTCTAAGATATCGTTGTTTTTTATTGCTAGTTGTAATAAGTGTCAATTAGTGGCTTTAACACCCCCTAACTTCAAATCTTCAAACCTTGCTATGCCCAACATCAAACCTGAAGTTTTGAAATCGGAAGCTGCTTATATATAAATTCAAACCTCAAAATTTGAAGGTTATGAAGTTAAGAGCTGAAAGTTTGAAGTTAAGATACAAAATTTAAATTACAGATTAGTAGTAAAAATTAAATAATTTTTAAATACTTGCTAAAATCAAAATGGCATGACTAAAATATGCTATTTGTACACATTCCCCTTTTGTTGCTAACAAATATGGCCATTTTGCATAAATATGACACCATAAGCAATGGTTTGCCTTTTTGCCTCCGCCTAATAGGATTTTGCAAAAATTGCCCTGCTAACTTTAATTAAAAAATTCTGAATGGAAATACCCATGTCATTCTCTTGGAACGGAGCCAAGACTTGCCCTTTGATCTCTCTCTATTTGCCAAGACTTGCCGAAGTATTGGCAAAAGGCAACACTTACCAGCACTTGGTCGTAAGTGTTGGCAAAAGGCAACACTTGCTCTTTCTAATCTCTTCCTGCATTCTCCCTATATAACTTGAAGTGTTGGCAAGACAGCAATTTCGCTTGACCTCTTGCCTAAACGCAACACTTACAAATTTATGCCTTAAAGTCATGGCCCCGTACCAACATAAGGGTTTTTTGCTACAACATTGTTAAACGGGGCAAACTTGCAAAACCATTTCCATGGAGGGAATCCGGTGAAAATTTTTGTACACATATGGGCTTGTTATTCGATTTGAATAAGGGTCTTTACGGGTAATTACACAACTATGACACCCTAGGCAATGGTTTGCCTAACTGACCTTGCTTAAAATAATTTGCAAGAATGGCCTCCGCTAACTATAAGTAAGTACTATTCCCGTGGTAACACTTGAACTTTTATAATTTGAAGTGCTACCCTGCGGACGGAAATAATGCTACGAAATCTTATATTGACGCCCGCATGCCGTCATCGCTTTTAAGTAAGTGCTGCCCCCATAAAAGTATTTAACCTTTTATCTCTTTCAACATTCTCCCAGATAATTTGAAGGGCTACGTGGCTCTCCAAAATAACTTGAAGTGTTGCCTTGGCAACAATTGTCTCTTTAATCTCTTCACAGGCAGTACTTGCCCTTTATATTTCCCAAAGAGGTAGCACTTGTCAATTTATAACTTGAATTTCTGCACCCGTGGTAGCACTTGTTAATTCAAAACTTGAAGTGCTGCCCCCAAGACCATTGTCCTAAACCATTCTTAAGTCGGGACAAAAACTCATAATTAGGGATAAGGGGGTACATGTGGTGAAATTTTTTACAATCTTTCTATCCAATTGGGGTAAGGCACCTAATATAATTCTACTTTTTCATGTTCCTTTTCTTTCTTGGCCCTTGATATTCATTATTGTTCTTCTTTTCCAATTTGCAACTTATTTGAATGTAATATTTTGATCAAATTTATTTGATCTTATCAATTAAATACTACAATAAGTGTGTGTATATATACCTAGGCTCCTAAGAGAGGAAAGAGAAAACATAAAAATGAATAAATACGGGTATGTAAAATAAAGGTAAAGAGAACAAGAATGTAAAGAAATTGCAAGAATAATTAGAGGAGGGGAAGAATATATATAATTTATTTAAGTGTTCAAGTATGTATATATGAACAATACCGTCTCTTATGTCATATAAGTATGCAGGTGTGTACAAAGGAAAATAGAGATCATGTCGAGCGACAACGATGATATACCAAAGAACACCACCGACGCGGTTGATAATTCCTAAAAGGATCCTAGGGATCCCGAACAACAGCCGAAGGACACTCCCAATGATCCGATCTCTATGGATAGTGGCCGTGATGATGATCTGCCGTGGGGAAGCAACTCTAAGCTCGAAGACTTTCTTGCCAGATTTCTAAAAACTTAGGAAGACCGAGTAGAGCAGAACTCAGCCAACATGGTCGAAAGCTTGCTAAGAAGCTAGAGGTGATCTTCAGTTGTTCGTTCCCGAGGCCAGCATCCCCATGAGGACCCGAGCCTGTGGATTCACCAGCTTCCTTCCCTAGACGAAGGATTAATATTGAGACCGCCCCAGGAAGCTCAACAGTGACCGGCAATCCAGGCATCGAAGGAACATCTGTTATCTAGGACATCCTTAAGGAGCAAAAAATTCATCCACGATGAGTGCTCCACCTAGGTTACAGTCACAGATGAGCGAATAAAGCTTAAAAGAGGGTTTTAAGCTCGATTTGAGTAAATGAGCTCCAATTCAAAATTTGAAAGTTGTGTTAGGTTCGTATGGTCATTTGTGACCTGTGGGAACTTTTGGAAATGAATTCTGAGGTCGATCAATCAGTTTCGCTAAAATTTTAAAAGTTAAGAAATCGACCTTTTTCTGTGGGAGCCGTATCTTGAAATTTTGGAGATCCAATTCAAGTTCCATCTTTGTGAACATGTGGCAAAAGTCTTGTATGACATGTATTCAAAATTTGATGTCATTGCCAGCCTTGTAGTGTCCCGTTTAGACCCAAATTGCAGACGAGCAGTTGCTGGTGCAAAAAATCTGCAATGAAGCAGCTTTCCAGAATAGTATAAAAGCTCCTCCTTGGCTGATTTCCTTCTAATTCAGTTCCAATCATTTCCATGTCGTATTTGTGTGAAATTTTAGCGCCAAATTTATCCAAAATAATCCGGTATCAATTCTAAACTAATCTATTTCGTTAATTCAGAATTCTTGTGCTAGATTATCTTAAAATTGAATTGAAAAATTGGGTTAGAACCCTAAAGATTATGAAATTTGAAAATTTGATGAAATTGAATTGGAATTCGCATATGAAAATTAATGATATTATTGGACTCGTGGGACTATAAGGAGTCCGAAAGTGTATAATTTATCCGGTCTAGGGGTATTTTGATAATTTTCCTTCTTTTCTGTATAAAGGTTAGATACTCTTTCTTCGGGCACTTATAAATGCAAATATATTTCTTTGGCTCAGAAAAGGATTATTCTGAGAGGCATCGAAAAGGAAAGGAAGTTATTCAGTAGCTATTCTGACTCAGGACTTGAGGTAAGTGATAGTATCCATTTCTTTGATGGCCTTTGGCCTTGTGGATATACTACCACGTGTTTCTTATGTGTGTAGCTGCCGATAGGTGTATTTTTTACGCCTACACTTCAGGTTTGCATCGTATTCCAAATGTTATGACTTGGTATTGCTATTACATTGAGCATACGAGTATTGTATTTCAGTTATGGCTTTGATATGTTCTTCTCGGCAGTCGATGAGTGTCTTGCATTGGTGAAGAGTTGTTATTGCATATATCTCCTAGTCGATGAGAGTCCCGCACCGGAGATAGGTTTCGGGCACGTGTGACCTCATTGCATCATGATTCATCAATTTCATATCTTTATCCGAGTTTTTAAAAATATATGGATTTGTTGCATTGTTTATTTGTGATTGAATTAGTTGATTGGTTGCTGTGATTCTATTTTCTTATGTCTAGTGTACCTATCCCTTAAGTTTTCTAGTTATTCCTGACTTATTGAGACCTTATGACTTATTCCTTCTTTTTTTTTCTTGTTGTGTCTTTTCGTTTCGGTAGATTCCGCTCAAGGATCCAGCCACCCACATCGTGATTGAGGAGCAGTATGTTCCAAGCTTCCACGGTGAGCCTGCTTGTTCACTGAGGCCGCCAGATGTTGATATTATAGTTTATCTTATTTTTGCTCCCTTGAGGAGATGTGTATATCTTTTGGACTTCTTAGATGTCTGATCTGGAAACCTCTAAACCTGTATATTTTTAGTAAGTAGATGTATTATTCAGGCAGCTTGTATATATGTCTATCCTTGAGAGTTATCTTGTGTTGTTAAGATTAGATTCCTTTCATTTTCAAAGTAATTCTATGACATTTATATTGATTCAGTCAATAGAGTTTGCTCGACATATCTAGGGGAGGTACGCGGGTGCCCGCACAGCTTTGCCGAGAATTCAGGTCGTATCAGTTGGTATCAGAGCCCGGTTTAGAGTCTTTCCAAATCATGATTGGGTCTAATAGAGTCTTTCTGACGTGGTGGAGACGTCCGCACCTATCTACAAAAGGCTATGGTGGCATTTAGGCAGTTTTCTTTCCTTCTTCCTCGTCGTGCGTGAGTCTTCTTATTTGAAGTTAAATGTTTTTGTTAATTCTTTCGCAGCATATGGTGATGACGCGACGACTTCTCAATGAGAGGCGAAGGAGCCAGCAGCAACCCCTATGCCCGCTACTCCACGAGATGGAGGCATTGGTCGCGGTAGAGGTTGTGATAGAGGCAGAGGTAGAGCTGCCCGAGCCACGAGGATGGTGGATCATGTTGATCCAGTTGCATAGGTTCCGGCAGTGCCAGCTCTTTATAGGTAGGGGAGCCAGGCTTATTTCCCCCAATACTTCATAAGGCTTTTATGAGATTCTTGGCGGAGCAGATGCCCAGGGACCTCCCATTCCACTGGCAGCTCCTCGGGATGCTGTAGATGCTCCTATTCCTCAAGCAACTCCTCAGGTTGCGGTAGATATTGGTGCTAAGGCTTAGGGAGCCCTTATTCCAGGTCTAGATGTAGCTCCAGTAGTTCATGCTTCAGGTGGTTATGTTCGATAGGCAGCAGGTATTGTGCCTCCAGTTGTTCAGGCTGGTCAGCTAACCCAAGTGGTAGATCATGCCGATGATCCGGCGAGGTTGTATAGTTTTACCAGACCTAATCCTCTGAAGTTATCTGATCATACATCAGATAAGCCCCCTGAGCTTCTTGATAGATTCCAGTGTATTCTTGAGGTTCTTGGGTATCTTGAGCAGTATGGAATTGAGTATACTGCCTTCCAGTTTGAGGGTCCAGCTTTAGCTTGGTGGACCACACTTAGATCAGCTAGGTAGGGCTTGCCTAAACTGACCTAGAGTGAGTTTTCCCACCGATTCATGGAGAAGTTTTATCCTTACACTCAAAAGGATGAGTAGAGGGGGCAGTTTGAAAAGATTGGATAGGGTAACCTGTCAGTCTCGGAGTATGAGCTTTTGTTCTCTGAGATGTCTCCGTATACTCGATCTTGTGCAGGAGCCCTTTGAGAGGGTCAAACATTTTATTGATGGGCTTTCTCCCTATTTGCGGTCCCACATGGCTTGTGAGATTGAGGCCAGAACTCCGTTTAATGTCGATGTTGATATTGCTAGGAGGTATAATCTATATCATAAATTGGAGATAGAGGAGTTAGAGCAGGTGAGTAAGAGATCCCATGGTTCAGGGCTTTCTAGTACCCCATCTAGAGGACTGAGTTATTAGCAACAGAGTAGGCCTCATGTAAGGCCAGTTCATTTCCCAACGTGAGGTTTTTAGGAAAAAGACTAACAGAGCAGAGTTGAAGAGAGAGAATTATACTCAAGTCTTATTTCTCTTAAGTTAAGAAAAAGGGAAATTATTTTAGCATTTGAAGCTTTTGGTTAAGCGACAAAGAGAAAGAACACCAAGATTTTCATTGATGTGAATATTAACAGCTGAAAATAGGAGTCAAAAATACATGTATACCATGGAGGAATAAAACACCCTTCCCATCACCCCACCTACATTCCCCTCCTCTTCTAACCTACATAAAAAAAGAAGAATTCTGGAGAAAATGTGGTAGGAAATCGCTTCCAACTTTTTTCTTCTTTATAATGGTGTTGTTTGAATTAGTTATCATCTCGTACTAACTACTGGATAATTTTGCTCATCAAAACTTAGATTGTATAAAGTTTGAACCCTTCCGTTCCGTGATTTTTACATACTTCATTTAACTGTTTGAACCGTATCAAAAGGTGCAAATCTCTGTATCTCTTAGTTGAATGTATAAACATACGATGGCTTAGGGTGTTTTCATGCAGCGCCAGTATGGCTTAGGGTGTTTTCATTGTCGTGATCCAGGGCATCATAAGAGGGATTTCCCTTATCTTCATTAGCAGGGTAGTAGCCATCCTTTCTCTCGCCCTCTGGCGCCTATGCAATAGCAGCCTCAGGGTACCCCTTTGGGTTCTCAGCCAGCTCGTGGTACACCACTGCCTGGTAGAGGTCGTGGGCGTAGTTCTGGTGGTCCCTTTAGAGATGGTTCTCAGAGTGGAGCACAACTCAACCACAGAGACAGCTATATGCATTACTAGCCAGGTAGGATGCTGAGGTATATCCAGTTGTTGTTACTGGTACTCTATCTGTTTGTAGTCGAGATGCATATGCTTTGGTGGATCCAGGATCTATCTATTCATATGTCTCTCCTTATTTTGCTTCGGGTTTTCATGTTAATTATATGCGTCTCCATGATCCATTATGTGTTTATACTCCTATCAGAGAAACGATTATAGTGGATCGATTTTATCCAGGTTGTACCATGTTCTTTGGGGGTTATGAGACCCGGGTGGACCTTTTGGTGTTAGATAGGGTTGATTTTGATGTCATTATCAGCATGGATTGGGTAGCGTCATGTCATACCACCTTGAATTGTCATGCAAAGTCTCTTAAGTTATCTCTTCCTGGTTCAGCACCGGTGGTGTGGCAGGGCTCTTATTTTCCACCCACGGGGCACATTATTTCTTTCCTGAAGGCGAAACAGAAGATTGATAAAGGGTGTTCAACATATCTTTCCATAGTTCGAGATACCACTATGGAGATTCCATCCCTCGATTTTAAACATGTGTTGAGGGAGTTCTCTAATGTGTTTCAAGATGATCTCCCAGGACTTCCTCCTAATCGAGAGATCGTGTATGGCATTGATATAGTGCCAGGAACTCAACCTATTTCCATCCCTCCTTATCGCATGGCTCCGTCAGAGTTGAAGGGGCAGCTGTAGGCTTTGCTGATACGGGATTCATTTGGCCGAGTATCTCTCTATGGGGTACTCCTGTTCTGTTTTCGAAGAAGAAAGACGAGACTATGCAGATGTGTATTGACTTTCGTTAGCTAAATAAGGTTACCATCAAGAACAAGTACCCCTTGCCTCGTAGTGATGATTTGTTTGATCAATTGCAGGTGATATTTGACTATTTTACCTATATTTTTAGGGTAGGTTTGCCATGTTATGATAGTACACCTAAGAGTTTATATGCAAAATTCTCAAGAGTTGATACTAATTGAGTTGTTTGGTGTTGTAGGATTTGAACATGGTGAATTGAGCAAGAAAGTGCTAGTTTTGGAGCTAAAAGTGCAGATGTTGAAGAGTTCAAGTGATCCGTGTGCCACGCGAGTGATACGGGAAGAAATAGAGTCTTTTCTTAGGAATTGAATAAAAGTTTCATCGCATTTAGGCCAAATACGCGAGCGCCACGCGAGCTGAATTGCCTGAAGAAAATTAGTCCGCATGGCATGCGGGTGCCACGTGAAGCACAGAACCATGGGGCAAAATTTTAAGGGCTTTTGGTACTTTTGCTTAGTTTTCTACAGGGTATAAAAGCTTCTTTTGCCTCTATTATGAATTTTATATTGGAAAAGAAGCAAAAAGGAGGCTAGAAATTTGGAGACTTCAAAAATACGAGTTTTTCCTAAATTATTCCTACTTTTTGTAATTTATTCATTCATGAATTATTTTGATATGAATATCATGAATAGGAGTAGCTAATTGACCCATTCTAGGGTTGATTGAACCACTCCAATACTTATGTGTTATGAATATTTATTTCAGTGAATGAAACTTGTGAATCCTTCTTATCTAAGTGTTTATATTTTGATTGCTATTAATTGGAAGGGCCCCCAATTGATTGTTCCCATTATTCTTGTATGTCTAGGGATAGATTCATAGGTTTCGGTTAAACACGTAGCAATATTTTAACCTAAAACCAAGGTATTACTTAGGTTGTCAATAAGGTGATCTGTGACCATTGACCCTGATTGTGATCTAAACTTGTAGTCCTAAGTATCTTCACCTTATGGTACGTATTTTGGAGGGACACGAACAGTAACTAAGGTGTTGGAAGCAGGTTTCTTTTGGCCTACATTGTTAAAGGATGCTAACATTTGGGTCCGGGCTTGTGATGAGTGCCAGAGGACTGGAAACATCTCCCATCGTCATGAGATGCCTATGAAACCAATCTTGGAGGTTGAGGTATTTGATGTGTGGGGAATAGATTTCATGGGTCCATTTGTTAGCTCCTATGGGAACAAGTACATACTTGTGGCATTAGATTACGTCTCCAAGTGGGTCGAGGTTGTTGCTCTCCCCACTAATGATGCCAAGGGAGTTACTCAGTTCCTTAAAAGGAACATCTTCTCTAGATTTGGTACTCCTCGGGCTATCATTAGTGATGGGGGAAGTCATTTTTGCAACCAAGTGTTCAAGAGGTTATTGGAAAAGTATGGTGTTCATCATAAGGTTGCCACATCTTATCACCCGCAGACCAGCGGGCAAGTTGAGGTCTCAAATAGAGAGATTAAAAGTGTGCTTCAAAAGACTGTAAATGCTACCAGGACTGATTGGGCAAGGAAGCTGGATGACGCTTTATGGGCTTATAGGACTACTTACAAGACACCTATAGGGATGACACCTTACAAGATGGTGTTCGGGAAGGCATGTCACTTGCCTGTACAGTTAGAGCATAGAGCTTTGTGGGCTCTTAGGAGAGTAAATTTGAATTATGACTCTGCAGCCTCTGGCAGAATCAATGAGCTGCATGAACTTGAGGAGAGACGCTTTAACGTTTATGAGAGTGCGAGACTATACAAAAAGAGGATGAAAAAGTTGCATGACAAGAGGATAATAGATAGGAGCTTTAAGCTGGGTGAATAGGTATTGCTTTATAATTCCAGACTTCGTTTATTCCCTGGTAAGCTTAAGTCGAGGTGGTCTCGACCATTTAATGTTGTACAAGTGGAACCTCATGGAGCTGTGGAAGTAGAGACTGGAGATGGTTGAAGACGATTTAAGGTAAATGAACAAAGGTTGAAAAGTTATTATGGAACGAAAGAAGAGGTCAAGGTGATCTCTATCTGGTACTTTTACGAGTGATTGAAGCCTGCATAATGTTGTGCCATGACGATAAATAAGGCGCTTCTGGAGACGCAGCCCGTGTATGTAATTGTAAATAAAAGAAATAAAAAAATAAAAAAATACAAAAAGAGTCGTACCAACTAATTCTTGGTACCTTACTGATTGTGTGATGGTAGTCCAACTATTTGTGTATCCTTAGTGGTGAGTTGATAAGAAGCTAATTATGATGTAAGTGATGGGAAGTCTGATGTACCCTCGTGTTTGTTTTATATTGGATAGTTGTGCGTATTGCTCAGTTGACCTGTGGCTTGTCCTATTTCTGTCCTGATTACTATGATGTTGGTGCTTGTCTGTAGTATATGCTATTTGGAATTGCTATACGATTGATGTGTTTAAACTCTAAGTGTAGGGTCATAACACTATCTTACTCTCATGTGCTTTTTTTTTAATAACGAACTGGTTGGTGTGCTATGCCATGTGTGTGAAGTTGACTTGTTATTTTTTATGCTATTTTGTTTTATTACTTGGTTATTTTCTCTTTAGTTGTAGGTGTTGACTACAATGGGACGTGTAAGAAAGAATACTGGGCAGGAAAAGGAAGCTGATTCTGAGCAACAACTTGCAGCCAAGCAGCGCAAGACAGTTTCTTGCATTGTATGACGTGATGATAGAGCCAAAGAAGATTACAAAGAGATTTGTGGTAAGACGTTTCTGAGTGAATCACCTATTGACACTGAGATGTGTAGGAGAAAGTTTCCAGATGTGTTGGAGGAAATTCAAAGGAGACATTGGGATGTGTTGCTAACTGGGTTTGGCAAAGCCAACATATCTTGGGTCCGAGAGCTGCTGCACTTCTGCTGGTGGGCCTGCTGATACTGCAGTAGCTGCTGTGACTATTTCTGATGTTGTTCCTGGTGCACGTCCTGATGCGAGCACCAGTTGTTCGACTACTACTGCTTGACAGGGAGAACCACCACCCTACTTGTTAAATATATTTTTGTTATAGTGCAGTGAGGACACTGTCTACTCTTATTGTGTGGGGTGGGAGTTTATTGTGTGGTACTTGATTATTTTAGGATATTTTCATACTTTCTTGTCACTTGACAGTTTTTTATTTATTTCTTGCTTTCTAGTTTTTGTTGGGTCTGTAATATCCTAAATATTCATGGCCTGTAATAGAATTGTATTCTGAATATTTAGTAGTTCATTAATATTAAAGTTAGTTTTAGCTCAATTAATTCTTAGTTTATCAATAATCTCTTTGGGTTTTCTTAACCTTGGTTCTTTCTCATTGAGTTTTATGAGTAGGCAGAAAAAGAGAGAAGTGAGGAATTCGGAATGCAACACTCAGCTAGAACTACCTAGATATTTTTGAACTTCCTTTTTGAGTTCATTGTGAGGATTGCGAGGTGAAACTGAATTGATCTTTGAGTTCCATGTACAATATGTGGTGAGTTTATTTGTGTGCCTCTCATTGTTTCATGTTAAGTCTAGAACTTGCCCTGCTTGTTGTTTGAGGCGAAATCCTAGGTAGTCTTGATCTTAAGAATGAAAGTAGGCCTTCTTTGGCCCGCCAGTTCCCAAATTAGCCTATCAAATGAATATATTCCGTTGAGTCCCCAATTTGAGCCTATTGACCTTTTCTTTGGCAACTTGAATTAAAAGCCCTATCCATTTTTCTATTTACCTCTCTTGTTACCCATCTTCCCCTTAACTACTTTAGGTTGTTTATTTGGAAAGATTGTGGGTTATTAATAAAAGTTGTTGTATACTTGGGAAGAAAGTTGCAAAAGAATGAAGGAATGAAATACTTGATATCCTCTTCGTATAGAAAGATGTAAAAAAAAAAAAAAGAGAAATAAAGGATGGGGGCAATGTTCCTATGCTCGGTTAAGGGTGATAAAAGCCTCGAGTATGAACACGGCAAAGGCACCCTAGTGAGGTTGATGTGTCTCATTGAACTCTTAGGTCCCCAATCATGTGTTTGAATTTTATGGGTGAGTTTTGCTAAGTTGTTGTCGCGAGTCCTTATCTAATCTTGAACAAGTACCCCTTGCCTCGTAGTGATGATTTGTTTGATCAATTGCAGGTGATATTTGGCTATTTTACCTATATTGTCAGGGTAATTTTACCATGTTATGATAGTACACCTAAGAGTTTATATTCAAAATTCTCAAGAGTTGATACTAATTGAGTTGTTTCGTGTTGTAGGATTTGAACATGGTGAATTGAGCAAGAAAGTGCTAGTTTTAGAGGTAAAAGTGAAGATGTTGAAGAGCTCAAGTGATCCGTGTGCCACGCGAGTGACAAGGGAAGAAATAGAGTCTTTGCTTAGGAATTGAATAAAAATTTCAGCCCATTTAGGCCAAATACGCGAGCGCCACGCGAGCTGAATTGCCTGAAGAAATTAGTCTGCGTGGCACGTGGGTGCCACGCGAAGCATAGAACCATAGGGTGAAATTTTAAGGGCTTTTTGGTACTTTTGCTTAGTTTCCTACAGGGTATAAAAGCTTCTTTTGCCTCCATTATGAATTTTACACTATAAAAGAAGCAAAAAAGAGGCTAGAGCTTTGGAGACTTCAAGAACACGAGTTTTTCCTAAATTCTTCCTTACTTTTTGATATGACTATAATTCATTCATGAATTATTTTGATATGACTATCATGAATATGAGTGGCTAATTCACCAATTCTCGGGTTGATTGAACCACTCCAATACTTATGTGTTATGAATATTTATTTTAATAAATGAAACTTGTGAATCCTTCCTATCTAAGTGTTTATGTTTTGATTGCTATTATTTGGAAGGGCTCCCAATTGATTGTTCCCATTATTCTTGTGTGTCTAGGTATAGATTCATAGGTTTGTATTAAACACTTAGAAATATTTCAACCTAAAACCAAGGTATTACTTAGGTTGTCAATAAGGTGATCTGTGACCATCGACCCTGATTGTGAAAGTTACTGCTATTACATAGGAGTGAATAGTAGAATAATTGGAGCAAGTGTTCAATAAGAAGAAAACCAAGTTGAATTTGTTAAAAGAATTACTCTAACACATAGGTAGGAGTTGGGTAGATCAATCCTAGGCTTTTAAATCCTTGATTAATTATTTCTTAATATTTTGCTACTTACTTTAGTGATATTTAGTTGTTACATTGAAACCATTATTTAAATACAAACCTTGGGAGTTAATTGGTTAGATAAATTAGCTAGAATAACAACTAGATTTCGGGCGTTCCCTGTGGGATTCAACCTAGGGACTTTAAGTACCGAGCTATATTTGCTGCGACCGCTTAGTCCCTTTTATAGGGCATAGTTGAGCGTGATCAGCAGGGTGCTAGATTCTTTTCTAAGATTGATTTGCGGTCTGGTTATCATCAGTGGATGATTCGCGAGTCAGATATCCTAAAGGCTGCTTTAAGGACTCATTACGACCATTACGAGTTCCTATTTATGTCTTTTGGGCTTAATAATGCCCCTGCAGGCTTTATAGAACTCATGAACCGGGTGTTTAAGCCATTTCTTGATTTCTTTTCCATTGTCTTCATTTGATATTCTTATATATTCTCATAGCCTCGAAGAGCATGATTATCATTTGAGGGTGGTTCTTCATACCCTCTATGATCGTAAGTCGTATGCCAAGTTCTTGAAATGCAAGTTCTGCCTTGATTCTGTGGCATCCTTGGGTCACGAGATTGATCTACAGCAGATTGAGGTGGTGCAAGATTGGCCTCGTCTTACCTCGCCGATGGAGATTCACAACTTTCTTGGTTTGACATGTTATTATCGGAGGTTCATGGAGAGGTTTTCCACTATTGCAGCTCGCCTGACTCGCCTGACCCAGAAGTCTGTTCAGTTCCGATGGTCCGATAAGTGTCAGGGGAGCTTCCAGAAGCTCAAGGCCTTATTGACTTCATCTCCAGTGCTATCCCTTCCTTCTGGCACCGGTGAGTTTTTAATCTATTACGATGCATCCAGTATGGGTCTTGGATGTGTTCTTATGCAGCACGGGAGGGTGATTGCTTATGCTTCCAGACAACTGAAGCCCAATGAGAAGAACTATCCAACTCATGATATAGAGTTGGTAGCTGTGGTCTTCGCTCTGAAGAATTGGAGGCACTATCTTAATGGCGAGCCTTGTGAGGTGTATACCGATCATAAGAGCTTGTGGTATCTCTTATTTGAAAAAGATCTTAATGGCCGGCAGCAGAGATGTCTTAAGTTAATTAAAGATTATGATCCTACCATCGACTATCAACCTAAGAAGGCAAATGTGGTAGCGGATGCTTTGAGCAAGAAGTCTATAGGCAATCTAGCTTTCCTTTATGCTATCATGAGATCTTTGACTCGACAGTTGTAGTCCCTTCGCGACTCTAATGTGAGATTTCTTCACCAACACTCCAGCCGAGTCCTGGCATATATTATAGCTCAGTCTTTCTGAGTCAGTCAGATTAAGGGAAAAAATTCGAGGATTCTCAATTGAGGAGTTGCATGGTCTTGTCCTAAATGGAGGAGTTTACTCCTTTGAGCTTGATTCAGATGGAATTCTTTGGTTTAATGGCCGACTTTGTGTCCCTGATGTCCGAGATCTGAGGCAGTCAGTGCTTCGCGAGGCTCATAACTCGTGTTATTCTATTCATCCTGGCATTACTAAGATGTATCAGGATCTCTGAGATGTGTTTGATTATGTGTCTCATTACTTAAACTGTCAGCAAGTTATGTTCGAGCACCGGAGATCGGCAAGTTTAGCTCAGGCATTGAACATTCTTGAGTGGAAGTAGGAGCAGATCATTATGGATTTTGTGCGTGGTTTGCCAAAGACCCTGCGACGCCATTATTCCGTCTGGGTCATTGTGAACAGACTGACTAAATCAACTCACTTTATCCCTGTGAAGACTACTGATTTAGCTTTGACATTGGCTCAGATTTCATTGATCATTTCATGGCACTCCTATATCAAATATTTCAGATCAGGGTTCTTAGTTTACTTCCCAGTTTAGGCAGTCTTTTCAGGGGGAGTTGGGGACCCAGGTGTAGCTTGGCATGGCATTCCATCCTCAGACTGATGGTCAGTCCAAGCGGGTTTTTCAGGTTCTGGAGGATATGCTGAGAGCTTGTGCACTAGACTTCGGAGGCCAATGGGATAATCATTTGGCCTTAGCAGAGTTTTCTTATAATAACAGCTATCAGTCCTCCATTCATTTGATAGGCCTTGTATGGCTGTAGATGTTGTTCTCCAATAGGTTGGTTCAAGTCTCTAAAAGTCGAGGTTATGAGTTTAGAGATGGTTCATTAGATTCTTGATGTTGTTCGTGTTATTCAAGAGCGTCTGCGGACCGCTCAGATCAGGTAGATTTCATACTCGAATCAGAGAAGCCGAGATTTAGAGTTCGAGGTTGGCGACATGGTATTTCTGAAAGTGTCGTCGATGCACGATGTAAAGAGATTTGGGAGGAAAAAGAAGCTCAGTCCTAGGTTCATTAGCCCTTTTCGTATTGAGAAATGTATTGGTAAGGTGGCTTGTCGGCTCGATTTGCCAGCTTCTATTCTAGTTCACCCGGTGTTTCATGTATCGATGCTTCATAAGTGTATTCGGGATCTTTCCAAAGTATTTGAGGTAGATCCTACTCAGCTAGATTCACCTCTAGCTTATGAGGAGTTCCCAATTGCTATAGTTTCCCGAGATGTCCGAAAGCTTTGTTCGAAGCAGATTTCGATGGTTTGAGTGCAATGGTATAACCGTCGAGGAGGACACTTGGGAGCTTGAGTCCAGCATGCGTGAGAGATATCCTCATCTCTTCGATAACTCGGGTATGAATTTGATTCCTAGAACTTAAAAGTTCTTATTAGTGTTTGGGTTTCTACTTTCGTGATGGTATAATTTTGTCTATTGAATGGTTATCGAAAGTTAGCATAGGAATTCTTATTATCTAGGAGGAATCTGCTCTAGACTCTGGCTCGTTTGAGGACGAACGAGAGTCTAAGTGGAGAATGAAGTGACCTTAGAAAGTTATTTCAGAAGTTAGGACTTTGATTGGCGTAACGACAATCTTAAAAGCTCCGTAAGGTCCATTAGGATATGTCTGTAATATTTGAGTTGATTCAGATATTTTTTGGTAGGTTTTTTGAGAAGGTTTCCGTTTCAGTTGTCGATAAAGCTTAAAAGAGATTTTGGAGCTGGATTTGACTAAATGAGCTCCTATTCAAAATTCAAAAGTTGCGTTAGGTTAGTATGGTAATTTTTGAGCTGTGGGAACTTTTGGAAATGAATTCTGAGGTCGTTAGGTCAGTTTCACCAAAATTCTAAAATTTAAATATCGACCTCTTTCCACGTGAGCCGTATTTTGAGTTTCGGAGATCCGATTCAAGTTCCATCTTTGCAAGCATGTCAAACAAGTATTGTATGACCTGTGTACAAAATTTGGGATCATTCTAAGCCTTGTAGGGTCCCGTTTGGACCCGAATTGAAGACAAGCTGTTGCTAGTGCGAAAAATTAAGCAGCTTTCCAAAACGGTATAAAAGCTCCTTTTTGGCTGATTTCCTTCTAATTTATTTCTAGCCCCTTCCAAGTTGATTTAGGCTGAAATTTTAGTGTCAAAATTAATCCAAAATTATCATGTATCGATCCTAAGCTAACATATTTAGTTAATTCATGATTCTCGTACTAGAAACTCTTGAAATTGAATTGGAAATTGGGTTAGAACCCTAAAAATTATAAAAATTGAGAAATTTGATGAAATTGAATTTGATATGAAAACTAATGATATTATTGGTCTCGTGGGACTATGAGGAGTCCAGAAATATATAATTTATGGGGTTCTAGGTAAGCCCGGTCTAGGGGCATTTTGATAATTTTCATTCTTTTCTGTATAATGGTTAGATACTCTTTCTTCAGGCACTTATAAGTGTTAATAGGTTTCCTTCGCTCAGAAAAGGATTACTATGAGAGGCATCAAAAAGGAAAAGAAGTCGTTCAGTAGCTATTCTGACCCAGGACTTGAGGTAAGTGATAGTATCCATTTATTTGATTACCTTTGGCCTTGAGGATATTCTACCACTTGTTTCTTATGTGTGTAGCTTCTGATAGGCCTAGTTTCTATGCCTAAGCTTCGGGTTTGCATGGTATTCCAGATGTTATGACTTGTTATTGCTATTACATTGAGAATAGGAGTATTGTACTCAAGTAATGGGTTTGATATCTTCTTCCCAGCAGTCGATGAGAGTCTCGCACCGGTGAAGGGTTATTATTGCATATATCTCCTTCCTGCACCAGAGATAGGTTTCGGGCACGTGTGGTCTCATTGCACTATGATACATTAATTTCATATCTTTATCTGTGTTTTGTGAACTATATGGACTTGTTGCATTGTTTATTTGTGATTGACTTAGTTGATTGGCTGCTGTGATTCTATTTTCCCCAGAAGAGTGTACCTACCCCTTAAGGTCGCTAGTTATTCCTCGCTTATTGAGTCCTTATGACTGACTTCTTCTTTGTTTCTTGTTGTGTTTTTTCGTTTCGGCAGATTATGCTCCAGGACCCAGCTAGCCACATTATGATTAAGGAGTAGTACGCTTCCAGCTGTCCACGATGAGCCAGCTTGTTCATTGAGGCCGCCAGCTGTGGATATTATAGTTTATCTTATTTTTCTCCCTTGAGGAGATGTGTATATCTTTTGGACTTCTTATATGTTTGATTTGAAAACCTCTAAACCTGTGTATTTTGGGTAGTTAGCTGTATTATTCAGAGACTTTGTATATATGTCTATCCTTGGGAGTTATCTTGTATTTTTAATGTTAGATTCATTTGTTTTCATAGTAATTCTATGCCATTTATATCGATTCGTATATGGTTTCTATCCTGTGTATAGGGTTCGCCCGACAGGTCTAGGAGAGGTAGTCGGGTGCCCGTAGGGCTTAGCCGAGAATTCGAGTCGCATCACTAACATTCTAAGCATTAGTCTAAAGCAGAGCGTATGTTACAAACTTAACAAAAGCCGCCTAGCTCTTGGAGCGTGTATGCTCGTTAAGGCACCTAAAGCATGCTAACATTCTAAGCATTAGAATAAAGCAAAAGTTTTCTACTACAAACACAATTATAGCCGTCAATGATTGGTTCAACTCGCAAGCTACTTCTTAGAAGCGCACATATGTCTTCAACAGACAAATTACGTTGCCATCTATTGGTGCAATCACGTTTCCATCTACTGGCGCAACTCCAAAGCCAACTTTCTACAAGCGCAAATCACGTCTTCTTCAGCTAAACAAAGACGCCTCCAACGGGCATGAATCATGACTTCATCAGATGGGTACAAATGCTCCCCACGAGCATAAATGCTATCCGTGAGCTCAAGTACACTCTCCGCGAGCTCAAGTACATTCTCCGTGAGTGCAAAGGCGTTCTCAATAAGCGCAAGCTTAATTCCAATAACAGCTGGCATACAACTTATGGATGAGCCAAAAATTTCTAAGACAACAACGTAAATGATGAACTCAAACACTTTGACAAAAGATTATTTGTTTCATCACGCTAAAGTCTGGGATGCTAAAAATTGCTAAACGATCAATCAGGTGCAACGATCATTACGATGACTAACTGAACCTAAGGTCAAAGGAATAATGTCTACACCTGTTACTCTGGTTGACAGTGAAGAGGAGCCCCTAGTCACTCATTGACCTGGCAAACTAACACTTGTGTGGCTCAAGCCTCCGCATCCACTTTTTTTTAGCACTCATCAATGCGCACATATATCATCAACAGCCGGAGCCGGCGGACTGAGTCCGATTCGGGAAGATCACAACCTATGCCCATCGTTTACGAAGAAGTCCCTCACCCCAATGGAAGAAACAGGGCTTCCATCCCTGACAACACTATCGGGTGTACCTATGGGTGTCAAACGGGTATACGGGTCCGGGTTCAGGTTGTAAAATACTAACCCCGCAGGTTTCGGGTACGGGTCCGGATACGGGTTTAAATTACGGGTTTTTAACGGGTCCGGGTTTTGGGTAGGAAAAAAAAACCCGTGCGGGTTCGGGTCTTAGCGGGTACGGGTACGGGTTCAGGTCTTAAAAAATCGGGTTTGAATCCGGGTTTTATTTTTTTAATAATATTATTTTAAATACTTAAAAAAAGATGAATAATAGGAAAAATTGAAACACTTACTTATTTAAGATACTTGAACTATTAAAGTATTTAACTATTAAAGTATTGAACATTAAACTTCTAAATTTGAAAAGTGCAACTTCAAAACTAGATAATGAAAATTCAAATTACAAATTTAAATATGCCTATTTCTTTGTGTAATTTCTTCCATGTCATTTTCCTCATGCTCCGGTATAGGTGCCATTGATAGTGCTTGATCACTTAACAGAATTTGTTCAAGGTATCATCTTGTTCTAGTGAGTCTTCAATTCCTTGGTTTCTTCGCTCCGATCTAATCCAGTCTCATAAACAAACTAGAACATCTAAAGCATTATTACCCAAAAGAGTGATGGGTATCACCTATTTGAGGTATATATCGAAGTTAATAATTGAAGTTCTATACCATATTTGAGTAATATATATTCAAATTCTTGATTTGTTATAGAATATCAAGTTTTTTTTTAATTAAATAGCTAAACTTGTTTCTCTTGAACATATTTCACTATTAGCAATATGGACACAAAACGAATTAAACCATGAGTGGAAAACTTGTGTATACCTTTCTCTACACATACAAGTTTTAACACTCAGTTTATTTTAACGGATACGGGTATATCCAGGAATACCCCATAATTTTGACGGGTCTTAACGGATATGGGTATTCATTAAGGAAAAAAAAACCTGTTCGGGTAGGGGTATTTTAAGGGGTTTACGAGTCCGGGTCCGGGTTTTTGCGGGTCCGGATGGGGTCGGGTTTTAATGAGTCCGGGTCCGGGTTTTGACGGGTAGACCCCTACCCGTTTGACACCCATAGGTGTACCACCCTACTCCTCGACCTGATCATTCGGAGGATCTCCACTTCATGGCTTACCTAGCCAAGGTAATCTTGTCCAACAGCCCCTCTCAACTTAATCAGCAGCGAACTTGAGCCTACGTCGCTCTCCAGCTCGATTAACGTAGGCCCATATGATTATGGACTCCGCATCATCTCCTTAAAAGTCGTTTATGCCTTTATAACCAACGGGCACACACCGTCAATGGTCACTTCAACTCTTGAGGATAAAGTCTCGGCTTTTAGCCCTAGAACTGCTGATTAACTCCCACGAGAGCCGAAGGATATGTGTGTGTACACATGCTCACGATGGAAAATGGCAACACGAGGGAGGCAAAATGCAAGGCAAAGGTCAACCTCAACATTCTAAAAGCTTTCTTTCAGGATTGGAATGAATTGACTCCGAGACGTCAAGTAATATATTCATTAGAGGGAACAGGATATGCGCTTCACTCTTTTTTCCTGAACAAGGTTTTGTCCTAATTGGATTTTTCTTGTAAGGTTTTTAATGAGGCAACTCTCGAAGCGTATGCCTTTTTCATCACTGGCAAATAGTTTGTTGATCGGCCCTTTAAGGCTAAGTCAGCCGAAGGTCCTGAAGAACTGCTGGAACATCATTTCACTTCCTATGACACCACTTAGCAAGTGGGGGGACTGAGTTTGTGGCAAAAATTCCACCACCCCTAATCCTTCTCCTTTGTGTGGTAGGAATCCTAGCCTACTTATGTAATGGGCCAAGGGCCTCATAAATAGAATTCTATTAAGGTTAGGATATGGGTAATGTTTAGCCTATAAATACCCCATTCTCCCCCATTGTAATTCCCATCACGGAATTCTATAAAAATCTAACTCTTCTCTCTCAATATTCGAGAAAGACTACAAGAGTTCTTTATTGTTCTTCACCATCAAGCGATTCTCCTAGAATCAACCTTTTCTCAAGGAATACAAGTTATTTATTCTGCTTTATTTACTTTTTCATTGTTTTTATTATATTTTTTGTGACCCTCTTATAAAACATTAATTTGTTTAACATATTGAGCTATTTTTAGGCATACATATTGGGTACTTAAGGACCTGATGAAGCGTTGAAGGTACCGCCCTTACTCCATATATCTATGATCTACCCAAGATGAAATTTTATGAGAGTCCGCACATTATAACTTAGAAAGATGTTAGCTTTGATACTCCTGGAATGTGAACTGGTTGATTTCTCCAATCGATTTTTCACTCCATTTGTTGAAGCTGGTTACTATGCATGAGTTCGGGACCACATGTCGTTGAAGCTCCATCTTTCAGATAACCTCCAATGGGATGATGTTTACGCTGCTCCGCGGATCCACTAGAACTTGCTCGATTTAGGCATCAAGCATCCCGATAGTAATGATCAGAGCGTCGCAGCATGAATGGTGGAATTCTCTGTCGTTGTCCTCACTAAACTCAATCGTGGTAATGTAAGGACTATGTTTTACTGCTTCGCGTGCCTCATCGGGTCTTGGCCCGCCAGAATTCGCGTTGACGCTCAGTTTATCCTTAGGGTCAGAAGTCTTGGGCCGTTTCCCCTCCTGTGAGCAAATCCTTAAGGTGTCGTTCTTTTAACCGGTGTGCGATTTTGAGCATCAGTGCCTTGCAATTAACTATAGGGTGGCCATTGCTCCACTGAAACTCGCAATAGGCCAAAAAACCTTTCCAGAAGCATTCTTGATGGTAGGTGGCCATTGTACCCATGAGCATAATATTCCAAAGTGATTCGTGACTAAGTCTACTACACTCACCTGCAACCCAAAGTCCTTGAAGTTGTGCTACCCTATATTTTTCTCGTGAGGACCTATTCGTTGGGCGTTGCTCTGCTTTTCTGAAGTTCTTACAGGATCTGCCTGATACCGTGTCCTACCCTTAGTTCTTCTGCTCCTAATATCCGCCTCTAGAGTTGGGGTACATGCTCGAATTCATCGTGCGTTATCATCGAGCACTTGAGATTCATCAAGCTTGATACTGAGATTTTTATTATATCGCCGGTGTAACCATTCCATGTTGTCACCGAATGTTGTCTAAGACTCCATTGTAGCTCTCGTGTGGCCAGTGAACCTAGGGGGTTCAAGCGCATACCGAAGACTACTACAGCTATGTTGTCAGGCACTGGAGGAAGCTCTATGCGCTCTCTCTTGAATCCCTCCAAATAGTCCTTCAGTAGCTCCCCATAATGCTAGCGGCCCTGGAAGATATCCTCCATCCTCTTCTCTCACTTCCGAGGTACCAGAATGCACTTTCTTAAACAGATCTTACATCTAGGTGAACGATTCGATTGTCCCCAGAGCCAACTAAGTTTACTATGTGAGGGCCCCCTTGGTTAAGGTTGAATTGAACCTCTTTACCAGAGTGGATTGAGATTGTTTCTTCATGATCTCACTGCTCTTGACGGATGTGTAGTAGGCAGTTATATACTCGTGCGGATCAATGGTTCCATCTTACTTAAGGTTATCCAGCAAGCGGAATTGCTTAGGCATGTGGACAGGTGTTGCGCTCGCCTTATATGCATGTTTGAAGAACTTCTGCTCATCAACGACCGTAACTTGGAGTGGAGAACCAGTACGTTGCCGATCGGGACATGGATCACTTTTAGCTCCTTGAGAATATCTTGGATGACGGGAGCCCATTCAAGGCCTTGATTGTTGGCCGCTGTAAAACTTCCTGGAGGAGGGAGGGGGGGTTTCCCTGTTGATCCTTCGTCTGGGCATGGAAGCTGGTGAGTTATCCAGGCGCTCTAATCCTCGTTGGGATGCCGGCCTCAGGAATAAACCAGTGAAAAACGCCTTTAGTCATTTGGAAAAGATGTAGGCCATGATAGCCAAGTTATTTGTAGTTTGATCCTCCTGCGCTTTTAGAAAGTTGGCAAGGAGGTCTTCGAGCTTATTGTTTTCGTTCGACAGATCATTCTGACTATCGACAAAGATTGGACCCTTAGGAGTGTCCTTTGGCTGTCCATCGAGATCATTGGGATCTTTGGATGGGTCGTCAACCATATCAATGGTGTTCTTTGGGACATAATTATTGCCGTTCGACATGGTCGTGCTTCTCCTTCGTAGAAACCTACAATTGTCTGGGCCCCACGGTGGGCGCCAAACTGTTCGTGCCTATAAATTGCTTAATAGGTTAAATAGATAAAATTTATAACGGGTCACAAGCAATACAATAAATAATAAGGAAAAGTAAATAAGGAAGAAAATAAATAAATTGTATTCCTTGAGAATTGTCGGATTATTGGAGAATTGGCTGATGATTAATACAATAAGGGAGAGGGTGTATTTATAGTTATAGGTTTACCTCATTCCTAATAATGATAAAATATAATGACTCTAGGTCGTATGCCTGTTTACTCAAGGCGGCGATACTAATTAACCCTAATTAGATTACTGTAACCCTAAGGCCGCAGTATGTATGCCTTGCGTTTCGAGGTCCGTGTCTGCTGAGCGGTCGTGGCTTATGGAGCAGAAGTGTATTCTCATTACTCGGTGACCTATAGAGTAAGCCTAGTCTTTTCTAGCTGGACTCGTATCCCCGTAATCTTGGGTGGCATATTTTTTCTCACACATATGATATTTTCAATTATAATATATGCGATATTATGGCTCATTATTTGAGCTACACTTAGATTTGAAACCTTCTATAGATGAATAGAATTTGTATTATTCAATGTTAAAGAATTTTGTGGATGAACAATGTTAACTAGCAAATTTAACAGATGATCTGCATATGATCTATTGGGCGAGCAACGAGCGCTGAGCGTTACGCGTACTCAGGGCACACAGTCGGGCACTTGGGGCATAAGCATCGTAGAACTAAGCCCCGCACATGAGCCTCAGAGCGTTTTGCCAGTGTCTTGCCCAGAGGCGAGCCCCGAGGCGACTCCCATAAAATCCTTTTAAAATAGAGATTAAGAATTCTTTCAAGTTAGAGATTCCTCACCTCCCTTGAACATAATTGGCCCAGAATAAATTTATTAGCACGTAATTCAAAACTTAACAAATTCAAAGGTAGCAAACCCTTTTTAAACTGAAAAAGTGAAATAGTGGACTTTTACATTTATCCTTATTAATAATGAAAAATAAAAATATAAATAGGGGTTCAATTGTACATATCAAATATGAATTATTCTAGATCTATTTTGTGAACTCTATTTGGTCCATTGTTAGCTCGTGGAGGTTGTGGACAAAAGCACTTATGTGTTGTCACGTTACATGTGGGCTCTGCGTCTATGCATCTCATGATTGCAACACAATCGGCATCCTTAGAGCACGCAATCACGAAATTGCTTGCTTGTCCTGGAAACAGACATTGTTAAACAAATTGTTGAAAAATCAAAATAAAAACAAGAGTTAACATATTTAATATGACTAATGTATGCATATATATATAGAGGCACATGAAAAATTTCTAAACCTTTTAAAGTGCAAGAAGCTAGATAAGTAATATTACTGCGAAAATGTGACATGAGGAATATATAGAATGGAGGTTATCATAGTTTTTGTGACTAGCTCTGTCATAAGTGGAATATAATATAACAAAAAGGCATAGATCTCTTACATAACAAAATAAGCAAAATGAAGACCCAAACAACTTTTAAGAATGATGCCTTCTCCATTCTAATACTAGTATTTGTGGCAGCAGAACTATTATAACTATTTATGACTGTTATTATAAGAGTATGTTGCTTTTAGCAACATATTTATAGGAAAATATTAGAGATGCACCAAAGTTCCAGCTGATGGAGAAACAGTTGCAAAGATAAACTCTAAAGTTAAAAAGAGTAAAATTTTAATGCCCTTACCATAATACTGTAACTAGTAATTGACATACTAAATCTAAGAATATGGTAACACAATCTTTTCTAGCATGACTTACTTTGGTAAGTCAGTCCTTTATAAGGGTCCCTTCTTATGTTTGAGAAGTGATCTAAAATCTAAGTTTGCTTATAATAAACTCATTTGCTAATATTATATATGTACATGAAACTCTACAAAACATGTTTTTAATTAGGGTGAAACAACTCTTTGTCCTTCTCATGCGGATAGCTAGTTGAAATAATGTATCAATTATAGTACAAATATTTCATTTATTAATTAAAAATAATATTTTATCGTTTGCAAATAACATCTATGACCAAACACTTACTCTTCCAACACTTGGTCCTAAAATGAGGGTCACTGCAGAGCGTGTTTTGACTAAGGATATACAAGGAAAAAAAAACTAAATCTGAAAACCAAGTCATGATTAACTGAAACAAATTGCTCAGGTAGTTATCAAAAGGCATAAGTACTGCATTTTCTTTTATTATTATTTTCTTCATCTTTTTGAGTATAGGACCCTTCATTTTAAAGGGATAATTAAATATTTGGTCGATCTAGTCGATAGATCAATTACCTTATTGGGTAAGTTTAAAAAGAGGTCCCAAGCATGTCTTTTAATAATGAAAAGAGCCTCAAATTTTAAAAAATAGGTATAGGGTCCTCCATTAGGATTAGCGTTAATTGGGTAAAAAATATATAAAAACTTAACCCTCAAGTTTTAAAGTTTACACTTTGCACCCTCTAATAAACCCTCATTTTACCCCGCCCCCCAAATGGTAAAAAAATTTCCCACCCAATAGCTCCCCCTGCCGTCCCCCACCACCCCCATTACTGCTCCGACGATTCCGGCGAGTTTTCGGCCATTTTTTTTTTTGTTTTTTTGGTTCACTATCAGCTCCCCAAAGTAGATTCAACAACCATTTCCAAGTATATTGTGTATTTGCAAAATATGTGTTCTAAAAAAATTTGAGATCTGTCAAAATTTGCTCAGCCATTTACAACGCGAATCTCAGCTAATCGTCTTGGATTTTCAGCCACATTTGGTCTATGGTAAGTGTTCTTTAACTTTATAGTCGAGAAATTTGATTTGAAGCTAAAAGCTACCGGATTGACAATTTTGAAGAACTGGATTTGGTTTCTGGTCAAACATCCGTCGACGAGATGGTTGATGTTTAAACATCTCATTGATGTTTTTGTGCGCATCGTATCATATGTTTAAACATATATGGCTGCTGAGCGTATGTTTAAACCATTAAATATTTGGACTTATATTTAAACATCATGCATGATGTTTGAATATAAATCAGGATCACTAAACATCATTGAGGATGTTTAAACATAAATGCAAATGTTTAAACATATGAGCGTATGTTTAAACATTCTCAATGATGTTTAGTAATCCTGAATGATATTCAAACATCATGCATGATGTTTAAACATAAGTCCAAATACTGATGTTTAAACAACCTCAATGATGTTTAGTAATCCTGAATGATATTCAAACTTCTTAAAAAAATGTTTAAACATACATAAATATATGTTTAAACATTTGTATCGATGTTTTGACAATCCTAAATGATATTTACACATCACTCAGGATGTTTAAACATTATTCCAAATGTTTAAACATTTGTATTGATGTGTGAACACTGTAAATTTTTTTTACAGAATGTTTGAAGCAGTACCTTTCATAATTTGTGAATATGGCTTCTATAAACAATTGTATTATGAAATTTATGCTATAAGGATCTAATTTAGACCATCTTTATATCTTCAGGACAAATAATGGGTCCCGTATTATTGGTAGTTGATTATCTCGGCGAATGGGTGGAGAAAGCTAAAAATTTTGTTTGGTTTCTCGTTGTCAAAGAGAGTAGACCTATTCTTGTTAGTAAGCAGGTTACTTATAATGAGTTGGTTGAAAAAATCATTCAAAGTTGGGGAATTCTTGATGATCCGAGGGATCTTTCTATTACGTACTTGTTGAGCATTGCAAAGCAAAGACTGCACCCTCTCACATTAGGAATGACATTGATGTCTCTCTTTTTATGGCTGATGTGGATGCATCTGGTGCTAGGCTCACTCTACGTGTAAATATGGTTCCTCGGTCTGAAAATTCTAATGAACAAAATCATGGGTTGGATGACATTGGGGAGGAGGCTTCATTAAATATGAATGTGCCCGTGAAGGAAGAAGAGGAAGAAGCAAAAGAAATCCAAGAAGATAATGAGGTACAGTTTCCTGATTCAATACTATCACAAGGCAGGCACACTCGGCCAGACGGCACTGGTTTCTACACAGGGCAAACATTCACGAACAAGCGCGAGTTGGTTGTGCTGTTGAAGCTTGCTGCAGTGAGAGTGCCTTTCTATTTTCAGTATGTGAAGAATAAGAAGAATGTATTTTGTGCTAGATGTGTGGACTAGAATTGCCACTGGTGGATTCGAGCCATGAAGTACAAGAGTTGTGACATGTTTTATATCACTGTCTACAACAACCAGTACACTTGTGGTTCTGAGCATTCTAAAAGCCATCATCCACACACCACGTGCAATGTTGTTGGAGAGTACATGAAGAACAGGTTTCATGATGGAAAAGCACCATCCACCAAAGAAATAAAGGATGCAGTTCTAGTAGAGTTGGGCTACAAAATAAGCTATTGGAAGTGTCTCAAGGGCAGCAACATTGCAAAGTGTTTGGCAAGGGGGTCACCCGAACATGGCTATGCCATTCTTGGTGCATACAGCTATATGATTCGGCAGTCAAATGAAGGAAGCAAGACAGCATTACAGCTTGATGAACAAGGGAGGTTTTTGTATTTTTTTGTTTCTTACGGTTCATGGATCAGGGGGTTTAAGACTATTAGAGAAGTCCTGGCTATTGATGGCACTTTTTTGACGGGTCCATATGGTGGAGTGTTGTTGTCTGCTGCCGGTCAGGGTGCTCAAAATCACATCTTTCCTCTTGCATTTTGTGTAGTTGACAAAGAGTGCGATGCCGCCTACGAATTCTTTTTTGAGCAATTGGTCGGAATGGTCCCGGACGATGATGAGTTGTGCATTATCTCCGACAGGCACAGAAGCATTGAAAAAGCTGTTTCTAAGGTTTTCCCATTTCCTAACTATGGTTATTGCATGAGGCACCTTGATGAGAACCTCTACACGACTTTTCATTGTAGAGATTTAATTAGTAAATACATTACTGCAGCGGAGGCGTATACGGTTGCTCAGTTTGATAAGCATTTGAAAGAAATTGAAGAAATTGACCCGAGGGTATCCAACTACCTGGTTGATCTTGGGGTTGAGAAGTGGAGCAGAGCACACTTCCCTGGAAACAGGTACCTGAATTACACGAAACATATACTTAGATGTTTGAAACATTATTGTTGATGTTTGAAACATAGTATTGGATGTTTAAACATATTAACGAATGTTCCAGTATGTGTGTGACTACATTTCTAAACATTTTAATATATGTTTTGAAACATATCCGTAATGTTTAATATGTGTTCACAATAATTTAGCAGATGTTTGAAACATTTTGGTTTATGTTTAAACATATATATTGATGTTTCTGTCTTTTTAGTGCATTGTTATTGCTTCTGACATAATTTATTGTTCAGGTTTCAGATTCAGGTTCATATCAACTTTATTGTTTGTTAATATTGTAGGTTCAATGTGATGACCACAAACATTGTCGAATCGGTTAACTCAATGTTTAGGAATCACAAAGAATTTCCAATTGATGCGCTTTTCAATGCTGTAAGCGAGAACTGTGCTGAAAAATTTCTCCAGAGGTGCGTGAAATTTTTGTATAGTTCGAACACTTGTGTCCCCTTAATTGAGGAGGTGATATCAGCCAACAATTCATTGGGCATCAAGCTTTTGGTGCATCGAGTGAATACCTGTTTTTTCAAAGTCAAAGGAGGAGGTCCAACAAATATGACTTATGAGGTGGACCTACACAACAGGATATGTACTTGCAAGCGGTTTGATTTGGACAAGATACGTTGTCCACATGCTATGGCAGCTATGAGGTTGAAGTATCCATATGAGTTTGGGAGGAAAATCTACGAATACACGTCGCCATATTATTATGTAGATTCCTACTTGCTTGCATATGCCGAAGCAATCTATCCAGTTCCGAATGAACAATCTTGGCATGACTGTCCTCATGAGCTGAAGGAATGGAAATTACCTTGCCCTTACTTGAAACTTGGCCGTGGAAGAAGGGGGATGAAGAGAATTCCATCCGTTGGAGAGCGATTCAAAAAGAGGAGAAACAAATGCGGGATTTGCAAAAAGCTTGGCCACAAAAAAAAAACTACCTGCCCAACAGTTACAAGACCAAGTCTGAATGATCCCACAAGTGTTTAGCTGCTGCTTTATACAATCCTTTTATTTGGGTGTTTGTTGTTGAATTTCTGAACTTCTTTTTAGACAATCATTTATTTATGTAATCTCTATTTAGACAATCCTTTATTTATGTTCGTATTAAGTTATTAAGGTGTGTCTTCTTTTCTCATACTTTGCCTGCTTCTTTGTTCCATATAAAATATTTGATCGCACTTGAGTCTGTTCCAAACATCTTGCAAAATGTTTAAACATATAACAAAATGTTTAAACATCTTGAACTATGTTTAAACATCAGTGGAGATGTATACACATTAGATCAAATGTTTAAACATAAGTTAATATGTTTCAACATCACGTGTAATGTGTAAACATATTATGAAATGTTTCAGATTCCACCGAATATGTTAAACATCCCACTGAATGTTTAAACATCACAACAGATGTTTTCACAGTAACTGTGAAAAACTGCACGTCTACATTGAAAAGACGGGTTCTCCTGAAAAGACACATTTCAAAACTGCACGACTGCACTGAAAAGACACATTCATTCCACAAGGTGCCTCTTAAAGTATAAATGGTGATTTTTAAAAACCACATTGACATCCTATAAATACCCAACACTATATGCACCAACAGTATATGCAAATTTTCCATCACCAACAACTTCAACAACATAAATATGTATGAAGTAGGATCAAACGACCCCTTGCAGGTTGGAAATAGTGATCAAGCATCACGTCACAACCAACCAATCCAGAATGCGCCACAAAGAGAACGACGAGGCGGTATAAATTGGGAAGTTGCAATTCTAAAGGACGACATGGCAGAGATGAATCGAGCCATAGAAATAGTACGAGCAGATTTATGGCGTTTAAGGTACAGGTACGTGAGGGATCACCGAAGGGTCATGCAAATAATTACAAAAATTTTGGATGAACTGGACCTGGAGATTGAAGGCGTATGAAGTTTATGATATATTTTAAGTTGTTATATATAATCTAGTTTCCGTATTAACCGTATTATTATGTTGTAAACTTTATATCATGTAAACTTTATATCATGTAACATATTATTATGTTGTAAAATTTATATCCGTACGCTGTAAACTTTATTATTTTTGTCTCTTTTTTACAACTGCTTCTTCTCATTTTAGTATAGTAATTGCAATGTTTAACAAGCAGGCGGGATCTTAAACATTTAACACGATATTTAAACATATGTCATTATGTTTAAGATCTCAATAATTTACTTAAACATAATGTGTTATATTTAAAAATTTGTCATGATGTTTAAACATCACGTGTGATGTTTAAATATATCATATTATGTATAAACATCACATGTGATGTTTATACATAATATGATATATTTAAACATCATGACAAATGTTTAAGATTCTGCCAAATATTCAAAACATCAGCCGCTGATGTTTAACATTTCGTAAGATGTTGCACATCGTACGAGATGTTTCAAACATCTTATGGAATGTTTAAACATCATAGCAGATGTTTGAAACATATGACTATATGTTTGAACATTTCATCAAATGTTTAAACATATCATGCTATGTTTGGATGAAGCAATCTATTTTTTTGCAAGTATGCAACCATATGTTGAGTTATGAGACGTATAATTACACATTTTGAACGATAAACTTAATGATTAAGTATAAAAAGTATAATTCCATCGATATTGAAGGTGTTTGAAATGATTACACTGGTGATTGGTGTTTCTATCAATCAAGATGGAAGTGTTTGAGTGAAAAGTGTTAGTGTTATGAGTGATAACACCAACAACTAAGCATTTACATGTATTTTTATTGAAAGATAAACATATTGCTGGTTTAAACTTCAATAATTAGTCGTTCCTATGTGCATGTGAATGATTTTGAACAAAATTGGACTGAAAACTCTATTTTAACTTGTTCACTCATGTAGATGAACACTAATAAAAGAGTTTGGAGTGACCTGTCAAGTGATTAGAGTTAATCTAAGTTTTCATCGAAAATTGAAAGGTTTAGAGTCAAAACGGTAAAAAAAAAACACTTTAAAGTAAGTATATATTGATAATTGAACTCATTCTTATTGAAAACTCAATCTTAAGCTTAAACATCATACGAGATGTTTCAAACATCTTCTCATATGTTTAAACATCATAACAGATGTTTGAAACATATCACAATATGTTTGCACATTTCATGAAATGTTTAAACATATCATGCTATGTTTGGATGTAGCAATCTATTTTTTACAAGTATGCAACCATATGTTGAGTGATGAGACATATAATTACACATTTTGAACGATAAACTTAATGATTAAGTATAAAAAGTATAATTCCATCGATATTGAAGGTGTTTGAAATGATAACACTGGTGATTGGTGTTTCTATCAATCAAGATGGAGGTGTTTGAGTGAAAAGTGTTAGTGTTATGAGTGATAACACCAACAACTAAGCATTTACATGTATTTTTATTGTAAGGTAAACATATTGGTGGTTTCAATTACAATAATTAGTCGTTCCTATATGCATGTGAATGATTTTGAACAAAGTTAGAGTGAGAACTCTATTTTAACTTGTTCACTCATGTAGATGAACATTAATAAAAGAGTTTGGAGTGACCTATCAAGTGATTAGAGTTAATCTAAGTTTTCATCGAAAATTGAAGGGTTTAGGAGTTGCAACGGTAAAAAAAAACACTTTAAAGTAAGTATATATTGATAATTGAGCTCATTCTTATTGAAAACTCAAGCTTAAGCTTAAACATCATACGAAATGTTTCAAACATCTTCTCATATGTTTAAACATCATAACAGATGTTTGAAACATATCACAATATGTTTGCACATTTCATGAAATGTTTAAACATAGTCAAAATATGTTTAAACATCGATATTCATGTTTGCACATCGACTAAGATGTTGGAAACATACCCACACGATGTTTAACATTTTTCGAGATGTTTAAACATTTCCTGAGATGTTTAAACATGTGTGGTGATGTTTTTATAAACCGCATTGATGCCAAAACTATTATTTGGAGCGAATGTGTAGTATTTTTGTGACAATGAGCAGTCGTATTTAATGTGAATGTGCAGTTATTCTAATGTGTAAAAGGGAAAAGATGAAGGGGTGTACGTGGGGTTATGAAGGGGTGTGTTTGAATTTATGAAGGGGTGGATGTGAATAGGCACATACACAACTACATATGAATAGGCACCTCCTGTAACCATTACATATGCAACCGAAAAGGCACCAAATTTAGCCTATATATATGTTCCATAATTACTTCAATCCATCCCAAACAAAATCTGAAGAAAACAACACAAACCAACACTATTAGAAAGCATTTGAATCTGCAGCAAGCAATGACATTAACAACAACAAAGATGCCTCGCCGAGGAACGCACCCAAGAGTACCATAACGTGATCGTAGAGTGCCAAGGACCACTGAAATCGAATATGTCCGTGAAGATATTGCAACCTTGAGTGCAGATGTGGATCAATTACCAGCATATATTGGAAATATTGAGGATCAAGTGACGCAATTAACAACTAGGTTCGACGAATTCCTTGAGGAGTATAAGATAAATATACATCTTATCAAGCGTATGCTCCGTGGTATTCAAGTTGAACTCAAGATTGACCCGCAGAACTACTCTACACCACCACGTCCTCCAGCGGCACACATGTGAAGTGAAGATATAATGTAATTTGAATTGTCTCTTTTTAAGTCTAGTCATTTAATTTTCAGTTTGTTTACGATGCCGTGTTTTTTAGTCTTGTACTTTCATTTTCCGTTTCATTGTTTTGAATAATTATTAAGTGGTATTAAGTATTTCTTATCAAAAAGAAAAACAAAAAGGAACGAAAGAAAAACATAAATGTGATGTTTAAACATCCACATGATGTTTTTTAAATCAGTGAGATCTATACAGTGCACATAACCAAAGTATTTACATAAAACATATAATTATCCTTACATGACGATCAACAAAACATAACATAACATAAAATTAAGAAAACAAGCAAAAAACAAATACTTAGTTATCCTTACATGCCAACAAATACTTAATTGTCCAACCATAACTTATCAAACTACGGTACCATCTTCCCACGAAATATGTCCACAGCCCATTTTACCCTAAAATCCACCATGGTGTTGTCACAGAGCTTGTCCCAGGGAGTCTTTGTAAGAAGGTGCTCAATGAAGGCAAGGGCATAACCACCTGATGCAGTACGAGTGTTGTTTGTCGGGAGGTCTTTCACACGCTCATATGGCCACAATGTTTTGTTCAGGATATCCTCCGGCAAACTTTCGAACATCTCGCACTGTCTGATGAAAATGGGGAAAAGGGAAGTGATTTGCTTGAGCAGTGTGTCAAATTCATCATCAGTGTTGTCACTGTACAGGGAGTCGTATACCCTTATCTTACCTTCCTCCACAAGGAACTCCACAGTGACAAAATGAACACCTTTCAATTTCAACACACAGTAAATCCTCTTCACCCCAGCCCACTTCACACCCCCTGGGTTCGGCTGCTTACCTTGTCCATAGTCCAGCATATCATCCTTGAATTGAACAGTCTCAAGCTGTACTTTTAGGGGTGCAGCCAAGGCATCAGCGAGTACACGATGCTTTTTGTAAAGGTCACACAATTTCTTAGAGAAATTCAAATCCAAAATGACATCAGATTTGAGATAGAACTGGGAGTGAGCATTCTTTTTAAGTCTCATCAGGCTCATGATTTCCTCAACATGCTGCAGAAAAGGAAAGAAAAAAGGGAAAAAAAACACATAAACACCAGGCAGAACATGTCAACATCAGTTGAAATGTTTAAACATCTTGTGATATGTTGCAACATCGTATAGATGTTTAGCATTATATAAACATATATGTGTAATGTTTAAACATTAGCTAATATGTTTACACATTATGTATTATGTTTACACATATCATAAGTTATTTGTGAAAATACTGCTTGTTATGTTTGCACATCCCAATCCATGTTTAAATATCTGCTCTAATATATGCACTAAGAAAAAAGAATTAGGGTGAGTTGGGTGTACCTTTTCCTTCAAATTGCTTTCCATTCTAATGATCTCTTCTAGATCCTTGTAATTGTACTCATGCCCAAGAAAAAGTGGACATTTTTCCTCTTTCTTCTCTGCCAAGAAGGCATCCAATGCATCTTTGCTCTTCTTATCCACAGCCTTGTAAATATCAATCTTCCCCTTCACTATCTTCTTCTTCCCCTTTCTTCCTGAAGCAGTAAATGGAGATTTCAGAACTCTACTAGGGAACACTGTTCTCAAACCTGTTCTCTTGGGCACCTGGGTCTTCATCATTTCTTTCAACTGTTCTAACATAGTCTCAATCCCACCAACCTTCAACATCAATCTATCAGTGTCCTCCTTGCACTTTAAGCATTTGCAAGTGCACTCTCCAGTCGACGTACCCACAACTTCTTCTTCTCTCCTCACAAATCCTCCTCTAGTACTGCCACCATCTTCTTTTCTTCTAGCAGGTCCTCTACTGCTGCCATCTTCTTCTCTTCCAATAACTCCTCCTCTACCCTCATCCTGCCTTCTAGCATATCCAAAAAGATCCCCAGCAATTCCAGTGTACTCTCTTCCACTTACTCCAAAAAGATCAGCACCCTTGCCCCCACTGTATCCCGTCAACATTTCACCACGGCTTAGCACAACATGTTCTAGAGGGGTGTTAGGAACAACAGCTTGTTTCCTCAACATTGTCACCCCATCCAACTGCCGCATCAAGCCATCAATCACCACGTCCTCTACATCCTCAAATGGCACAAAGTCATGGAGCACATCTCTCAACTCTTTGGGTGTGGGTACGAGGTAAGGGTGCACCTCCTGTAATAAAATAACCACAAATGTTAAAACTATGTATATATGTTAAATGTCTGTATATATGTTCCTAAAACATTTAATGTGATGTTTAAACATTACACGAAATGTTTAAACATTTCATGTGATGTAGAAACATCACGACTAATGTTTAAATATTTCGTGTAATGCTTAAACATCAGTACTAATGTTTAAGCATTTAGTGTAACATTTAAACATCAGTACCAGTGTTTAAACATTTCATGTGATGTTTAAAAATTTTGTGTAATGTTTAAACATCACTACTAATGTTTACAGAAATAATGCATTGTTGAATGTGAAAGATCTAGGGAATAAAAGAATGCTTACCTGGGTGTCAACATGCTGGAACACTGCATCTGGGTCCTTTTCTACCTTCTCCCCCAACCAATGCTTCATCCGTGGTATTGTCTTCTCCTTAAGGTATGCCCTTAGCCTAAGTGCCGGAATAGCCTCTAACACCAATTCCATGAAAGCCAATGGGAATCCATACAGTGTATAGCTATTCTCAGGAGCAATCCAGCTTGTAAAATCCTTCAGGATGTAAAACACAGTCAAGTCAAAGCGTTTTCTTCCCCATGGGTACTTGTAAAATTATTCAGGGCTGCTCGCGAGACAAACAACCCATTCCTCAATACCACTGTTAGTGTCCTTTGAACACCACACTTAGTGCTCGAACCAACACAAACATAAACTGAACCTTATGTCATCATCCTTCACCAGGTCTTCACTCTCTATCAATTCCAGAATATAATCACCACTTGCAGCTTTCTTCCCCTTCCTTGAAACTAAATCCCACAAATCTTTCCCCTTGCTATGGGCTTCATCCATGAAATCATCAGGGGGAGGTAGGGCACAACTCAATTTTGTCATCAGGGCGAACTCCTGCATCCCAAAACGAAGAGGCAAATCATGGAATTTAAACCACGCCTCAAACTTCTTCTGACAAATAACCCAGCGAAGTAAAATATTGTGAACCAGCTTTGGAGCAAAGATACACTTGGGCAAATCGATTAGGTGCCCGAAACAGCTTTTCCTTGAATCTTTCCATTAGATTAAAATGTTTTAAAGCTTTACGAAATTTTTCCAACTTCGAGTGCAGAGATGATCTGACTGTCACCTTCTTTGTTGCGAACGCATTATTATACTCCATCCACGTCTTCATTTGACTCAAATCAAGCAGGTCAGTCTTTATGCATGGGGTAACCTCATCAGCCAACTCCACCTGAAATTGATACAAGAAAAACAATCATTACACAGTCACATTGCTAATGAAGAAAAAAGTTTCATGTAAGATGTTTAAACATCACCCAACATGTTTCAAACATCTTATAATATGTTTGAAATATAATCTATAATGTTTGAAATAAATCCAAACATCATTTATTATGTTTGAAACATAATACAATATGTTTGAAACATTCGGACTGATGTTCGAACATATTCGTATATGTTTGAAACATCATACAAGATGTGTAAACATAAGCATCGATGTTACCTCCTGTTCTGTTGCCTCTACAAATTGATCCTCTGTTGTTGCTTCTGTTGTTGCAGGCAAATCATGAACGTCTTTTCTTCTTCCTTCCCTTGCCTCACTAACTCTAACTTGAGGCATAGCACCACTTTCTCCTCTTTGTTCATTACTTGGCTCTGCTTCTGCATCCTCTGTACCGTCTTCACTACTTCTTGATCTTTGTTGTTCCTCTTCCTCGTCGTGTTGATTTTTGATAAGATCCCGACTAGCTTGACTAGCACGACTAGCGCTTGGGCTCTCGAAAGAGACCTGTAAAAGATCTGGTACTGCCCTGCTTCTTTGTCTTTTTGCACGAGGAGATTCACTTTCAGATTCCATGGAAACTTGCCTCTTTGTGGCATTGGTTGTGGTCTTCTGGACCTTCTTAGCAGCGGCAACCGTAGCCTTTACCAGTTGCCTTTTTTTGGGGGGCATGTTGCCTACATACACAAATAAGTTTCTTTATAAGAACAAAATATGGTGCAAAAAACATCATACATACAGGGAAGAAACATCATGAGTAATGTTTAAACATCACGCTGAATGTTTGTATTCTACAGGGGCTGATGTTTAAGCATCTCTATTGATGTTTAAATCAAGGTAACATTTCTCCGGCTAAACATCCGGTGATATGGCCAAACACATCACAGATGTTTCAAACATCTTACGGGATGTTTGAAACTGACGGATTTTGTTTAACCATATCACCGACAACTACACACAAATTTCAGTCAAAACTTCATCATTTCCTCCTTCAAACCAACCCCAGTCAGAATCATCAAACAAACAAAACTTTAAAATAAAATTCTAGGGTTTTTCTTGACACCAGAAACGGAACAAAAAATTGGTAAAAAAATACAAACGGGTGAAGAAAAATACAATGTAGGTGTCGAAGAAGACTTACAATCGATAATCGGTGACAATCAATGAGCTTGACAGTCGGAATTTCGAGAAATGGTGCCAGGTCGTTGAAACGGGTCGGGTTTCCGGTCGGGAATGTTTGAGGAGTTTGAGAAGTTTGAGGAAATGTGTGGGGAAATGTTGGAAATATATATTTGAGGGGTTTGATTTTTGAAATGGTAGTGGGGTAGATAGTTTGTAAGTTTTGGGTGTTTTAATTATGCCCCGCAATTTTTAAAAGAGTCTAATCACCCCCCCCCCCCTCCACTTAAACTTAATCAACCATTTGAGAGAAAAGAAAAGGAAAAATAAATGAAAGGACCCTTTTTTTCATTTTACACTTGAGAGCCCCTTTTTGTGTCATTTTCTCTACTTTACTGTGGCCTCTAATTTTTCTAATCACTCTTTGTGCAAGTCACCACGTCCGGATCCATGCCCGCAACCCCCCATGGCCCGCCCAACCCTTGTTCTTCTTCACCCCTTCTTCTTCGCCTCTTCTTCCTTCTTCTCCCCTCCTTCTTCTTATTTTTTTGTCTTTTACGATCATAGATCTAAACTATTTCTCCTTCTTCTTCCTTTTTTTACTCTCATTTGAAAATTATTCTCATTCTTTTAAACTAATAGATCTGAAAAGTTATTAGTTTTCTCCTTTTTCTTAGTTTACTCACATATCTGAAAATCATATATTTTTTTTTTGCTTTGTTTGTTGGAGTTGTGTGTACATTTATTTGTATACTCCATGTACATCCCATGTATATATACACATATTCAGACGATTTGTAGTGAAATCAATGTATACGAAATGTTTTTTGGATGTATACTCAGTGTGTTTCATGATATATATAGTATGCACTTGAAACGACCTCGGTCAGTCATTTCGGAAGTTAGGACTCCGATTGGCGTGCCGATAATTTTAAAATAGTCGTAATATCCATTAGGACCTGTCTCTAAAATTTAAGCTAAATGAGACCTCGTTTGGTGGGCATCGGAAGAAGGTTTCGGTTTTATTATCGATAAATATTAAAAAGAGATTTTCAAGCTCGGTTTTGCCGAATGAGCTCCGATTCGAAATCTAAAAGCGCCGTTAGGTTCGTATGATTATTTGTGACTTTTGTGAACTTTCGAAAGTGAATTTCGATGTTGTTCGGCTAGTGGTTCTTCAGAAGGTGATTATCAGAGTAGTTGCTTAGCTCTGCTGCAGAGGCAGTTCTATGAACTGCTAGTCTGGCAGGATGCTGAGGCATCCGATGTAGTAAACCTATGTATTTCTTCTTCCCTTATATGTGAGTAAGATTTGATTCTTCCGATCGATCTGGAGATGGTCTGTCATATCATGTTCCATGGTTTTCTTGGATATTGTTTCTGTTAAGAATCGGTTGTGGTAGAGGGGCGAGCTTCTGGTATGATTTATTCTTGGCATTTGTGAGACCTTACTAATTTTTCTAGTCTAAATATGAGAGATTTGGCAGTAAGTGTCGGTATTATCTACCTGGCATCTTGTTGTTCCACCTTCTGTTATTATGTCAAATCAGTTTACCTCTCTTCTTGAAATTTCCTGGTGATAGGATAATGGGATCCTAATTCTTCACCATCAACAAGTGTATCGTTTCTTCTGGTGTAAAGTGATTAGTAAGTAATATTCGATCCACGTATCTTCTCTTGGTTCAAGACGCTAGTACAGTCATGTTATCCCATGAGCTTATCTGGGTTATAAAGGGGTTTTCTGGTAAATTGTCAGAGTTTACTTCTTATTGGGAGATTAAATTGACATAGATGTTGTTCCATAAAGCTTATTTAATGTCTATCTCTTTAATTACGATTCTTTAGTTAGCCTGACTCGGAAGTAGTGTAGCTTTGGGAGCCAAGTAAATAAAAAGATGAGCTTCCTGTAGCTCTAATTATTTTTATCTTCAGTCCATTGCCATCTCTTCTTTATTCGACACTGGTGAGCTTAGGCAGCCAGTAACCTATTGTGATGTTCCCTGTGTTGAGCCAGAGTGCGTGCCAAGGTAGCCGGGTAAGCACATTGTTGTTTTTCAAGGCTACTAAGGGTAATGAGAGGCATCATTTGACCTTTGATTTGATCCATCAGATAGTGATGCTTATAGAAAATGTATGGAAATGTGAACTCGAGAGTTGCAGCTGTTTGGAAACTCGAGAGAGTAATTTGGTAGCTCAGGTCTGAGCCGCGTTTTCTATTTAGCTAAGTCTTCCTTAATCCAGCAGGTTGTGCGAGGATGACTATTCTATTCAAATTAGTTGTATGAGTTTATACTCTAAGTGGAGGAGTCTTCCTCCAATTGATACCGCATCATAATATTAAATCTCTAAGGCGTTGCTGAAGCGTAAGCTAATTCTTTGTTTCATCGACCTGTTCTATATCGAAAGTATATCGACGAGGTGATTTGTTGGTGGAATCATGTTAGCCCATCAAGAGTTTCGTGTATCTTTGTTTCGAAAATGTAGAACTCTCCTATCGCGATCGAGGAAGGATCAGTGTAGTCAGAATAAGCTGGGCAATGGCGTTATGATATTATCCAGCTATGTATTCATCCAAGAGTTTGATATGCGTGTTATAATTCTGATCCTGTAATCAGGAAATAATGACCATGGAATAACTCATGAAGATCGTGCAAGTTCTCTTGTTATCTGCGTGAATCTTGCTTTAGACTTAGGCTCGTTCGAGGACGAACGAGAGTATAAGTGGAGGAGAATGAAACGACCTCGGTCAATCGTTTCGGAAATTAGGACTCCGATTGACGTACCGATAATTTTAAAATATTCGTAATATCCATTAGGACCTGTCGGTAAAATTTTAGCTTAATGAGACCTCGTTTGGTAGGAGTCGGAAGAAGGTTTTGGTTTTATTATCGATAAATAGTAAAAAGAGATTTTCGAACTCGGTTTTGGCGAATGAGCTCCAATTCGAAATCTGAAAGCGCCGTTAGGTTCGTATGATTATTTGTGACTTTTGTGAACTTTTGAAAGTGAATTTCGATGTTGTTCGGCTAGTTTCCGCTAAAATGCCGAAAGTTAAATAATTTGACTTTTTCTATTTAAATTCGCATCTTGAGTTTCAGGAATCCAATTTGAGATCCGCCTTCGCGAGTATGTTACATATATTTTGTATAACTGGTATGCAAAAGATGAAATTATTTTGAATATCGTAGGGTACCGTTTTATTTTTTACCGTAGCAGCGAATTTTAAAGGAAAAAGAAAAAAAAGGGAAAAAGACAAAACGAAATGAAAGAAAAGAATGAGAAAGGCGGTGGCCTTGGGATTAATAATCCCTTGGCTACTGCTCAATTAGAGATGAATCGTAATAGAAGCAAAAGCAGAACAGAAACGAGAACAGGAGAAGCAACACGGAAAAAATGTCAGAAAATGAATAAAGAAACGGAGAAAAATAGTATTTTCACCCCGAAACATTGAGGTAATGATCTTAATATATTATTTGAGTTTATTACGTGTGTTTAAATATGTTTTAACGGTAAAACTTGGAATATTATAAATCGCTTTAATAAGTTCAATTAATAGTTTAAAGGGTCAAATGGACCCCGATAATGGAATTGATTATATATTCGTACTCAGTGAGTTATGGGCAACATATAAATATAATTTATTTAGGGTTTTGTCAGGTGACTCTGAACCCTGTACATAGGCCTAGCCTATGTATTGCGTATGCGAATAGGGTATCAGGTTCCTACCTGGATTATTCTAAGATGTGATGAATATATTATATGTTATGTCCTAATGTTGGTATTGCATTGAGGATCCGAGCATTGTACTCTGGCTGTGAGTTGTCATCTACTTCTCGGTTTGCGATGAGAGTCCTGCACCAGTGAAGGGTCATTATTGCATATACTTCTCGGTTGGCGATGAGAGTCCCGCATTGGTGAAGGTCATTTTTGCATATACTTCTCGGTTGGCGATGAGAGTCCCGCATTGGTGAAGGTCATTTTTGCATATACTTCTCGGTTGGCGATGAGAGTCCCGCATTGGTGAAGGTCATTATTACATATACTTTCCGGTAATCGATGAGAGTCCCGAGCCGGTAAAGGGTCAACATTGCATATACTTCCCGGTAATCGATGAGAGTTCCGAGCCGGTGAAGGGTCGTTATTGCATATACTTTCCGGTAATCGATGAGAGTCCCGAGTCGGTGAAGGATCATTATTGCATATATCTCCTGGTAGACGATGCGAGTCCCACGCCAGAGATAGGTATCAGGCATACGCAACTGCATTGCATCGTATCGCATTCATCCCATCTCATTCATATGTGGCTGCATTGCATCGTACCGCATTCATCCCATCTCATTGGACCCCATACTGACTATTGTGTGTATTGTGTTGTGTTTTATGTATGCGTATGTATACCATGTCGTTGACATATCTCAATTTGCCTATATATTTATGGCTCGTATTCCGGGTTGCGGGGATCAGGTTGCACGCCGCAACGGCATAAATATATGGATCGAGTTGTCCGCCGCAACGGTATAAATATGTGGATCGGGTTGAACACCGCGAAGGTATGATGTATTTCTGATTGTTTATATGTTCGGGATACCTAAATGTTCTGGCTATCTTACGTTCCTGGTTGTTGATGAGTTTATGGTTTTATACGTGTTTCCAGTTATTATCTGGCTCTGCCTTTTTATAATTTAAATAAGAGGAATTTTGTTTATCTGTTTCTTCTTCCTGGCTAGCTATCCTGTTCTTTGAGGTGACTAGTCTGTCCCACGTATTGAGTCCTTTTGAGTCACCCTTGTTTGTTGTTTGTTTCTTGTTTATCTATTTTGTTTCGGCAGGTTCGCTCCAGGATTGAGTTCGCCACGTTGTGAAGGAGCGAAGATGACTTCAACTGTCAGGGTGTGCCAGCTTTTATTCCGGATGGCCACCAGTTTATTGGTTGTTATTTCAGTTGCATTTTGCTTCCTTTAGAAGGTATTTATCTTCTATTGTACTCTTAGATGTCTAATCTGGATAGCCCAAACCTTGTATTTGGGTAGTCAGCTGTAATTTCTTTTGTACAGCTTAGAGGTATCAGTATGTCTGTGTTTTTTTTTTTAAGTCTTGTCCTTATTTTTGAATTGTTATATTTATTTTCCTGATTTAATTGGTAAGGGTTCGCCCGACGGCTCTAGGGGAGGATGTCGGGTGCCCGCATGGCCTAACCGGATTCCGGGTCGTGTCAGCACTCTGACTATACAGTGAAGTTACAATAATATTTAATGTATAATCACTATATACATTGATTATACATGTTAGACTTTAACATATAAGGAATACATACACATAAAAAATAACAAAAAACTAAGAAAATATAAGAAGTTGAAGAAACCCGGTTTCCATGGCAGATCTGAACAACTCCATGAATAATCATTGAAAACGACAAAAAATAAAAACCAATTCACAGATATACAAAAAATTTCCATGGCAGATCTAGAAAAAAAAAAAGGAAACCAAAGTAAAGGAATTGCATGGAGAATGCGATGACAAAGGGTGGGGAGGGGGAGCAGGGAAGAAGGATGAGGAATGATACGAGTCAAACCCATGGAAGCAAATAACAAGTAACGGAAGGAAATGATAAACACGAGATCAAAGAAATAGGGACGGGGAAGAACAGAAAATAGAAGAAAGAACGAATCAAACTAACCAAGTAGATTGATTCAAAGGGAGAAAGAGACTTGAACCACTAACGGGGTCATACTAGCGGTGATCTACCATGGATTGCAAGTATGAGATACATGAAGCTCAAGCTTCAACAAGAAATAGCCAAGCCTATTCTATCTTCTCAATTCTATCTTCCAAACTAGCTAATGAAATAAAATGACTAAGTGTGGTATTTATAGGTTCACCACACTTCTAAATGAAATGTCTAAATAGCCCCTAATGATATAAAAACCATACAAGCCTCTTAGGGCCAAAATGGGGATTACACGTCAAATTTCCGTCCAAAACTAGGCAAAACAGACGCCCCAAATAGCAGAGTAGGCACCCCACCCTGCAGAGTACGCGCCCAGAGCAGGCGCCCCACCCTCCAAAGTAGGCGGTCCGCCCAAAAAGTAGGCGGTCCGCCCTTTTATGGGCGGCCTAAAGTCCAGAAAGTGTGCAGTCAACTAGGCGGTCCGCCTAGTCCAATGGCCGGTCCGCCTCCTTCCTGGGAGGCTTGGAAACGGCTCAGAATGGACTCTAAATGTTCCTTCTTGGTCTATAGCTGGTCCTCCCTCGATGGCGCTCAAGTCCATGACTCCAAATCACTCTCGAACCCTCCTCCGGTGCCCTTGTCTTGGATCCTTTGTGCTCTCGCGCTTGGCTCTTGATGGTTTGCACTTTGGCTCCAATTTGTCCCGCATCATCCTCCCCTTCTTGAAAGTATTTCGTCCTCGAAATCAAACCATCAAGCCTACATTCAAAGCAAGCACAAACAAAGATTCCCACTACAAGAGTAGGTTAGTTCCAAAAGTGTTGAAAAACACACTCTTGTGATAGAGCCAAGCATCAATAACAAGTAAAAAGATTATGTCTCCAAAGGAAACAACAAGTACTTGACTCCAAAGGAAAGTGCACTCAACACAAGAACAAGCAAAGAGACCAATAGGATATGGAACATGCAAGATATAGCAATCAAATTTCCTATGACCCCTAAGCTTATGACCAACACACCAAGCCTTCAAACTAATATTATCACAATGTGACACATTGGCTTTGGCATGCTCAACATCCAAGGTGTGATCAACATATGGGGTGGAGTAAACAAAATAGTTTAATTGGTAACTAACATCAAATACTCCACTCCCCTTCTTGGAAGCACTCTTACATACGCCAAGAGTGGCTTCCTCACCTCCAAATCCATCTCTAAGACAATCTCCCTCACTAGGCAAACTCCAAAGGAAGGTCTCCAAAATCGGCCCTTCATCATTATAGTCCACACAATGAAGGCTAGGACTACGAAGATGGTTCAACACAACCGATATCAAGACCACTCATCCCACTTGGAGTTCCAAACAATGGATCATCCTTAGAGTCTATCTTTACATACCATGGAGGTTCTATTTTACTATCAATCCTAGTCCGATACAATTCGCTACCATAAATGAGATTATCTTCGCATAATGGAAATGTACAAGCATGTACCTCAAATTCATGGTCATATAAAAGCATGGTATCAAGACTAGGTTGTTTACCCACACTCGAGGAGTCATCGAAAACAAATCGATCCATCTCACACTCTAGAGACTCCTCAAGGTCACAACCATCCTCACTACGACACATAGGTCCACCATTACCAAGCAACTCATCAAGGGAAAAAATAAGGTATTCATTCAAATCATCTTCCCCTTTATCAAATATAGGTGGGGTGTCATAACAAGGTTCACAAGCAAGGTCAACTTCACATTCTTCACTAATGAGAGGTTCACTGAAAAACCGAGCTCACATCATGATGTGCCTTATCATCCCTCTCAACTAGTGGTTCACAATCACACACAAGTTGACCAACCGACTCTACACAAGTTGCAAACACATTATAGTCACATAACTCATCAACTAGTATAAAACCTTCACAAATACTAACACATGACAAGGAAGTAACATGTTCGAGGGAAGAACTTTCACATACCTTTGAGTGGCCATCTTGCTCACTCAATGCACTTGAAGTGTCTTGAATTGTTTCTTCACCTTGAAGCTCATATTGGAAGATTTTCTTCACCTTGTCCATCCTTCTTGGGACATGATTGAGGCTCCATTGGTTTGCCTCCAAGAGTACCTACAAAAGAGCTAACACAAGTAGAAGAAAAAGATAAAGGTTAAGGTTAGAATAAGAGGTGTCCTCACTCTCAATGATTCTTTTTCCCTCCTTCTTTTCCCTCATTTTCTTTTCAAGGTTTGGTGTAGATTCAGGTGGTGACATCCCACACACATCACTCAACACATCCTCTCCTTTTTTCACTCGAGGAACGTCACCGGTCACTCTCTTACTCCTCTCAATCTTTTGTCTCTCAAATTCGGGTGAATTGGGACGAGGCCTAAGAATACCCATAGCCGGAGTAGGTGGACTTTTAACATCAACCCGGAATCTAGGACTAAGAGACTCATCACTTGAGGTCTCTTTCTTCTTTGTTGGTGAACCACTTGGCTTGGGAGCTTGTGGTTCGAGGTTCACCTTGTTGACAATTGTCAACTCTTTTCTTGCACTAGTCCCACCATGGCTTGTGATTGTAGGACTTCCTATTTGTACTCTTTCAAGCATAGGAATTCTCCTCAATGGTGTCCTACTATTTCTCATGTTCATAGGACTTCTTGATTGCTCACTTTTAATCATGGAATGAGGTTGTTGCTCCTTTGCCCTTTGCATAGACCATGAAAGTGTACTAGGAGGTAACTTGTCTCTTTCCCTAGTAGGTCTCAACTCATAGGTTTTTCGACCCTCGCTCACAAGATACTTGTCCTCCACAAGTCTATATTTCACTTTCTTGCCTTGCAACCATGGATCACCTAACCAAACATCAAGATGCCGCATGGGATACACATCACACCAAACATAGTTTTTGAAATTCCTATGAGATATGTACACCCAAACTTTTTTGGTAACCCATACTCCATTGTACTCATATGGATACTCTAAAGCATAGCATGGTAGCCTTAGCTTACTAACCAATGAAGAGCTAATGCAATTGGCATCGATGTCACCAACCTTTATCAAGTATCCTCCATTTCCCTCTACCTCAACATCAAACCTTCTTAGACCCAAGTTTAGTACAGGTTCATCCACGAGATAACTTGGAAGTCCAAGAATAGTATCTCCATCAACTTGAGTTTCCTTTATCCCTCCTCTCTTAGCAACACCACTAGGATAAGTTCCACTTCCCGTCACTCTTCCAACACTAGAAGTGTAGTTGAAAGTCGAGGAAGGAGTCTTATCATAGAACCCATAAGAACTCCTTGAAGAGGTAGGAGTGTGGTAGAAACTCTTTCTCCTCTTCTCGGTTCCATAACCCATCGCACCATTCCTACTACTACCCATACCCCTCATGGCATTGATAGCACAATTCAAGCCTTTTGTAGCAAGAGCAACACCATTTCTCACATCACCCTTCACATGGGAATAAGGAGCATTAAGCCGTTTAGCATAAGTAGGATAGGCAAGCTTCCCCCTTCCCATGGAACAACCACCTCCTCCTCCCATACTAATGGAAGGACCTCTACTACTCCCTTGCACACCATTAGCAACACCAAGAGAAAATGAAAATGAACAATTCTCATAATCAACCTCGTTATCCATTCTCTCTATGTTACTATCATCATATTCAAATTCACCACAAGAAGAGTAAGTAGGATCATCATACCTTGAAGCGTCACCATCTTCATATTCTTGAATTGGAGCATAAGATTCTTCACATTCATTTTCGCAAGCCCCATCCATAGCCTTCTTCATCTTCATAATCAACATAGTGACCCGCTTCATCATCATACGAGCCTTGGTTCCTCGAATCGTCATAGCAATACCCATCATCATCACCATAGGAACCACAGTCTCCATCATCTCCGCATGAGTCATACCCTCCACAATCGTCATCTGATGCCATAGTTGTAAGAAAAGAGTAAAGGACCTCACAAATTCACTCCCTCACGTGTATCACTCAAAAGAAGTCACTCAATTTTCTTTCCACTCATGTATACACTCAAAGTCGTTGGCTTTTGTGACCACACTCTATTGTTCTCACCACTCAAGCCTTTTTCCACTCAGGACCTTCTTGTCTCTTAGTAATCAAAATGGCAAGATCAATCAACTAATGCACCCAAGTAAAGGTTCGGAATGGAGTTTAAGTGACTCGATGTACGGAAGCTAATTTAATGCGCACTTGAAGCAAGCAAATTCTACAACTTTAAGTAAAAGACTCCAAGCCACACAACACCCTAAGGAATCAAACATCAGTGTTAATAAAGTAGGACTAATACCTTAGGAACACTAACCAAGAGGTACGGAAACAAACGGAACACAAAAACACACGAAACGAAGGCAAACGGACTCACCCCAGGAGTGGGCGGTCCGCCTCTGTAAGTGGGCGGTCCGTCCCCCTGAGAATCGGAGAGTTCACTAGGCGCCCCACCTATTATTTGGGCGCCCCGCCTACTGGTGCTTTTAGCACAGTCCGAAAACGTGTTTTTTGGTCTTTTGACACCCAAATCCCGATGTTTTCAAGGTGTTTTTCCAATCCGAAGGTACCCAATGGTGTTTTCAACCACTACAATCAATCCCCAATGATTTATAACAACATCCAATCCATAACGAATCCAAATCAAGAAATTTCAATCATCAAGGTTTTTTTCAATATTTTTGTGGTTTTTTTTTTTAATTTTTTCAACTTTTGATTTTCAACACAAAATCATGTAACAAGGGTACCAAATCAACGGGTAATCATCATAGATCAATCCACAATATCGAACAACCAACGGATCATCAAATCCAATCCACAATAAGATTTTTTTTTAATATTTTTTCACTTTTTTTCAAGAATATAAACACAATAACAATAAAGTAAAGATAAGATGAACAAGGAACGTGGATTCGTAAGAACGAAATCCTAGCCTTGCTCTGATACCAAGATGATACAGGTCAAACCCACGGAAGCAAGTAACAAGTAACGGAAGCAAATGATAAACACGAGATCAAAGAAATAGGGACGGGGAAGAACATAAAAATAGAAGAAAGAACGAATCAAACTAACCAAGTAGATTAATTCAAAGGGAGAAAGAGAATTGAACCGCTAACGGGGTCACACTAGCGGTAATCCACCATGGATTCCAAGTAATAGATACATGAAGCTCAAGCTATAACAAGAATGGCCAAGCCTATTCTATGTTCTCAATTCTATCTTCCAAACTAGCTAATGAAATAAAATGACTAAGTGTGGTGTTTATAGGTTCACCACACTTCTAAATGAAATGTTTAAATAGCCTTTAGTGATACAAAAATCATACAAGCCTCGTAGGGCCAAAATAGGGATTAGCCGTCAAATTCCCGTTCAAAAATAGGCAAAATAGGCACCCCAAATAGCAGAGTAGGCGCCCAACCCGGCAGAGTAGGCGCCCCACCCTCCAAAGTAGGCGGTCCGCCCAAAAAGTAGGCCGTCCGCCCCTTTTATGGGCGGCCCAAAGTCCATAGAATGTGCAGTCAACTAGGCGGTCCGCCTAGTCCAATGGGCGGTCCGCCCCCTTCCTGGGAGGCTTGGAAACGGCTCAAAATGGACTTTAAGTGTTCCTCCTTGGTCCATAGCCGGTCCTCCCTCGATGGCGCTCAAGTCCATGACTCCAAATCACTCTCGAACCCTCCTCCGGTGCCCTTGTCTTGGATCCTTTGTGCTCTCACGCTTGGCTCTTGATGGTTGGCGCTTTGACTCCAATTTGCCTTTCATCAAGGAAGGTCAGAGGAGAGTGAGAGGGCAAAGAGAGAGAGAACGAGGAGAGAGTGAGGAAGAGAGATAAAAGGGAGAGAGATAAGAGTGAGAGAGAGAGAAGGGAAATGATGGGTGAATAAATTATTAAGTGTTTCAAAAAAATAGAACATTATAAGGAGAAAAACTGACACGGCCCTTATTACTGGATGGGCCGTGCGAGCACCCGACAACCTCCCCTAGACCTGTAGGGTGAACCTTATAACGTTAAATCATGCAAACGATAAGAATTAAACTAAATAATGATATGAAATTAAGTTGAATGACATAATAAAAGCCTAATAGACACCTTCTTTATATTTATAAGATGAACATACATATATACAGATTGTTACAAGGATTGCAGCTGACTACCCAGATACATAGGTCTAGAGTCATCCAGATCACACATATATGAATTCCAAAAATATGTACATCTCCTCAGGAAGCAAAAAAATAAGATACAACTATGATAACTATAGTTGGTGGCCTCAACAAACAAGCTAGCTCACCACATAATGTCGAGAACGTCCTGCTCCTCACTCGCACTGCAAGTTGGGTCCTAGAGCAGAATCGGAAGAAATGAAAAGACGCAACAAAAATAAAGAGTGAGTGAGCCATAAGGACTCAATAAGTGAGGAATAAATAGCGACCTGGAGGGATAGATATGCTAGCCAGGGAAACAGAAGCAGTAACAAGCAAACAGATAAGCCAACCACAGATAAACAATGCAACAAGTTCATACAGCTCACATAACACATATAAGGACATGAAATGAATGTATTATGATGCAATGGGGTCACATGTGCTCGAAACCTATCTCCGGTATGGGACTCTCATCGACTACTAGGAGATATATGCAATAATAACCTTGTACCAGTGCGGAATTTTGTGAACTTGACCAATCATTTTGGGAGTTAGGGCTTCCATTGGCAAGCCGACAATCTTAAAAGCTCTGTAAGATCCATTAGGACCTGTATGTAATGTTTGAGCTGAATTGGTCCTCGTTTGATAGGTCTTGGAATACAATTTTGATTAAAGTGTCGGTAAAGCCCAATTGAGGCTTCAGAGCTCGATTTGAGTAAATGAGCTCAATTTCAAAACTTGAAAGTGTCGTTAGGTTTGTATGATCATTTGTGATATGCGTGAACTTTCAAAAATAAAATCTGAGGTCGTTCAAATAGTTTTTTCTTATGTTTTGAGAGTTGGAACTTAACCTCTTTCCATTAAAAATTTAACTTCCGTTTCGGGGATCCGTTTCAAGATCTGTCTTCGCGAGTAGGTTTTCTTATGTATTTTATAACATGCATGCAAATTTTAGGGTAATTCTAAGTTTCATCGAGGGTCTCATTTGGAAAAAAAATGCAGCACCAGCTGGTGCTTTCAGGAGGCATGGGATATGGTCTATGCGACCATGCCATAGCTAGTGCAATAGCACTTTGTCTTCTACTTTCTTCAGCATGAAAACGCCATGTGTGGTGCAATAGCATCGCACAAAGTTGCAAAAGCGACTGTACATGTGCGAAGGCAATGGCCTGGGGTATAATTATTACCTAGTGGTCTCGATAGAAGGTCTGGTAAGGGAAATATTTTGGTACCAATTCAACTAAAGTGATCATGTTATGTTCCTAAACCCTTCTATTGTGTTATTTCATGGTTGTTTGTGGTGGAGTTTCATGAATTGAGCTTGAAGGAAAGAAAGTTTGGACCCTAGTTTTGTTAAATTAGGGAATTAAGTCAAATTTAACTCAAGAGTGTGATCAAATGTTATATTTGGAATCCTGGGACTGTGCAGTGTCCAAAACTATATCGTTTATGGGTGTTCGACTATGTTTGGCCCAGGGTTAATTCAGTAATTTACTTTTATTCTCTGTCTAATAGTTAGATATTCTTTGGATCAAAAAGGGATTGTTTGGAGAGGCTTCGGAAAGGAAAAGGGATTACTCAACAACCGTATTTACCCGGGACTTGAGGTAAGTGAAAGTATCCATTTCTTTGACGACCTTTGGCTTTATGGATGTTCTAGCACGTGTTTCTTATGTGGGTAGCTGTCGATAGGGCGTGCTTACTACGGCATAGGTTCGGGCATCTATTGCATATCATGTTATTGTGACTTGATTTGATGATGTAATGAAAGTAGGGGTATCGCACCGCAGTTTATGAGTTGACATGTACTTTCGGGCAGTCAATGAGAGTCCTACCCGGGGAAGGGTTTATTGCATATATCTCCTAGTTGTTGATGAGAGTCCCATGCTGGGGATAGGTTTTGGGCACATGTGATATCATTTCATTATATCTCATCCATTTATGTCATTATACATGTGTGCTAGCTGTATGTAAGTTTTGCATTTACTATCTATGCATTATGTATTTGTTTGGCTGCTCTTACTTTCTAACTCCCTAGCTAGCTTATATATCCTTTGAGGTAGCTTGCTATTCCTCACTTACTGAGTCCTTATGAGTCTCTCCCTATCTGTTTCTTGTGTTATCTTTTTGGTTTGACAGATTCCACTCTAGGACCCAACATGCATCATGATTGAGGAGCAAGGACATTCCAGCTGTCTTGGTGAGCCAAATTTTGTGCGTGGAGGCCACCAACTATAGTGTTTATTTTGTCTAGACTTGTTTTTCTCCAATAGAGAGTTATATTTATCTTTTGGTTATCATAGATGTCATATCGTGAAACCTCTAGACCTTTGTATCTAGGTAACTGGCTGAATTATTTTCTACTTCTTATATGTACAATATCTTGTTTAAGCTTCTCTTGTGTCTCTATGTTAAGTTAAATTTAGTAGTGTTCGCACGACGATTATATGAGAGGTTGTCAGGTGCCCACACGGCCTATCTACTAATTCAGGTCGTGTTAGTTGGTATTAGAGCCCGGTGTAGAGTCTTTCAAAATCATGACAGTGTATAATAGAGTCCCGCTGATCGGGTAGAGGCGAGCTTACCTATCTACGAGAGGCTAAGGTGGTATTTAGGTAGCTTCCTTACCTTCCTTCTTGATAGTGTGTGCGTCTTTTTATTTGAAGCTAAATTTTTATATTACCTTAGTCGCAATAAATGGTGAGGATACGTAGCTCAGCGTGAGGCGGCAGAGCTAGAAGGAGCAGCCCTATGCCAGCTGCTCAACGTGGTGCAGGTGCCGGCCATGGTAAAGGACGAGGTAGAGGTTGTGGTCGAGGCAGAACTAGAAGTTCCCTGGCCGCGAGAGTTGTGGATCGTGCAGTTGATCCAATTATGGAGGCCCCTGCAGCACCGATTCCTAAGAGGCAGGGCATTCCAGGCTTTGTTAACAATTTTATTCCTCACGCAACTCCCCAGGTTGCCGCAGATGCTGATGTTCAGGCTTGGGGAGTTCCTATTGCAGCCCAGAATGCTGCTCCAACAAATCGTGTCCTAGAGGCAGCGGGTGTTGTTCCTCTAGTTTTTCAAGCTGGGCAACCAGCCCAGATGGTAGTTCCGCCTATGAATCTGCAGAGGCTATATTATTTTACTGGGCATAAATCTCCGACCATCTTAGGCCATTCTTCAGTGAATCCTCTAGAATTCTTTGATTGTTGCCAGCGTGTCTTAGAGTGGCTATTGGAGGAGTACGGTGTTGATTATACTGCATTTCAGTTTGAGGATCCAGCCCTAGCGTGGTGGGTTATCCTTCTCTCAACTAGACAAGGCTTGCCTAAACTGACCTTGTGCGAGTTCTCTCATAGATTTATGGAGAAGTTTCCCCCTCAAAGTGAGCTAGATGAGAAGTTGAGGCAGTTCGAGAGGATATGGTAAGGTAACTTGTTTGTCTCTAATTATGAGATGTTGTTCTCAAATATGACTAGATATGCTCTAGACTTGGTTTGCGAGCCTTCAGAGCGAGTCAGGGGGTTTATTGAGGAGCTTTCTCCTTCTATGATGTCTTGTATGGCTCGAGAGATTGAGGCGAGGACTTCATTTAATGCTACTGTTGATATTGCTCGTAGATACGAGGCCTATCATAAATTGGAGCAGGAAGATTTGGAATGGAAGAGAAAGAGATCATGTGGTCCAGGGCATCCTAGTACCTCATCAACATGTAAGGTTCAGTAGTATTAGGGCATGCCACCTGCCAGGCTAGCTCAGCCATCGGTGCGTGGTTTTTCAGAGTGCGCCAGTGCTTCGACAGAGTCAGCCCCAGTTAGACATCAGCAGTTTTTGTAGCGCCAGTATGGTTTAGGGCATATTCATTGTTGTGATCCTGGCCACCATAAGAAGGATTGTTCTCTGCTTTAGCAGGGAGGCAGTCGTCATTTTCCTTGCCCTCAGGCACCTGTACAGCCTCAAGGTACTTCTTCAAACTCTTAGCCAACTGAAGGTGCACCAATCCCCAAGCAGAGGTCATAGGCATGGTGCTAGTGGTTCCTCCCAAGGAAGTCATCAGTGTAGCGACTCAGCTCAGCCATAGAGGCTGTTCTATGTATTTCCAGCCAGGCAGGATACTGAAGCATCCAATGCTGTTGTTATAGGTATCTTATCGATCTGTGGTCGGGATGCATATACTCTGATTGAACCAGGATCCACTTATTCGTATGTTGCTTTGGGCTTTTAATATTGATTATATGAATCTCTGCAATCCTTTATGTTTTTCCACTATGGTCAAAAATTCTATAGTGGTGGATTGAGTCTATCCAGCTTACATTGTATCCATTGGGGGTCGTGAGACCCTGGTAGATCTTCTGATTTTGGATATGGTAGATTTGGTTATTATAGGTATGGATTGGTTGGCATCATGTTATGCCACTCTAGATTGCCACACCAAGTCTATTCGGCTCTCTCTTCCTAGTTTAGTGCTGGTGGTATGGCAGGGTTCTCATTTTCCACCACAGAGTGTATTATTTAATCTTGAAGGAAAAGCGGATGATTGATAAAGGGTGTTCAGTGTATCTTTCTATGGTTCGAGATACTATTATGGAGATTCCATTCTTCGACTCTCTTTCTGTTGTGAGGGAGTTCCACGATGTGTTCCAGATGATTTGCCGAAACTTCCATCTGATTGGGAGATCGAGTTTGGCATTGATGTAGTGCTAGTTACTCAGCCTATATCTATCCCTTCTTAAAGCAGTTGAAGGAGAAATTGTAGGCATTTTTTGATAAATGATTCACTAGATCAAATGTTTCCCCTTAGGGAGCTCCTGTTCTGTTCATGAAGAAGAAAGATAGGACTATGCAGATGTGTATCGACAATTGAAAGTTGAACAAAGTCACCATCAAGAATAAGTATCCTTGTATTGATGATTTATTTGATAAGTTGCATGGAGCAAAAATTCTTTCTAAGATCGATTTGCGATTTGACTCAGTTAAAGATTTTGGAGTCATATATTTCGAAGAATGCTTTCAGCACATGTTACGGCCCTTACGAGTTTCTAGTTATGTCTTTTGGGCTGACTAATGCACTGTAGCTTTCATGTAACTTATGAATCAAATTTTAAAGCAATTCCCGTATTCTTTTGCCATTGTCTTCGTTGATGTCATTCTGATCTATTCTCGTAGTCACAAGAAGCATGAATATCATCTTAGAGTATTTGTTCAAACACTCTGTGATTGTACGCTTTAAGCTAAGTTCTCGAAATGTGAATTTTTGCTTGATTCTGTGGCTTTGTTGGGTCATATAGTATCTAGTGAGGGTATTAAGGTTGACTTGAAGAAAATTGAGGCAGTTTAGAAATGACCTCATCCTACCACTCTGAAGGAGATTCATGCTTTCTCGGCTTGATAGGATATTATCAGCATTTTTTGGAGAAGTTCTCCACTATTGTAGCTCCTCTAACTTACTTGAGTTAGAAGGTCGTCCAGTTTTGGTGGTCTGATGAGTGCGAGGCGAGCTTTTAGAAGCTCAAGGCCTTATTGACCTCAATTCCAGTGTTATTTTTTTCATTCCGGCACTGGTGGATTTGTGGTCTATTGCGATGCTTCCCGTGTTGGCAAAGGTATTGGTTATGCTTCTAGCACTACAAGAAAAATGCTCTATAGGGACGGGAAATATCGTCCTTAAAACTTATATTCTGGTCCCAAAAAGTAATTAACGACCAGAATTGCTGGTCGTCACCCCGTCCCTAATGCTTCTGTGGTTAAATGTATATAACGACGAGTATTAAAACTGGTCCTTAAAACCTAGTTACGACCAACACAATATCTGGTCGCCAATAAGTTCTTAGGACCATAAAACTCGCCCTTATTGGTGTTACCAACCGTGTGATTCTGGTCCTTAAAAGCTTAATGAACGGTTATGTACTGGTCGTAATAAATATTTGGGACCGTCTTTCCTGACGTAATTGAAAATTGCTAAGGACGAGCAATGTGGTCGCTAACATTTTCTAAGGACCAGTCCTTTCTCGTCCTTGATAATCCTATAGGACCAGTTTTACCTCGTCGTTGATAATCTTATGGGACCAGTTCTACCTCGTCCTTAATAGTTTTAAGGGACCAATCTCACCTCGTCCTTGATAGTTTTTAGGGGACCAATCTCACCTCGTCCTTGATAGTTTTTAGGGGACCAGTCCTACCTCGTCCCTAATTGTCCAATTAACTCGCCCCTAATTATCCAATTAATACTATAAATTAAATGTAATAAACGATAAATAAATTATTTGTCATTCACAATTTGCAACTAAACGATAAGAAGAATTATCTGACTCATGATTTAGAGCTGGCAACTGTGGTTTTTGCTCTGAAGATATGGAGGTATTATCTGTATGGTGAGCCTTGTGAGGTGTATACGTATCACAAGAGCTTCCAATATTTTCTTTCTCAGAAGGATCTGAATGACAGGCAGCAGAGGTGGCTCGAGTTGATAAAGGATTATGATCTCACTACACACTATCCACGGAAGGCAAATGTGGTAGCATATGATTTGAGCATGAAGCCCATGGGCAGCTTGGCTTCTCTTTATGCTGACATGAGGCCTTTAGCTGGAGCGTTGGAAACTCCGGAGTGATATTTATTAGCCCAGACTCTAGTTGAGTCCTGACATGTGTTGCAAATTAGTCTTCCTTAGTTAGTCATCCTAAGGAGAGACAGTTTTAGGATCCTTATCTTCGGAAGTTACACGATCGTGTTCAAAGGGGAGTAGCTATTCATTTCGATCTTGATTTAATGACCAACTATGTATTCCTGATGTTGGATATTTGAGGCAGATATTGCTTCGCGAGGCTCGTAGCTCGTGGTATTCTATCTATCCTGGTATTACTAAAATGTACCAGGATCTCCGAGAGCTATATTTGTGGAAGGGAATAACGAAGTATGTATTCGATCATGTGTCTCATTGCTTGAACTTCCAGCAAGTCAAGTACGAGCATAATAGGCCAGTAGGTATAGCCTAGGCTTTACCTATTCTCGAGTGGAAGTGGGAGCGAATCACTACAGATTTTGTAGTGGGTTCAAAGACCTTGTGACTTCATGATTCAGTCTGGGTGATTTTCGTTAGATTGAATAAATATGCACAATTTATTCCTGTGAAGACGACCGACTCAGCTAAGAGGTTAGCTCAGATCTTTATTGAGGAGGTGGTTTGTTAGCATGGAACTCCTTTATCCATTATATCTGATCGAGGTTCCCATTTCACTTCTCAATTTTGGCAGACTTTTTAAAGGAAATTAGGGACCTAGGTTCAGCGCAGCATGACATTTCATCTGCATACTGATGGCCAGTCTGAGCGGACTATCCAGATCTTAGAGGATATGTTGTTGAGAGCTTATGCTCTAGACGTAAGAGGCTACTGGGATAATCATTTGTCCTTAGCGGAGTTTGCTTATAATAACAAGTATCAGTCCTCTAATCAGATGGCCCCATTTGAGGCATTATATGATTATCGATACCATTCTCCGATTGGTTAGTTCGAGTCTTGTGATGTTGAGGTTCTAAGTTTAGAGATGGTTTGGCAGTCTCTGGATACGGTTCATGTTACTTAGGATTGTCTTCAGACCGCTCAGAGCAGGCAAATATGATACTCAAACTGGAGGAACTGGGAGTTAGAGTTCGAGGTTGGCGACATGGCATTCTTGAAAGTGTCGCCGATGCGGGGTGTAAAGATATTTGGGAAGAAAGGGAAGCTAATTTCCTGATTCATTGACCCTTTTCGTATTGAGAAGTGTATAGGTAAGGTGGCTTATCGACTCGATTTTCCAGAATCTATGCTAGTTCTTCCAGTATTTCATGTGTCGATGCTTCGAAAGTGTATCCAGAATCTTTCCGAGGTGATCGAGATAGATCTAGCTCAACAAGATGTATATCTAGCTTATGAGTTTCCAGTTACTATTGTTAGTAGAGATGTTTTGAAGCAATGGTAGAACCATCCTTATGAGGAGGACTTTAGGAGCTCAAGTTGAGCATGCAAGAGAGGTCACCTCTTTTATGATTTAGGTACGATCTTCATCTCTGAGTTTAAAGGTTCTTATCGTCCATTTATGAGTTCTGATTCAGTTAGAAATAGTGTCTTATAGAATAGTTGTTGAAGGTTTGTTCTAGTGTTCTAGTCAGTTTGTGTGTAATATGAATAAGAATCTGGCTCATATGAGGACGAACGAGAGGCAGCGGAGGAGAACAAAATAACCCTGGCTAGTCAATTCAGGAATCAGGACTCTGATTGGCGAACCGATGGTCTTAAAAGCTCTGTAAGGTCCATTAGGACCTATCTATAAAGTTTGAGCTGAAACCCCCGTCCCCCGCCACTAACCCATTCGCAACCACCCTCCCGCTGCCGGCTGGCGGTGGCCAGTGGGTGAAAAACTTCAAATCACCAGATTTTTACCCAATTTTTATATCTTCGCAGAATTACTTATTTGTTTCAACAGAGTTTTATTATTTTTATTTTTTTAAATCATTATTTGTGACAAGTTTATACACACAAATACGCCTAAAAATATAAATTATACATGTATTTACATAGAGAAATGCGTATACAAGGAGAAAAAGACAAAAATATACACTAGAAATTGAAACATCAAACAGACATCCATAAGCAAAACTAAAATTTTATACACTTCTATTCATTTTATATACATACTTGTAGATATTGAAACATCATACACACATCAATAATAATATGCAAAATAAAGTTTTACACACTTTTGTTCATTTTATATACACACTTATATCTATACAAATCCAATAAAAAAATTAAACAAATCTATACACAATGTATATATATAAACATAATAATCATGGATCCACAATAATAAATGAAGAAACAGAGAAGAATAGATCTCGTTGGAGTTTTGTGAAACGACCTTGGCTAGTTGTTTTGGGAGATAGGACTCTGATTAACAAGCCGACAGTCTTGAAAGCCTCGTAAAGTCCATTAGGACCTCTTTGTAAAGTTTGATCTGAATCTGACCTAGTTTGGTAAGTCTCTGAAGACGATTTCGATTTCTAGTGTCGGTAAAATCGATTTGAGATTTGTTAGCTCGATTCAAGTAAATGAACATTGTTTAAAATCTGAAACTGACGTTATGTGTGTATGGTCATTTTGACATGTATGAACTTTTGGAAGTGAAATTTGATGTCGTTCAGATAATTTTTTCCTTATGTTCCGTGAATTGGAATTTAACCACTTTCTGTTGCACACTCATTATGCGTTTCGAGGATCCGTTTTGAGATACTTTTTGCGGGTTGGTTATATATGTGTTTTATAACGTTTTTGCATTATTTGGGGTGATTATAAGCTTGGTAGGGTCCCGTTCTGACCCAAAATGCAGCATCAGGTGGTGCTGTCAAGAGGCCTGAGAAATGGCATGCGCGATCGCGCCATAGCTAACGCGATACAGATTTGTCTTCTGATTTCTTCAGCACGAAATCCCCCTGTGTGGCGCAATAGTAATGCACATAGTCACAAAAGTGATTATGCAGGCACAAAAGCGATGGCGCGAGGCCTAATGGTCGGCTTATCTCATTTTTGGTAGATTTATCTCGATACAAGGTCGGTTAATGGAAATTTCTTGGTACCAATTCGTCTAAAATGATCATGTAATGTTCCTAAGCACTTCTATTGTGTTAATTCATTGTTTTGGGGGGGGGGGGGAACTTCATGTATTGAACTTGACAGAAAGAGGGTTTACACCCAAGTTTCGATAAATTAGGGAATTTAGTCAAATTCAGCTTAAAAGTATAATCCAATAGTATATTTGGAATCGTGGGACTATGAGGAGTCCGGAAATGTATCATTTATAGACCTTCGGCTAAGCCATGCCCAAAGATGATTTAGTAATTTTCTTTTACTCTTCGTCTAATAGTGCGATTATGTTTCTTCGGCTCTGAAAGGGGTAGTTTGGAGAGGCTTCGGAAAGGAAAAAAGGATTTTTCAGTAGGGGGATTGACTCCGGACTTGAGGTAAGTGATAGTATCCATTTTTAGCATCCTTTGGCTTTATGGATGTTCTACCACGTGTTTATTACGTGGGTAGATGCCGATAGGGCGTAGTAGGGGTGCCGCTCCGCAGTTTATGAGTTGACATGTACTTCTCGATAGTCGATGAGAGCCACGCCTCGGCGAAGCGTTATTATTGCACATTATCCCCTGGCTGTTGACGAGAGTCCCACGCCGTACTAGTTGTATGTGAGTATTGCATTGACTATCTATGCATAGTTTATCTATTTGGATACTATTGCTTTCTGACTCCCTAGCTAGCTTATATATCCTTTGAGGTAGCTTGCTGTTGCTCACTTACTCAGTCCTTATGACTTACTCATTATCTATTTCTTGTGTTGTCTTTTCATTTCGGCACATTTTCCTCCAAGCCCCAGCACGCAACACGATTGAGAAGCGATGACATTCCAGTCGTCTTGGTGAGTCAGCTTTTGTTCGCGGAGGCCACCAACTATAGTCTTTATGTTCTTTCAAAAGATCTATATATCTTTTGGTTATAATAGGTGTCAGATTCAGAAACCTCTAGTTGGCTGGGTAGTATGTGTGTGTGTGTGTATATATATATATATATATATATATATATATATATATATATATATATATATGTAGTAGTTTCTAAGTTATTTATATCTTTTTTAAGCTTCTCTTGTATCTCCATGGTAAGTTAAAGTTAATATGGCCGTCCGACGAGTCAATGGAAGGTTGATGGTGCCCGCATGGCCTAGCCAAAATTCTGGCTCGTGTCATTTTGAAAGAAAAAATAGGAAGAAAAGCAACAGCGGTGCCCCATTGAACTAGCAGAGGCAAAAGAGCATTGGAGGGGTGGAAGCAGTGGTTGGGTATAAGAGGTGGGTCGAGATGTTATTTTGGGATTCTAGGGTTTCTCTTTAGGGGAGAAAAAAAATGGTTGCTGCTAGGTTTTTTTTAGGAGAATGAGGAGGAGAAATTAATGGGCTGCTATGTGAGTAATATTTATTTCAAAAAATAGCACAAGTGGGCTAGTTGTGATTGGGTTATTTACATAGAGGGGTGGAGAAAATCGTTGAAAACTGAGCCCCGTAACTTTGGGTGATGGGGTGCCTCCTCACAGAGAGGGTCAGAGTGACCAGGCCTAGGCGATGAAGCGATCTCAATTGATCCCTTGTTACTAATCGAATGAGAAGTAATAGGTAGAGATGACCGAATTTGAACCCGAGGGACTTTAAGAATTAAAAGGGAGTCACGAAGCCCTGTTTTTTTATGGACACAAAAAGAAAATATTCTTATTAGAATGAACAAGATATTGAGGAATTGGGTGGGTTTAAAGAAAAAGAAGATTTTTTCGATTACACTACTTACTTTACTTTTTCTTCTTTTCAAGATAAATATTCTATGATCAATGTCAACAATGGGCTTCTCTATTTGTAGATAGGGCTTTTTACGCTATATACTCCTAAAACTCAAAGTATTTACAAGCCCTACCCATTAAAAATTACCCTACCCATGAAATTAAAAGTATTTACCCAATCTACTCATTTATTACTGTATACCTTTGTTATACCTTATGGGTGTATACCTTTAAAGTATACTGCATAAATAATAGTATACAAGTCTAGATATGGATGTATACCTTTAAGGTATACTGCAAATATGATAGTATACAAGTCTAGATGGGTAGGACATGTAAATAGTTTATGGGTAGGGCTTGTAAATATTAAACTTTGGAGTAGATATGTGTAAATATTTTGATTTTGATGGGTATTTTTGTAAACCTCCCTTGTACATATAGGGTAGAGGGGCCCATTTAAGCCTAAAGGGCTTCAATCCTTACTCTTTATCTCCATCTTCGGGCCAACACAGGTATTAGTCATGGACCAAAAGATGTGTGGAAGTATTTTTTTTTATTAAGAAGCAATGACCGTCTATATCTTAAGGTTTGAAGATAGGCTAGATGAGTTCCAATTTAAGACCCAAAAGTCTGAAGTTTAACTTAGTAGTTAAAAACTGGTTACATCTTAAATGGCGTGCCTAAAATAGGCTCTCTGTGCATCTCACAGATTTATCATCTCAGTCTCTTCTAGATTTGGGTTTGGGCTTATTTTCAAATCTTTCAATTTCCTCCAGTGTTGCTTCATCAAACTCATCATAGTCAAAATGAGGTTCCTCAAACTCCGTAGTTTCATTACACGTTGCGGTTGCAGACTCAATGGAGTTATTAGTTTGAATGCTGAAAAATAAAATATTGCGTAATTAAAAGATTAAAACAAAATAAAAGGAAATAGTGCAATATTTTATTTATGAATCCTTGGAAAACAAAGTTCGTAGGAAGACATATGAGAAGGAAAAAAGGAAAAATGCAAGTTCCATGACTCGAGGTCGGGTTTTATTTTTGAAAGCATAAAATAAACTCTATCCCCAGCTCTACCAAGGTCCGCGGTAAGCTCGGGCCAGATTGCTGGTCCAGTTGTTCAGTGCAGCTCCAGATTCAGCCTTTTCCAGTCCAGGAGTCTCGGCATGCTCTTCTAAGATCACACAACAGTCTTCGTCAGATAGGAACAGCTTTTGCACGCCTGCTAGTAAATCCTCTTCAGTATCAATAATCTTCTGCTCAACCACTTGAGCTGCAGATACCTCCCCCTTAGGACCATCCAAGTAGCCAGACGAGACAAAAATATGCAGGAGAGTTTTTGTGCCTCTCTTGTAGTATTTGAAGTCCAGCGAAGCTTCCTCCATGCTCTTCTCGTAAGTCACAATATACCTTATATCGGCTTTCTCGTTGTCGGGCCTCATCACAATTTGAATTGGTTCAATCATGCTATCTAGGTTTTTTCCCAAACCTTTCCTAGGTTCATAGCTTTGCCTTATCATGATGCCTAAAACCCAGTCTCCAGGCCACTTCGCAGGCTGTGAGAGTATGTAAGGCTCTTCAATCACTACCTCAATGGGTGTAAGTTTGGGTGTTTTAGGTAGCCATACTTGCTTTCCCCTTGTCTCTTCAGAAATGCGTTTCTAGTTAGGAGGAGCATTAGGTGAGTACATCGGTCGGTTCTATATTTTAGTAGGTATGGTCTCACGAAATTCACGTGAAGGCACACCCTAATCAGATATTATAGGTTCCCAGACCAAGTTTCTTCCTTCATAGCCTTTTCCTCGTCCGTCCCAATAAGCACTGTAGAAACTTCTCCTTTGCTCTTCAGTCCCTGGTGGTGTGTGTTGATCAGTTTAGGAGTGAAGTGTGCAGTATATCCTCCTTGGACTGCCTCAGTGGGACTCCAACTCTTGTTGTAGTTTTAGCGGTATCCTCCTCGGCTACCTTGCACTGCTCCCACAAGCTCCACAGTATAAAAAGTTTGTCCATCAGGAGTATTCCCTTCAATTGCATGTATGGTTTGTTTATTGTAGATGGATTTGCTCCCTTCGCCAAATACTACCATCTCTTTATTGTCCCACTCGAACTTCACTATTTGGTGCAAGGTAGAAGGCATCGCCCAGCCATGTGAATCCAAGGTTTTCCTAGCAGCAGGTTGTAAGAAGCGGAGATGTCCATGACATGAAATTTAGCAGCAAACTCCACGGGACCGACCATGATAGTTAAGTCGATTTCCCCAATGGTGCTTCTTTGTGAACCATCAAACGCCTTTACCTTCATGTCGCTTTCTCTTATCTTGATTTGATCAATCCCCATTCTTTTCAGAGTGATGAATGAACATATGTTCAAGCCGGACACTCCATCGATCAGAACTCTTCCCACGAACCATTCTTTGCATTTGATGGTGACATGCAAGGCCTTGTTATGATTCAACCCCTCTGGTGGTAGCTCATCCTTGTGGAAGGCGATTTGGTTGGATTCCATAACTTGCCCAACCATGCTAGTAAGATTCTCAACTATAGTGTCCACCGGGACATGCGTTTCATCTAATACTTTCATCAAGGCATTTCGGTGGCTATCTGATTTGAGGAGTAAAGCCCGGACGGAGATTTGTGCAGGAGTTTTGTCCAAATATTCAACTACGGAGTATTCCTTTGCTTGGACTTTCTCCCACAGTTCTCCAGACTCTTCCTCACCTGTCCCTCATCTACCTTGAACAAGATGCTCGGGAGTGTAGATCCTCCCACTCCTAGTCATTCCTTGTGCAGCAACAGTCTAGACTATCAACTTGCCCTTCTTCTCTGTTTCATAATCCCATCGCACTGCTTTGTCATTGTAGGGAGGGACTACAGCAACGTAGAATTTTGGAGCCACCTCTACTTCAGTAGGCTCTTGTGCTTTAGCTGCTTGGGCAACAGAAGCAGATGCTGGTGTAGCCTCTTTTGTTTTGACAATGGTCCCTTCTAGGTTGCATTCTTCATCCAACTCAATCAAGTTCACCCTATTATCTCCGTGGTTAGGTAAAGGGTTATTGTGCACATTTGGTATTTTCAAGTGGATCACCTTTTGATCGATCATGTCTTGTATTTTATCCCTCAAGGCGTAACACTTTTCGGTGTCATGACCAGGTCCTCTAGAGTGGTAGGCACAGGTTTTGGTTTGGTCAAAGAAGGGTGGCATTCTATAAGGCATTTTGAATGGGACGAGTTGTATGTGGCATGCTGCTTTGAGTCTTTCAAAAAGTTAAGTACGGGATTCGGCTAATGAGGTATAGTTTCTTTTGGGCCTTGGGTTGTTGTTTGTCTAAGGTCTTTGTGGGCATGCATTGGTATTTCTATTATTAGGACTTTGTGGATATGGTAGTCTTTGTGGAGGTGGATTTTGGAACATGAGCTGGGTATTGTAGACTAGATAGGTAGGTGATGGTGGAATATATGGGTATGATGGAGGTGGCATTTGGTAGTAATGGTTATGGGTGGGAGAGTGGTCAATTGATGCAGGAACGAAGGAGTTGTCGTCCTTCTTTTTCTTTGATGCCCCTGTGCTACCGGTTTGTAGTGCCTTGTTAGTGCCTTGTAGTACATCCAGGCTAACAATCCTACCAGTTTTCAAACTATCTTCAACCATGTCTCCAATCTTGATCAAATCTCCAAACTTCTTGTCTTGCATATTCAGCATCTTGTCAAAGTAGACATCCTCTTGTATGCGGATGAAAGTCGCCACTATCTCTGTGTCTTCCATAGGAGGTTGGACTTTGGCTGCTTCAGTTCTCCACCTAGTTGCAAACTCCCTAAAGGTTTCAATGGGCTTGTTCTTCAACTTCTCCAGATAGAATCGATCGGGCGTGGCATCAGTGTTGTGCCTGAAACTGTCAACGAAATCTCCAGCCATTGCTTCCCAACTTGTCCACTTCTTTGTTTGCTGCTTTGAGTACCATACCAGTGCATCACCGGTCAAACTATGGTTGAACAACTGCATGCGAATATTCTCATCAAGTCCAACCCCAACCAGCTTGTCACAGCAGGACCTCAAGTAGGCCATTGGATCACCAATGCCATCAAGCATGTTGAACTTGGGGGTTTTATAACCATCGGGCAATTTCAAGTTAGGGTACATGCAGAGGTCTTCATAAGCAAGTCCTCTCGTTTCCTTGGTGCCTTGGAATTGCTTGAATTTCTCCACCAGCCACTTGACTTGCTCTTTGGTGGTGTCTGAGTCTTCCCCTATCCATGCATACATGTCGTGATCTTTGGTGGGTGATGAAACAGTTTTGGTTTCCATAGTGAAGGGACGGAGGTTATTTGGTGCTTTTGGTGGTGCAGTGTAAGTGGGGTATGGAATGTCTTTCTCGGGGAACAGTGGATCTTTGCCGTGAGGGCGGACAGTTTTGTTTGGTTCAGTGGTTCAATCAACATAGACAAGAGGAACTCTGTTCTCCAATTCAAACATCCTTTGCTCTAGCTTGGCATAGTCTTCGTATGCGACAAAACCTTGTTTCTCAGGGGTTCCTCCGATATTTACAGCTTTGTCAAACTCAACCATGATATTGCCTCTCGTCCTTGTTCTTGTAGGTAAAGGGGGAGGTGTTGGAATTGATCCTCTGGATATTAATTGGTATTGCGGCACGGCCAGAATGCACAAACCAAACTTCAGGGATTTGGGACTAAAATAACCCAAAAAAAAAACAACGTGAGTAAACGTTAGCATTTAATAACTTCGCATCCTATCATGCTGGGGGGCCTCTTTTGTGCCAGAGGTAGGCCTATCGATGATTCAAAGTAATGTTTTCACCGAATACATCGTTTCGTTTGCTTGAGTGTAATTAATACAAATTCAGAAACCCAAAAAAACGAAATTTCATTTGATTTGCTTGGCTTTATTACAATCACTAGTTTTGAGACAATGACTTGACATAAATGGAAAAGACAAAAAAAAGACGACTAGACTATGTGCCAAGCAAAGAGGTTCTTGGATCAAGCATCAGCTACAACATCTTCTCCCTCCTTCTTTGCTCGGTTTCTCCTTTTGGTTCATTAGCCAAGTTCGCCGGTGGATGGGCAACGAACATCTCCATAAGGTCTTTCTCAGCTTGCATATCACCCAAAGCTTTTATAAAGAATTCGCAGATTTCCACTCCTATTGCTTCCCTTTCTACCAACGGTACGGATTTGAAGTAATCTCCCCATCCCTTGAGCAGGTTTTGCAAATTTCCAGCGGCTTGTCTGGCTACCACGGTTTTGCCTATCAAGTACTTAAGTTCATCTCCTTTGATTCTTTCTTTGTATTGCCTTCTCATCTCCCTTTCTTGTGTTACCCTTAATTCTTTCTTATTTTGGTCGAACTTTTGCCGCATTTTCTTGTACTTCTCCGCAACACTTGGGGTTTCAAATGTCCTTTTCAATATGGTCTTATATCGAAATTTCTCTTTTTCTTCACTAAGCCATTGAGGGTAGGTCAAAGTAGCGTCGGGGTTCACCCTGCTGTCTCGGCCACGGTAAAATAGCATAATAACCCTTCCTTCCCACATTGTCCATCGGGTGTTCAATGTCTTTTATGTCAATATTGAAACCTCTTCCTTTTGTCAGCTGAGGGGTTTGTTGTGTTATTCCTACTTGCCGGAGGATTCTTAGAGGAACATAGTGATGAGTTCCTCGGAATCCAATCAACATCAAGAAGGTGGTGTCTTGACCTTGTATGGAGACGATGAAGCCAGCATAGTTTTCAATTACCCATTGCACTTCTTGTAGCTCTTAAAACTTAGCATACCATCCTCGCATGTTTGTAGGGTCTTCTCGTACTGCCGTGCCAGCCATGCGAGTGCTATGTGAGAGAATGCCTCCAACCCTTGATGCCCTTGGTGCTATTGGACTGATTGTGACACTGTGCAAGTGTTCTATCAATCATATTTGCAGCAAGCGGTTGCATCCTTCAAATAAATCTCATTCTTTTCTACACTTGGTTAGAGCTCTATAGATTTCTCCACGATCATTAGAACCAAACTTACTTGGCACTTGTGAGCACCTTTGCGCAATCCTTCAACTACCATTCCCAACCTTATGTCGATCTTTCTTTCTTTCTCGGGGAAGACCACACTTCCTAGAAAAGCAATGATGAAAGTAGATTCAGTCCATTCCTAATCTTGAATTTCATACGCCCCTGTCCAATCGTGCCTAAGAGTTGGATCTCCAAATCTAGAATATAGATACTCCAAGGTAACCTTTCCATCATGCGCTCCTCGACGTATGGATCATAAGGGGCTTGCAAAAGCTCAATGAACTCCTTAGGCTCCACATCTCAGTGGTAAATTATGGTATTGGGCCCAGGTTCTAACCCTGACAGACCTCCAATGTCTTCTAACATTGGTGCCAACTCCAAACCATTGAAATGAAACACTGCCCTTTTGTAATCCCAGAAATGTGTAGCAGCTTCCACCAAACCAGGCACAACATTGTAAATCTTAAGGGCCACCAATTCTCCCAACATTTTTTAAACATGGAACTTACTGATTGCAGCCAAATCTTCCCACCACTGCCTGATCAAGTGAGGAGCTTGGAAGACTGTCTCAAATTGAAGTGTACCTCTTGCAGCCATAGTCTGAAACCAGACAGAAAAAAGCAGATCAAATTAATCTTATAGTCTTGATCACACCCAAGCAAACGATTAATATTTTGCACAAACATCTCTTTGAATCTATGCGAGGGAGTAGTTTCGTCTTTTCGGGTTAAGAACTCTTTTTGACATTTGAACAAGGTTTGCTAATGGACTATGACGTGCCAAGGACGTATAGTCTTCCTAGGCTTGAATGATTTTTAAAATTAAACATGCAAGTGTCAACCAATTATTCTCAATTGACTACCAAAATATTGTACTTTTATAAACCAATCTTGATTACAACGGACAAAAGACATAATAAAATCTAAAAATTTGGATCTTCGGGCATCTTCAATTCGGCATCGGACTTCTTCAAATTCTTTTACATCTTCCCAATGTCCAACTGAGCAACAATCAAGTAAGCCATAGCTAGTAATCCTCCACCTCCATCTCTTTGATTGTAACTGTCATTGTACTTTTCCTCGAACCCTTTCTGCAGACCTTCCAGTTCTCGATCTAAATCCTCTACCTCATGTCTATGCCTCTTTCGCTATTCTTTTCTTAACTTCTCGGACATCTTCAGTTTTTCCATAAACCATTTAATCTTATATTGTTTTTCAGCTTCTATGTCTTTGACTGCCCCAGGTATGTCGCTTTAGGAACGAGAGCGTCTTTCATGTCATTACGCAACCATTCTAAATAACCAACTCCACAGCCTGCATGGTATCTGTCTACTTCAATTGAATTTTCTTCAGCAAACTTCTTTTCATTTCATATCCCGCGAATTTCTGGTACGAATGGAACTTTGTCTTCTTCATAATCTACTTGAAATCGGACTGTATCTCCTACCAATAAGGTATCTTATCTTCTGCCTGCTTGGCTTAAAGCTCTAATAGGTATATAAGGCTGGAGACTACGTATACCCATAAGAACTACAAAACCGGAGCAAAACTCGTGGAGAAGTGAACCAAGGGTACATCCACTGTATATCTTCATCTTTCAAATTCTTTAATAACAGATAGCACTTATGAGTAGTGTAGGATTATTCGAACCTCTTGACGGCATAGTGGTGTGCCAATATGTGGTTTGAACGGCACATGTCGTAGAAATCTTGGCCTGCATTTGGTTTCTTTTGAAGGTGTTCGGTCAGCCATACTTGTAATAACAAGTTACAACCTTCAAAGTATCGAGCCCCATTCTTGCGCCTTCCCAAGGCCTAAGGATGTCAGCCAATATTGTGGGAACCATAGTGCACGTCTTCTTCTTCATAAAATGGAATAAAGCATGTGTGAAATGGACTATCTTTTTGTTGATCTCATAGTGCATTCCTTATGGGATTCCGACAACGCCAAAGAATACTACCGCAAATGCAAAAAATCTTTTACACTTCCAATCATAGTGTGATGCAAACTTTGCTTTGTAATTTTTATCTCTTTTCATGACCAAACTTTTCATACAAGTACATGCAACTGAACTTGGACCTTTGTAAAAATTCAGAAACATCATTTATTCGAAAATCGAACGCCTCGCAAGGCAAGCTGCTGTGTTGTGAAGGCTACAAGTCTGGGGGTAGCCAGCTCATACGAGAATGATCCTTGGATGAAGGACCTCTCCCTAGCATGAGGACGTGCTATATTTTGAGTAGGCGAGGATGTCACGCCCTGTTTTGCGTGACACTGGAGATGAGGGACGTGCCCGAAGAATCCTGCCATGGTGGACTAAAAGCTGGGGCGGCAATAGCGTTGAGGGGTTGTTAGCCAGTGTATGCATGTGTCTGGCCGAGTCGGACTTGTAGACCCGCATCTGTGTGGCAAGCTTGTGGCGCGACTATGAAGGGAGCCTTGCGAAAGCACTTGGCACAACTGGTCGGGAGCTGTTGCCGCTTCCCTGATGAGCCCGTGGCAGGGCGAAACAAGTTGGCACGGAAGATGGAAAGCTGGTCTTGGGGCAGAGTGGAGGCCTCGAGACGCCGCACGAGCGCCTGAATGTGGAGGGACGTGACAGATGGTATCAGAGCGGACCGTACCTGCTGGGCGGAAACCAATCCTATGGGGGAACGCCAGCGGCACTGAATGTAGCCGGACTGCGAAGACAGAGGGGCAAGTGAGTTGCCGGACTGTAGGGGCAGAGGGGCAAGCTGCTATGTTGTGAAGGCTACAAGGCTTGGGGAAGCCAGCTCGTACGAGAACGGTCCTTGGATGAAGGACCTCTCCCTAGCACGAGGACGTGCTATATTTTGAGTGGGGGATGATGTCACGCCCTGTTTTGCGTGACACCTGGAGATGAGGGACGTGCCCGAAGAATCCTGCCATGGTGGACTAAAAGCTGGGGCGGCAATAGCGTTGAGGGGTTGTTAGCCAGTGTATGCATGTGTCTGGCCGAGTTGGACTTGTAGGCCATCATTTGTGTAGTAAGCTTGTGGCGCGACTATGAAGGGGGCCTTGCGAAAGCACTTGGCACAACTGGTCGGGAGCTGTTGCCGCTTCCCTGATGAGCCCGTGGCAGGGCGAAACCAGTTGGCACAGAATATGGAAGGCTGTTCTTGGGGCAGAGCGCAGGCCCCGAGACGCCGCACGAACGCTTGAATGTGGCGGGACGTGACAGATGAATCCTGCCATGGTGGACAAAAAGCTGGGGCGGCAATAGCGTTGAGGGGTTGTTAGCCAGTGTATGCATGTGTCTGGCCGAGACAGACTTGTAGACCCGCATCTGTGTGGTAAGCTTGTGGCGCCACTTTGAAGGGGGTCTTGCGAAAGCACTTGGCACAACAGGTCGGGAGCTGTTGCCGCTTCCCAGATGAGCCCGTGGCAGGGCGAAACCAGCTGGCACGGAAGATGGAAGGCTGGTCTTGGGACAGAGGGGAGGCCTCGAGACGCCGCACGAGCGCCTGAATGTGGCGGGACGTGACAGATGAATCCTGCCATTGTGGACTAAAAGCTGGGGCGGCAATAGCGTTGGGGGGTTGTTAGCCAGTGTATGCATGTGTCTGGCCGAGACAGACTTGTAGACCCGCATCTGTGTGGTAAGCTTGTTGCCCGACTATGAAGGGGGCCTTGCGAAAGCACTTGGAACAACTGGTCAGGAGCTGATGTCGCTTCCCTGATGAGCCCGTGGCAGGGCAAAACCAGTTGGCACGGAAGATGGAAGGCTGGTCTTGGGGCAGAGGGAAGGCCTCGAGACGCCGCACGAGCGCCTGAATGTGGCGGGACGTGACAGATGAATCCTGCCATTGTGGACTAGAAGCTAGGGCGGCAATAGCTTTGAGGGGTTGTTAGCCAGTGTATGCATGTGTCTGGCCGAGACGGACTTGTAGACCCGCATCTGTGTGGTAAGGTTGTGGCCCGAATATGAAGGGGGCCTTGCGAAAGCACTTGGAACAACTGGTCGGGAGCTGTTGTCGCTTCCCTGATGAGCCCGTGGCAGGGCAAAACCAGTTGGCACGGAAGATGGAAGGCTGGTCTTGGGGCAGAGCGGAGGCCTCGAGACGCCGCACGAGCGCTTGAATATGGCGGGACGTGACAGATGGTATAAGAGCGGACCGTACCTGCTGGGCGGAAACCAATCCTATGTGGGAACGCCAACGGCACTGAATGTAGCTGGACTGCGAAGACAGAGGGGCAAGTAAGTTGCCGGACTGTAGGGGCAGAGGGCTTGCCCCTCTTCCTCTACAGTCCGGGCAGAGGGGCAAGCTGATGTGTTGTAAAGGCTACAAGGCTTGGGGAAGCCAGCTCGTACGAGAACGATCCTTGGATGAAGGACCTCTCCCTAGCACGAGGACGTGCTATATTTTGAGTGGGGGAGGATGTCACGACCTGTTTTGCGTGACACTGGAGATGAGGGACGTGCCCGAAGAATCCTGCCATGGTGGACTAAAAGCTGGGGCGGCAATAGCGTTGAGGGGTTGTTAGCCAGTGTATGCATGTGTCTGGCCGAGTCGGACTTGTAGACCCGCATCTGTGTCGTAAGCTTGTGGCGCGACTATGAAGGGGGCCTTGCGAAAGCACTTGGCCCAACTGGTCGGGAGCTGTTGCCGCTTCCCTGATGAGCCCGTGGCAGGGCGAAACCAGCTGGCACGGAAGATGGAAGGCTGGTCTTGGGGCAGAGGGGAGGCCTCGAGACGCCGCACGAGCGCCTGAATATGGCGGGATGTGACAAATGAATCCTGCCATTGTGGACTAAAAGCTGGGGCGGCAATAGCGTTGAGGGGTTGTTAGCCAGTGTATGCATGTGTCTGGCCGAGACAGACTTGTACACCCGCATCTGTGTGGTAAGCTTGTGGCCCGACTATGAAGGGGGCCTTGCGAAAGCACATGGAACAACTGGTCGGGAGCTGTTGTCGCTTCCCTGATGAGCCCGTGGCAGGGCAAAACCAGTTGGCACGGAAGATGGAAGGCTGGTCTTGGGGCAGAGCGGAGGCCTCGAGACGCCGCACGAGCGCTTGAATATGGTGGGACGTGACAGATGGTATAAGAGCGCACCGTACCTGCTGGGCGGAAACCAATCCTATGTGGGAACGCCAACGGCACTGAATGTAGCTGGACTGCGAAGACAGAGGGGCAAGTAAGTTGCCGGACTGTAGGGGCAGAGGGCTTGCCCCTCTTCCTCTACAGTCCGGGCAGAGGGGCAAGCTGCTGTGTTGTAAAGGCTACAAGGCTTGGGGAAGCCAGCTCGTACGAGAACAATCCTTGGATGAAGGACCTCTCCCTAGCACGAGGACGTGCTATATTTTGAGTGGGGGAGAATGTCACGACCTGTTTTGCGTGACACTGGAGATGAGGGACGTGCCCGAAGAATCCTGCCATGGTGGACTAAAAGCTGGGGCGGCAATAGCGTTGAGGGGTTGTTAGCCAGTGTATGCATGTGTCTGGCCGAGTCGGACTTGTAGACCCGCATCTGTGTCGTAAGCTTGTGGCGCGACTATGAAGGGGGCCTTGCGAAAGCACTTGGCACAACTGGTCGGGAGCTGTTGCCGCTTCCCTGATGAGCCCGTGGCAGGGCGAAACCAGTTGGCACAGAAGATGGAAGGTTGTTCTTGGGGCAGAGCGCAGGCCCCGAGACGCCGCACGAGCGCTTGAATGTGGCGGGACGTGACAGATGAATCCTGCCATGGTGGACAAAAAGCTGGGGCGGCAATAGCGTTGAGGGGTTGTTAGCCAGTGTATGCATGTCTCTGGCCGAGTCGGACTTGTAGACCCGCATCTGTGTCGTAAGCTTGTGGCGCGACTATGAAAGGGGCCTTGCGAAAGCACTTGGCACAACTGGTCGGGAGCTGTTGCCGCTTCCCTATGAGCCCGTGGCAGGGCGAAACCAGCTGGCACGGAAGATGGAAGGCTGGTCTTGCGGCAGAGGGGAGGCCTCGATACGCCGCACGAGCGCCTGAATGTGGCGGGACGTGACAGATGAATCCTGCCATTGTGGACTAAAAGCTGGGGCGGCAATAGCGTTGAGGGGTTGTTAGCCAGTGTATGCATGTGTCTGGCCGAGACGGACTTGTAGACCCGCATCTGTGTGGTAAGCTTGTGACCCGACTATGAAGGGGGCCTTGCGAAAGCACTTGGAACAACTGGTCGGGAGCTGTTGTCGCTTCCTTGATGAGCCCGTGGCAGGGCAAAACCAGTTGGCACGGAAGATGGAAGGCTGGTCTTGGGGCAGAGCGGAGGCCTCGAGACGCCGCACGAGCGCTTGAATATGGCGGGACGTGACAGATGGTATAAGAGCGGACCGTACCTGCTGGGCGGAAACCAATCCTATGTGGGAACGCCAACGGCACTGAATGTAGCTGGACTGCGAAGACAGAGGGGCAAGTAAGTTGCCGGACTGTAGGGGCAGAGGGCTTGCCCCTCTTCCTCTACAGTCCGGGCAGAGGGGCAAGCTGCTGTGTTGTAAAGGCTACAAGGCTTGGGGAAGCCAGCTCGTACGAGAACGATCCTTGGATGAAGGACCTCTCCCTAGCACGAGGACGTGTTATATTTTGAGTGGGGGAGAATGTCACGACCTGTTTTGCGTGACACTGGAGATGAGGGACGTGCCCGAAGAATCCTGCCATGGTGGACTAAAAGCTGGGGCGGCAATAGCGTTGAGGGGTTGTTAGCCAGTGTATGCATGTGTCTGGCCGAGTCGGACTTGTAGACCCGCATCTGTGTCGTAAACTTGTGGCGCGACTATGAAGGGGGCCTTGCGAAAGCACTTGGCCCAACTGGTCGGGAGCTGTTGCCGCTTCCCTGATGAGCCCGTGGCAGGGCGAAACCAGTTGGCACAGAAGATGGAAGGCTGGTCTTGGGGCAGAGCGCAGGCCTCGAGACGCCGCACGAGCGCTTGAATGTGGCGGGACATGACAGATGAATCCTGCCATGGTGGACAAAAAGCTGGGGCGGCAATAGCGTTGAGGGGTTGTTAGCCAGTGTATGCATGTGTCTGGCCGAGACGGACTTGTAGACCCGCATCTGTGTGGCAAGCTTGTGGCGCCACTATGAAGGGGGCCTTGCGAAAGCACTTGGCACAACTGGTCGGGAGCTGTTGCCGCTTCCCTGATGAGCCCGTGGCAGGGGGAAACCAGCTGGCACGGAAGATGGAAGGCTGGTCTTGCGGCAGAGGGGAGGCCTCGAGACGCCGCACGAGCGCCTGAATGTAGCGGGACGTGACAGATGAATCCTGCCATTGTGGACTAAAAGCTGGGGCGGCAATAGCGTTGAGGGGTTGTTAGCCAGTGTATGCCTGGTCTGGCCGAGACGGACTTTTAGACCCGCATCTGTGTGGTAAGCTTGTGGCCCGACTATGAAGGGGGCCTTGTGAAAGCACTTGGAACAACTGGTCGGGAGCTGTTGTCGCTTCCCTAATGAGTCCGTGGCAGAGCAAAACCAGTTGGCACGGAAGATGGAAGGCTGGTCTTGGGGCAGAACGGAGGCCTCGAGACGCCGCACGAGCGCTTGAATGTGGCGGGACGTGACAGATGGTATAAAAGCGGACCGTACCTGCTGGGCGGAAACCAATCCTATGTGGGAACGCCAACGGCACTGAATGTAGCAGGACTGCGAAGACAGAGGGGCAAGTAAGTTGCCGGACTGTAGGGGCAGAGGGCTTGCCCCTCTTCCTCTACAGTCCGGGGAGAGGGGCAAGCTGCTGTGTTGTAAAGGCTACAAGGCTTGGGGAAGCCAGCTCGTACGAGAACGATCCTTGGTTGAAGGACCTCTCCCTAGCACGAGGACGTGCTATATTTTTAGTGAGAGAGGATGTCACGCCCTGTTTTGCGTGATACTGGAGATGAGGGACGTGCCCGAAGAATCCTGCCATGGTCGACTAAAAGCTGGGGCGGCAATAGCGTTGAGGGGTTGTTAGGCAGTGTATGCATGTGTCTGGCCGAGTCGGACTTGTAGACCATCATCTGTGTGGTAAGCTTGTGGCGCGACTATGAAGGGGGCCTTGCGAAAGCACTTGGCCCAACTGGTCGGGAGCTGTTGTCGCTTCCCTGATGAGCCCGTGGCAGGGCGAAACCAGCTGGCACGGAAGATGGAAGGCTGGTCTTGGGGCAGAGGGGAGGCCTCGAGACGCCGCACGAGCGCCTGAATATGGCGGGACGTGACAGATGAATCCTGCCATTGTGGACTAAAAGCTGGGGCGGCAATAGCGTTGAGAGGGTTGTTAGCCAGTGTATGCATGTGTCTGGCCGAGACGGACTTGTAGACCCGCATCTGTGTGGTAAGCTTGTGGCCCGACTATGAAGGGGGCCTTGCGAAAGCACTTGGCCCAACTGGTCGGGAGCTGTTGCCGCTTCCCTGATGAGCCCGTGGCAGGGCGAAACCAGTTGGTACAGAAGATGGAATGCTGGTCTTGGGGCGGAGCGCAGGCCTCGAGACGCCGCACGAGCGCTTGAATGTGGCGGGACATGACAGATGAATCCTGCCATGGTGGACAAAAAGCTGGGGCGGCAATAGCGTTGAGGGGGTTGTTAGCCAGTGTATGCATGTGTCTGGCCGAGACGGACTTGTAGACCCGCATCTGTGTGGTAAGCTTGTGGCCCGACTATGAAGGGGGCCTTGCGAAAGCACTTGGCCCAACTGGTCGGGAGCAGTTGCCGCTTCCCTGATGAGCCCGTGGCAGGGCGAAACCAGTTGGTACAGAAGATGGAATGCTGGTCTTGGGGCGGAGCGCAGGCCTCGAGACGCCGCACGAGCGCTTGAATGTGGCGGGACATGACATATGAATCCTGCCATGGTGGACAAAAAGCTGGGGCGGCAATAGCGTTGAGGGGTTGTTAGCCAGTGTATGCATGTGTCTGGCCGAGTCGGACTTGTAGACCCGCATCTGTGTCGTAAGCTTGTGGCGCGACTATGAAGGGGGCCTTGCGAAAGCACTTGGCACAACTGGTCGGGAGCTGTTGCCGCTTCCCTATGAGCCCGTGGCAGGGCGAAACCAGCTGGCACGGAAGATGGAAGGCTGGTCTTGCGGCAGAGGGGAGGCCTCGAGACGCCGCACGAGCGCCTGAATGTGGCGGGACGTGACAGATGAATCCTGCCATTGTGGACTAAAAGCTGGGGCGGCAATAGCGTTGAGGGGTTGTTAGCCAGTGTATGCATGTGTCTGGCCGAGACGGACTTGTAGACCCGCATCTGTGTGGTAAGCTTGTGACCCGACTATGAAGGGGGCCTTGCGAAAGCACTTGGAACATATGGTCGGGAGCTGTTGTCGCTTCCCTGATGAGCCCATGGCAGGGCAAAACCAGTTGGCACGGAAGATGGAAGGCTGGTCTTGGGGCAGAGCGGAGGCCTCGAGACGCCGCACGAGCGCTTGAATATGGCGGGACGTGACAGATGGTATAAGAGCGGACCGTACCTGCTGGGCGGAAACCAATCCTATGTGGGAACGCCAACGGCACTGAATGTAGCTGGACTGCGAAGACAGAGGGGCAAGTAAGTTGCCGGACTGTAGGGGCAGAGGGCTTGCCCCTCTTCCTCTACAGTCCGGGTAGAGGGGCAAGCTGCTGTGTTGTAAAGGCTACAAGGCTTGGGGAAGCCAGCTCGTACGAGAACGATCCTTGGATGAAGGACCTCTCCCTAGCACGAGGACGTGCTATATTTTGAGTGGGAGAGAATGTCACGACCTGTTTTGCGTGACACTGGAGATGAGGGACGTGCCCGAAGAATCCTGCCATGGTGGACTAAAAGCTGGGGCGGCAATAGCGTTGAGGGGTTGTTAGCCAGTGTATGCATGTGTCTGGCCGAGTCGGACTTGTAGACCCGCATCTGTGTCGTAAACTTGTGGCGCGACTATGAAGGGGGCCTTGCGAAAGCACTTGGCCCAACTGGTCGGGAGCTGTTGCCGCTTCCCTGATGAGCCCGTGGCAGGGCGAAACCAGTTGGCACAGAAGATGGAAGGCTGGTCTTGGGGCAGAGCGCAGGCCTCGAGACGCCGCACGAGCGCTTGAATGTGGCGGGACATGACAGATGAATCCTGCCATGGTGGACAAAAAGCTGGGGCGGCAATAGCGTTGAGGGGTTGTTAGCCAGTGTATGCATGTGTCTGGCCGAGTCGGACTTGTAGACCATCATCTGTGTGGTAAGCTTGTGGCGCGACTATGAAGGGGGCCTTGCGAAAGCACTTGGCCCAACTGGTCGGGAGCTGTTGTCGCTTCCCTGATGAGCCCGTGGCAGGGCGAAACCAGCTGGCACGGAAGATGGAAGGCTGGTCTTGGGGCAGAGGGGAGGCCTCGAGACGCCGCACGAGCGCCTGAATATGGCGGGACGTGACAGATGAATCCTGCCATTGTGGACTAAAAGCTGGGGCGGCAATAGCGTTGAGGGGGTTGTTAGCCAGTGTATGCATGTGTCTGGCCGAGACGGACTTGTAGACCCGCATCTGTGTGGTAAGCTTGTGGCCCGACTATGAAGGGGGCCTTGCGAAAGCACTTGGCCCAACTGGTCGGGAGCTGTTGCCGCTTCCCTGATGAGCCCGTGGCAGGGCGAAACCAGTTCGTACAGAAGATGGAATGCTGGTCTTGGGGCGGAGCGCAGGCCTCGAGACGCCGCACGAGCGCTTGAATGTGGCGGGACATGACAGATGAATCCTGCCATGGTGGACAAAAAGCTGGGGCGGCAATAGCGTTGAGGGGTTGTTAGCCAGTGTATGCATGTGTCTGGCCGAGTCGGACTTGTAGACCCGCATCTGTGTCGTAAGCTTGTGGCGCGATTATGAAGGGGGCCTTGCGAAAGCACTTGGCACAACTGGTCGGGAGCTGTTGCCGCTTCCCTATGAGCCCGTGGCAGGGCGAAACCAGCTGGCACGGAAGATGGAAGGCTGGTCTTGCGGCAGAGGGGAGGCCTCGAGACGCCGCACGAGCGCCTGAATGTGGCGGGACGTGACAGATGAATCCTGCCATTGTGGACTAAAAGCTGGGGCGGCAATAGCGTTGAGGGGTTGTTAGCCAGTGTATGCATGTGTCTGGCCGAGACGGACTTGTAGACCCGCATCTGTGTGGTAAGCTTGTGACCCGACTATGAAGGGGGCCTTGCGAAAGCACTTGGAACATATGGTCGGGAGCTGTTGTCGCTTCCCTGATGAGCCCGTGGCAGGGCAAAACCAGTTGGCACGGAAGATGGAAGGCTGGTCTTGGGGCAGAGCGGAGGCCTCGAGACGCCGCACGAGCGCTTGAATATGGCGGGACGTGACAGATGGTATAAGAGCGGACCGTACCTGCTGGGCGGAAACCAATCCTATGTGGGAACGCCAACGGCACTGAATGTAGCTGGACTGCGAAGACAGAGGGGCAAGTAAGTTGCCGGACTGTAGGGGCAGAGGGCTTGCCCCTCTTCATCTACAGTCCGGGCAGAGGGGCAAGCTGCTGTGTTGTAAAGGCTACAAGGCTTGGAGAAGCCAGCTCGTACGAGAACGATCCTTGGATGAAGGACCTCTCCCTAGCACGAGGACGTGCTATATTTTGAGTGGGGGAGAATGTCACGACCTGTTTTGCGTGACACTGGAGATGAGGGACGTGCCCGAAGAATCCTGCCATGGTGGACTAAAAGCTGGGGCGGCAATAGCGTTGAGGGGTTGTTAGCCAGTGTATGCATGTGTCTGGCCGAGTCGGACTTGTAGACCCGCATCTGTGTCGTAAACTTGTGGCGCGACTATGAAGGGGGCCTTGCGAAAGCACTTGGCCCAACTGGTCGGGAGCTGTTGCCGCTTCCCTGATGAGCCCGTGGCAGGGCGAAACCAGTTGGCACAGAAGATGGAAGGCTGGTCTTGGGGCAGAGCGCAGGCCTCGAGACGCCGCACGAGCGCTTGAATGTGGCGGGACATGACAGATGAATCCTGCCATGGTGGACAAAAAGCTGGGGCGGCAATAGCGTTGAGGGGTTGTTAGCCAGTGTATGCATGTGTCTGGCCGAGACGGACTTGTAGACCCGCATCTGTGTGGCAAGCTTGTGGCGCCACTATGAAGGGGGCCTTGCGAAAGCACTTGGCACAACTGGTCGGGAGCTGTTGCCGCTTCCCTGATGAGCCCGTGGCAGGGGGAAACCAGCTGGCACGGAAGATGGAAGGCTGGTCTTGCGGCAGAGGGGAGGCCTCGAGACGCCGCACGAGCGCCTGAATGTAGCGGGACGTGACAGATGAATCCTGCCATTGTGGACTAAAAGCTGGGGCGGCAATAGCGTTGAGGGGTTGTTAGCCAGTGTATGCATGTGTCTGGCCGAGACGGACTTTTAGACCCGCATCTGTGTGGTAAGCTTGTGGCCCGACTATGAAGGGGGCCTTGTGAAAGCACTTGGAACAACTGGTCGGGAGCTGTTGTCGCTTCCCTAATGAGTCCGTGGCAGGGCAAAACCAGTTGGCACGGAAGATGGAAGGCTGGTCTTGGGGCAGAACGGAGGCCTCGAGACGCCGCACGAGCGCTTGAATGTGGCGGGACGTGACAGATGGTATAAGAGCGGACCGTACCTGCTGGGCGGAAACCAATCCTATGTGGGAACGCCAACGGCACTGAATGTAGCAGGACTGCGAAGACAGAGGGGCAAGTAAGTTGCCGGACTGTAGGGGCAGAGGGCTTGCCCCTCTTCCTCTACAGTCCGGGAAGAGGGGCAAGCTGCTGTGTTGTAAAGGCTACAAGGCTTGGGGAAGCCAGCTCGTACGAGAACGATCCTTGGATGAAGGACCTCTCCCTAGCACGAGGACGTGCTATATTTTTAGTGAGAGAGGATGTCACGCCCTGTTTTGCGTGACACTGGAGATGAGGGACGTGCCCGAAGAATCCTGCCATGGTCGACTAAAAGCTGGGGCAGCAATAGCGTTGAGGGGTTGTTAGCCAGTGTATGCATGTGTCTGGCCGAGTCGGACTTGTAGACCATCATCTGTGTGGTAAGCTTGTGGCGCGACTATGAAGGGGGCCTTGCGAAAGCACTTGGCCCAACTGGTCTGGAGCTGTTGCCGCTTCCCTGATGAGCCCGTGGCAGGGCGAAACCAGCTGGAACGGAAGATGGAAGGCTGGTCTTGGGGCAGAGGGGAGGCCTCGAGACGCCGCACGAGCGCCTGAATATGGCGGGACGTGACAGATGAATCCTGCCATTGTGGACTAAAAGCTGGGGCGGCAATAGCGTTGAGGGGGTTGTTAGCCAGTGTATGCATGTGTCTGGCCGAGACGGACTTGTAGACCCGCATCTGTGTGGTAAGCTTGTGGCCCGACTATGAAGGGGGCCTTGCGAAAGCACTTGGAACAACTGGTCGGGAGCTGTTGTCGCTTCCCTGATGAGCCCGTGGCAGGGCAAAACCAGTTGGCACGGAAGATGGAAGGCTGGTCTTGGGGCAGAGCGGAGGCCTTGAGACGCCGCACGAGCGCTTGAATATGGCGGGACGTGACAGATGGTATAAGAGCGGACCGTACCTGCTGGGCGGAAACCAATCCTTTGTGGGAACGCCAACGGCACTGAATGTAGCTGGACTGCGAAGACAGAGGGGCAAGTAAGTTGCCGGACTGTAGGGGCAGAGGGCTTGCCCCTCTTCCTCTACAGTCCGGGAAGAGGGGCAAGCTGCTGTGTTGTAAAGGCTACAAGGCTTGGGGAAGCCAGCTCGTACGAGAACGATCCTTGGATGAAGGACCTCTCCCTAGCACGAGGACGTGCTATATTTTGAGTGGGGGAGAATGTCACGACCTGTTTTGCGTGACACTGGAGATGAGGGACGTGCCCGAAGAATCCTGCCATGGTGGACTAAAAGCTGGGGCGGCAATAGCGTTGAGGGGTTGTTAGCCAGTGTATGCATGTGTCTGGCCGAGTCGGACTTGTAGACCCGCATCTGGGTCGTAAACTTGTGGCGCGACTATGAAGGGGGCCTTGCGAAAGCACTTGGCCCAACTGGTCGGGAGCTGTTGCCGCTTCCCTGATGAGCCCGTGGCAGGGCGAAACCAGTTGGCACAGAAGATAGAAGGCTGGTCTTGGGGCAGAGCACAGGCCTCGAGACGCCGCACGAGCGATTGAATGTGGCGGGACATGACAGATGAATCCTGCCATGGTGGACAAAAAGCTTGGGCGGCAATAGCACTGAGGGGTTGTTAGCCAGTGTATGCATGTGTCTGGCCGAGACGGACTTGTAGACCCGCATCTGTGTGGCAAGCTTGTGGCACCACTATGAAGGGGGCCTTGCAAAAGCACTTGGCACAACTGGTCGGGAGCTGTTGCCGCTTCCCAGATGAGCCCGTGGCAGGGGGAAACCAGCTGGCACGGAAGATGGAAGGCTGGTCTTGCGGCAGAGGGGAGGCCTCGAGACGCCGCACGAGCGCCTGAATGTGGCGGGACGTGACAGATGAATCCTGCCATTGTGGACTAAAAGCTGGGGCGGCAATAGCGTTGAGGGGTTGTTAGCCAGTGTATGCATGTGTCTGGCCGAGACAGACTTTTAGACCCGCATCTGTGTGGTAAGCTTGTGGCCCGACTATGAAGGGGGCCTTGTGAAAGCACTTGGAACAACTGGTCGGGAGCTGTTGTCGCTTCCCTAATGAGTCCGTGGCAGGGCAAAACCAGTTGGCACGGAAGATGGAAGGCTGGTCTTGGGGCAGAACGGAGGCCTCGAGACGCCGCACGAGCGCTTGAATGTGGCGGGACGTGACATATGGTATAAGAGCGGACCGTACCTGCTGGGCGGAAACCAATCCTATGTGGGAACGCCAACGGCACTGAATGTAGCAGGACTGCGAAGACAGAGGGGCAAGTAAGTTGCCGGACTGTAGGGGCAGAGGGCTTGCCCCTCTTCCTCTACAGTCCGGGGAGAGGGGCAAGCTGCTGTGTTGTAAAGGCTACAAGGCTTGGGGAAGCCAGCTCGTACGAGAACGATCCTTGGATGAAGGACCTCTCCCTAGCACGAGGACGTGCTATATTTTTAGTGGGGGAGGATGTCACGCCCTGTTTTGCGTGATACTGGAGATGAGGGACGTGCCCGAAGAATCCTGCCATGGTCGACTAAAAGCTGGGGCGGCAATAGCGTTGAGGGGTTGTTAGCCAGTGTATGCATGTGTCTGGCCGAGTCGGACTTGTAGACCATCATCTGTGTGGTAAGCTTGTGGCGCGACTATGAAGGGGGCCTTGCGAAAGCACTTGGCACAACTGGTCGGGAGCAGTTGCCGCTTCCCTGATGAGCCCGTGGCAGGGCGAAACCAGTTAGCATGGAAGATGGAAGGCTGGTCTTGGGGCAGAGCGTAGGCCTCGAGACGCCGCACGAGCGCCTGAATGTGGCCGGACGCGACAGATGAATCCTGCCATGGTGGACTATAAGCTGGGGCGGCAATAGCGTTGAGGGGTTGTTAGCCAGTGTATGCATGTGTCTGGCCGAGTCGGACTTGTAGACCCGCATCTGTGTGGTAAGCTTGTGGCGCGACTATGAAGGGGGCCTTGCGAAAACACTTGGCACAACTGGTCGGGAGCTAATGCCGCTTCCCTGATGAGCCCGTGGCAGGGCGAAACCAGTTGGCACAGAAGATGGAACGCTGGTCTTGGGGCAGAGCGGAGGCCTCGAGACGCCGCACGAGCGCCTGAATGTGGCGGGACGTGAAAGATGGTATCAGAGCGGACCGTAACTGCTGGGCGGAAACCAATCCTTTGTGGGAACGCCAGTGCCACTGAATGTAGCCGGACTGCGAAGACAGAGGGGCAAGCTGCTGTGTGGTGAAGGCTACAAGGCTTGGGGAAGCCAGCTCGTACGAGAACGATCCTTGGATGAAGGACCTCTCCCTAGCACGAGGACGTGCTATATTTTGAGTGGGGGAGGATGTCACGGCCTGTTTTGCGTGACACTGGAGATGGGGGACGTGCCCGAAGAATCCTGCCATGGTGGACTAAAAGCTGGGGCGGCAATAGCGTTGAGGGGTTGTTAGCCAGTGTATGCATGTGTCTGGCCGAGTCGGACTTGTAGACCCGCATCTGTGTCGTAAGCTTGTGGCGCGACTATGAAGGGGGCCTTGCGAAAGCACTTGGCCCAACTGGTCGGGAGCTGTTGCCGCTTCCCTGATGAGCCCGTGGCAGGGCGAAACCAGTTGGCACAGAAGATGGAAGGCTGGTCTTGGGGCAGAGCGCAGGCCTCGAGACGCCGCACGAGCGCTTGAATGTGGCGGGACATGACAGATGAATCCTGCCATGGTGGACAAAAAGCTGGGGCGGCAATAGCGTTGAGGGGTTGTTAGCCAATGTATGCATGTGTCTGGCCGAGACGGACTTGTAGACCCGCATCTGTGTGGTAAGCTTGTAGCGCCACTATGAAGGGGGCCTTGCGAAAGCACTTGGCACAACTGGTCGGGAGCTGTTGCCGCTTCCCTGATGAGCCCGTGGCAGGGTGAAACCAGCTGGCACGGAAGATGGAAGGCTGGTCTTGGGGCAAAGCGGAGGCCTCGAGACGCCGCAAGAGCGCCTGAATGTGGCGGGATGTGACAGATGAATCCTGCCATTTTGGACTAAAAGCTGGGGCGGCAATAGCGTTGAGGGGTTGTGAGCCAGTGTATGTATGTGTCTGGCCGAGACGGACTTGTAGACCCGCATCTGTGTGGTAAGCTTGTGGCGCGACTATGAATGGGCCTTGCGAAAGCACTTGGAACAACTGGTCGGGAGCTGTTGTCGCCTCCCTGATGAGCCCGTGGCAGGGCGAAACCAGTTGGCACGGAAGATGGAAGATTGGTCTTGGGGCAGAGCGGAGGCCTCGAGATGCCGCACGAGCGCTTGAATGTGGCGGGACGTGACAGATGGTATAAGAGCGGACCGTACCTGGTGGGCGGAAACCAATCCAATGTGGGAACGCCAACGGCACTGAATGTAGCTGGACTGCGAAGACAGAGGGGCAAGTAAGTTGCCGGACTGTAGGGGCAGAGGGCTTGCCACTCTTCCTCTAGAGTCCGGGCAGAGGGGCAAGCTGCTGTGTTGTAAAGGCTACAAGGCTTGGGAAGCCAGCTCGTACGAGAACGATCCTTGGATGAAGGACCTCTCCCTAGCACGAGAACGTGCTATATTTTGAGTGGGGGAGGATGTCACGCCTTGTTTTGCAAGATACTGGAGATGAGGGACGTGCCCGAAGAATCCTGCCATGGTGGACTAAAAGCTGGGGCGGCAATAGCGTTGAGGGGTTGTTATCCAGTGTATGCATGTGTCTGGCCGAGTCGGACTTGTAGACCCGCATCTGTGTGGTAAGCTTGTGGCGCGACTATGAAGGGGCCCTTGCGAAAGTACTTGGCACAACTGGTCGGGAACTGTTGCCGCTTCCTTGATGATCCCGTGGCAGGGCGAAACCAGTTGGCACGGAAGATGGAAGGCTGGTCTTGGGGCAGAGCGGAGGCCTCGAGACGCCGCACGAGTGCCTGAATGTGGCGGGACGTGACAGATGAATCCATCCATGGTGGACCAAAAGCTGGGGAGGCAATAGCATTGAGGGGTTGTTAGCCAGTGTATGCATGTGTCTGGCCGAGACGGACTTGTAGACCCGCATCTGTGTGGTAAGCTTGTGGCGCGACTATGAAGGGGGCGTTGCGAAAGCACTTCGAACAACTGGTCGGGAGCTGTTTGCGCTTCCCTGATGAGCCCGTGGCAGGGCGAAACCAGTTGGCACGGAAGATGGAAGAATGGTCTTGGGGCAGAGCGGAGGCCTCAAGACGCCGCACGAGCGCTTGAATGTGGCGGGACGTGACAGATGGTATAAGAGCGGACCGTACCTGCTGGGCGGAAACCAATCCTATGTGGGAACGCCAACGACACTGAATGTAGCTGGACTGCGAAGACAGAGGGGCAAGTAAGTTGCCGGGCTTTAGGGGCAGAGGGCTTGCCCCTCTTCCTCTATAGTCCGGGCAGAGGGGCTAGGTGCTGTGTTGTGAAGGCTACAAGGCTTGGGGAGGCCAGCTCGTACGAGAACGATCCTTGGATGAAGGACCTCTCCCTAGCACGAGGACGTGCTATATTTTGAGTGGGGGAGGATGTCACGCGCTGTTCTGCGCGACACTGGAGATGAGGGACATGCCCGAAGAATCCTGCCATGGTGGACTAAAAGCTGGGGCGGTAATAGCATTGAGGGGTTGTTAGCCATTGTATGCATGTGGCTGGCAGTCGGACTTGTAGACCTACATCTGTGTGGTAAGCTTATGGCGCGACTATGAAGGGGGCCTTGCGAAAGAACTTGGCACAACTGGTCGGGAGCTGTTGCCGCTTCCCTGATGAGCCCGTGGAAGGGAAAAACCAGTTGGCACGAAAGATGGAAGGCTGGTCTTGGGGCTCTATTCGAAAACTGAACGCCTCGCAAAACTCTTCTTCTGTAGGTTGACACGGTATAATAACTCTAGCGTCTTGCCATCTATGCCCCTTTCGTCTCAAACCCGGATCTTCAATAAAACCTCCTATATCCTCCAATGTCATTTCGAGCTCCCCAAATCTAAAGATGTTTCTATCATCATCCCAAGAGCAAGTGGCATCTTCAATAATGAATTTATTTGGTTCAACATCCATTAGTGAAGGTAGGTGACTGAATGTTTTACTCAATTCAAATTGACCAGCTTCTCCCAAATTTCTATACCATGCCCTTATCTCCCTTTGAATGTCGATGATCATGCCGAACCGCTGGTAATCTTTGTGACTCATGGAAGCCTTAAAAAAAACCGTTAGATTCGACCCCCTTGCCATTTGAGAATAAATGGCGTACACTTGGCATATTTTTATTTTAAAAATATGCACACACAGTCATATCTAGACGCTCCTTCGAGTTAACAACTCGTTTGGGTTTTGTTTAGATATGGTGAACTAAAGACTTTGGCATGGTTGGAGTCACAATTTCTCTAAAATTATATAATGCATGATCTTAGTAACGTCTCCACTAAGATTTGGGTACTACTAGACCAGTTCTTTCAAGCGGACAACTTGAAAGTTGAAAGCTTACAAACTGTCAAAAGCTTCGCTATTTGGCTAATTTTGCAAGACCTTCTCTTAAGTATTTATTTTGAGTGAGAAAAGGGGCGGCCGTGGATTCCACGCAACCGTCCCTTCCTATGGGCTCTAAGATTTAAGAGGGTGCCAGGAGTGGCGGACGTTATGAACGATAATGTCAAATAATTTACAATATATATAGATAAAGATACAATACATTGATAAATTGCGGAAATTAAGGAAACAAGTTAGTACACAATAATAATAAATAATACAAAATAAATGGACAATAATAAAGATAGTAAAATCTAAAAAATTAAAGCTCGTTATGGTTAGGACTTTGATATCCCTAGTGGAGTCACCATTCTGTCGTACCCATATTTTATTCAACTCGAAACGAGTCAAGACTCGGGTTTGACTGGGTAACTCGTTTGAGTTAGAGATTGGTGTCGCTCCAAACGCACACGCAAGTATACGCGGTCGATCAAGTAATAAAGTGATAAGAAAGTATCGTTCCCACGAGGACTATTGATTAACTATTAACTAGACAAACTTCAATTCAAGTATTGTTCAAGAGAGTTTAACCAGATTTCAAGTTGTGTTTAATTAACTAATTAACTAAAAGTAATAGAAGTAAATGGAATGCAAGACAATTCAATAGTTCTAGATATCAGTGAGAGGAAATACTCCAGGATTATGGGACGATCACCAATCCAGTTGCACTCATCCGCTAATTGAATTAATTTTACTTATCTGAGTTGCTAATCACAGGGTTAATTATACTCACAGAGCTCTTTCGATACCCTGCTCGCCTATTCAAGCCAACCTAACGCCTATATGTCTATGGAATTAGAATTAACAATATGGAATTAGAATTAACAAGAATGCATGTGTTTTTCCTGTAAACGGATTAAGCGTGACTGTTAGGTATATTTCTATCCTAACCGCGAAACCATTCCCCGATGCCCGGGTTCAAGAACACGCTTTATTTAATTCTATTGCAACCTACGGTTCCCACTTTCGAGTTCAACCTTAGGTTCATGGATAATACTTAACAACTGGCCAGGAAATTAAGTAATTCAGAGCAGAATTAAATAAACAACTCAATCTGATAAATTTAATATAACTCAATCAACTTCAGAGTACAACTTTCATGGTTAACCCATAGCCCTAGAATAATAGAGTTTAGCTACTCATAGACAAGTTAGCTTTCTCCCAAAATAATCTAGAGTTCATGAAACAATAAAGAGGGAAGAAGAATTACAACTCAATTGATGAATCTCCGTTCTCTAGCCTCTACTATGGTTCTTGCCTCCAAAAATACGTAATAAACTAAGGAATAGCGTTCCCCAGGGTTTTATATTTCGAAATATTCTAATAATACACTTTTTAAGCTAGTCCTGGTAGCTCTGGGACTATTTTACGGCGCATACACCGGAGCATGCCAAGCATCCGTGGCTGTATGCGCTCCTTTTCTCACTTTCTTCAATATTTGCACTCTTCCCAGTCCATACAGCCTAGCATGCCAAGCATCCAATGCTGTACCCATTGCTTCTTCCTTGTTCTTGTCCAAATCAAGCTCCAAATTCCTTCAATTTGCTCCTAAAATATCCAAACACCTCAAGTTAGTATTTTACTTTAAATCTCACATTGTTGAGCATATAATACGCTGAAAATAACACAAAAGATATAAGAAATCAATGCCGAGACATAAGATATACGCCCAACATCAACACCCCACACTTAAACTTTGTTCGTCCCCGAACAAACAAACCCAAGACACTTATACTCAATAGGTCTGAACTACCCAACTCAAGAACTTCAAGGAAGCGCACCTATGAAATAGGTTGATACCAACAATTAGCCACTAGACATACAAGCACACAACTCCCCATATTTGCACACCACACTTTTAGAAAACAAGGATTATCAAGCAGTCAAGTAGCAACAACCAAGTCTCAAGAAATGACTCTTTACACCAACTTACTCACGACATGTCCACTCATTCAAGATTAGGGCCTAATAAAAGATCCAACCTCTCATAATTCATGTGCCCCCACCAATCAAAGTCTAGTCCCAATCACACAAAAATATATCAACTTAATTATAAGGGACTTTCAAGATAGGAAGAATACGCTCACCCTCAAAAAGAATCTCAAGTGCCACACAATGGTACCATAGGCTTGCCCGTGGTGTAGGACTCCACTAATGTAGGCTCGCTCCTATTCGGGATTAACTAGGACTTTAAGGGTTGTAATGTAGGCCAAAGGACGGGTAAAAGTTAAATGACTACCTCCCTAAGTACTTTAATACATCACTTCCACTTTTTATAGCTCAACTCTTCACAGAAACAACCGAGCTACCATCCGAACATCAACTCAACACTTCCCTCCCTTTAAGTATTTTTTTTTCTCTTTTCAATGTGCACAACACTAGCAAGGATTGAGAATTTTTTTCCTTTTGCTTTCTTTTTATTTTTTCTTTCTTTCTTTTTTTCAACATTTGTCACTTTTTCCTCACCTTGCCAATGTACTTTTTCCTCAAAAATATCATCATAAATTTATTCTTATTGACTCCACTCAAAAGCCATCAATTTCCACCAACCACACTCCACTAACAACAATCTTTTCAATTAAAGTGCTCCAAGGAGTACGGGTTCAAAAAGAAGGTAATTAAGAACAAGGGAATAGGCTTGTAATGTGGGTGTCAACAAAAACTAATAGGCTCAAAAAGAATTACAAGGGATATATATGAACGGGTAGGCTAATCAAGGCTGCAAAAGAAAGGGTTTATCAAAGAAGGCCTGTATCATCTCCCGACTAAAGCAAACCTAGGATTTCGCTTTGAACACACGCGGGGCAAGTTCTAGACCAATAATGCAAGCACGAGAATAAAGAAAAACACCTCACCACTCATGGCACATGAACTACTCAAGGCGAAACAATTCCAACACCTAACAAAAACAAGTGAGACAAGTCATGCTATTCAGTCAGCACTCAGAGTCAGAAACCTGAGCCGAGGAGTCACTAACAAGACTGACTATCAATCCAATATATAACTCACACAAAAAATCTTTAGGGAAGTTCAACTCGCATGTAAAGGACTAAATATGTCAGTATCAAACAATTCACAGAGAAGGCACAGGTCCTTACCACTTAGCTACTCCTATTTCCTAATTTTTTTTGTATTTTAAATATCTATTTTTTTTTTAATCTAAAAACACCCGGTTCAAAACAAAAGGCATCCTCGGGAAAGAACCGTGGCTTAAACAAAACTCAAGGATTATGCCACTAATCTAAAAAAAAATTTAAATGCAGTAAAAATATACAAGTACAAATCATGATACCCCACCCTACACTTAAAATAGTGCATGGTCCCCACTGCACAAATACAAAAATAATAACAAGAGTGGGTATCAAGAAAGCTCCCTCAAACCGCAGAGTCTGGAGGTGCTGCAGACCGATCTGAACCCGCAGTCTGAGCAGTGGAGGGATCCAACAAGGTAGTGCCAGCTGCATCCATCGCATCAATCAGTGACCCCTCCATAGTAGTGGCAGTAGCCGGAGCTGGCTCTGCAGCAGTGCCATCAGTAGCACTCAAATCCACAACCTCCGCACTGGACCCTGCATCAGTCTGGACGCCAATGGAACGCGTCACTCTGGGACTCTGAATAGCGGCAAGGATCTCTGCCAGTGTGCTCTGCATCAGGGTATCTCGAGCTGCCTGCTCCTGTCTCAACCGGGTCAGCTCTGCCTGCTGCTCCTGTCTCAACTGGGTCAGCTCTGCCTGCTGCGCCTCTCTCAGCTTAGCTAGCTCAGCTTCAAAGCCCACAAGTCGCTCTGATGTAGTTCTCTTATCTGCTTTGGCCGCGACCGGGTCAAGCACTGAAGTGATGTCATGAGCAGTGGGCACCTCCAAAAGGTCATCCTCCGTATAGAAGGGCACCCTGTGCTTCCTCATCAAAGCTGTCAGAGTGTGCACAAAATACAGCTTCAATGTCTTCTCCTTACGAGTCCGTATCATCTGCTCGTACATAAGTTCACCCAAGTTCAGAACTATTCCATTCATCAGAGCATAAATAAGAAGCACCCGCTCCCGAAGTACATTCGTCTGATGGTCAGCCTGCATGATCCTGTTAGACACCCAATTGAGCCAAGATCGACTCTCCCTCGACATAAACCGCTTGGGTAAAGTGGCATATTTTCTCTGCGTGTTGTGCAACCACGCAGGCTTCGAAGATTCACGATCATCCAGAACAGCTGGTGGGTCACATAGTACCTCAATGACATCTGCAAAATCCGGCTCTGCTAGCATCTTCTTATACTCATCTATTGCCACTTCAGTCACCCTGTAATGTGCATTAATAGCCCGGGCAGAAATATCAACATCAACATCGCGAACCCGCACTATGCTGCTCCTCGAGTTGATCCAGTTCGCATATAGCTCCTGAACAGCAGTAACATTACCCTTGCCCGTGGGACCCTGCATAAATCTGTCCCACTCTGTCCCACTTCCTATCTTTAACAACCTCCAGAATAGCCGGGCACGCCTTCTCACATGCATGATAGTTCAGTGGTCTTTCCTGTGTAATCTGCTTCTTAAGGATCCACTGATATGCTAAATATGCACTCTCGCTCTCAAAGGTGTCCTCCCACAGTGTCCTGTCAATCGGCCCACTAGTAGAGGGAATGTCCTCAGGCTCTGGAATAGAAGTGTACTCCTCCTCAGCATCATCATCCTCATCATCTTCCTCCATTTGTTTCTTTCCCTTACCCTGAACTGCTCTCCTTTTCTTGGCCAATGGTCTAGAAGCACCACCTTCACGGATCACTACGGGCTTTTCCTTAGCAATGGTTGATTTCCTCTTGCCCGTGGTTACCTGAGAGGCGGGAATGGTCATATCCGGAGCAGGTGTATCTTGTTTCTTCTTTGAGCGTTGCTCCCTTTTATCCTTGCCCTCAGGTTGATTCCGTGGTGGTTGGCCACCGTCCCCGCTTCCACCACTCTTGGATGGTTGCTTTGCAATCGCCATTTAATAATAGAATACCTGCATTCAAACAATGTGAAATTAGCCAATGAGTTATTCCCGAGCTCTTTAAAGTAGCTAGAAACTAAGCCAATTCAAGCTAGTCGTCTACTTCTCATTGGTGCGCACACACCCCACACTTAAAGCTCAAGTGTAATCTACAAGTAATCAAGTTATGGTAATAGTACGCTCATTGTAACATTCGCGAGGTACTCAGACTTCCCTCGACGCGCACTTCTTTATTCGAAACAATTCTCATGGTTAAAATTCAACAAAGTGTGCAAACAGGGTCTCCACACCCCACACTTATGCGCTACTTCATCTCAAAACTATGGAGCAATATTATTTTAAGCAAAGCAATAAAAACAGCCCGTGAATTGCACAACGGGGCAATGCCTCGCTCAAGTAAAGTGCCAAACACACTTCTAGTGTAGGAATAAAGTGCATTGAGTGTCGTTCATAAGAACACACTTTAAAATCAGCCCCATGTCCCAATTCTAACTAATATATGTTCAACTTATGCCCCCTAATTGATTCGGCTACTCAGACTTCACCAAATACCTCAAATTGTTCATTGGGGAATTTTATCAAACACCTTATGTGCAGTAAATTGGACAGCTTGTGTATGCACTTTTTGTTAATGTATGGACCTCCCAACTCCGGGAGCTTACGTTTATACTCATCATGGCGCATCACCGCACCCCCCACAGAAAATACCAATCAAAAAGAACCAAGTTTTAGCATGGTTTCATCACAACTTTAAGTAAAAGCTAAACCTAAGGGAAGAGGGGAATGTGAACAATTATAATGCTACAACCAGTAGGTCGTGGCTCCATGGACAAAGGAGAAGTTGAGGAAGAAGGTGAGAGAGACGAAATCATACCTGGAAAGCCAAACAAAGAAAAATTCAGCCGCTATTTCTGTCCCGTTTTCCCTGTTCTTGTTTGTGCCGTGTCTGTTCTTGTGTTTTCTCTTTTTGTTGTTTTGTGTAATGTGTAGTGTGTGTTTGTGTTTAAATGACATAAGGAAAATACTTACCAGGATACAGGGGTACACGTTTTCCGCCCGCAACACTGTCCCAAATTTTTTTTACAATTCTTCACTGAGCACAGCCAAGCATGCGACGCATGCAAGGCTGTGCTGGCCTCAAAACAGCTCTCTTTCTTTCTTTGCTCCATTTTGTTGTCCGAGAACGGCTATTGCATTGATCCAACTGATTTCGAGCCTCGGTACCCTGTAAGAACACTACACAAACACGTTAAACACATCAAGATTCCATTCTTTTTGTTCTTTTCTATTTTTTTTTAATTTAATTTTAAATGAAAATACGGACTAACTCTAGAAAGCGATAAAACATGGGTTGCCTCCCATGAAGCACTTGATTTAACGTCGCGGCACGACGAGTACAACCCTCTTTCAAGGGTCGACCAAAGAAATGGAGGATTTAAGCCTATCGACATCACCTCCCCAATATCGCTTCACTCTTTGCCCATTCACTAGAAACGACTTATCCGAGCCCGGGGCTCGCAATGTAATCGCTCCATGGGGCATCACCTTAACAATTTCAAACGGACCAGACCACCTCGACTTGAGCTTACCAGGGAAGAGCTTCAACCTGGAGTTAAATAAAAGAACTTGTTGACCCGGCTCAAAGTGACGATGCTGAATTCGCTTATCATGCCACCGCTTAGTCTTCTCCTTATATAACTTGGCGTTTTCATACGCGTGCAACCTAAACTCATCAAGTTCATTGAGTTGCAACAATCTCTTCTCACCCGCCAAGCTCATATCAAAATTTAGCTTCTTTATCGCCCAATAGGCCTTGTGCTCAAGCTCGACTGGCAAGTGGCACGCTTTCCCATATATCAGCTTGTACGGTGAAGTCCCAATTGGGGTCTTATAAGCTGTCCTATATGCCTAGAGTGCATCATCGAGCTTGGTAGCCCAATCCTTCCTATTCGCACTGACAGTTTTCTCAAGAATTTGCTTCACCTCTCTATTGGATACCTCAGCCTGTCCACTGGTTTGCGGATGATAAGCGGTGGCGACCTTATGCTTGACCCCGTATTTAGCTAGAAGGTTGTTTAACAACTTATTACAGAAGTGTGTACCTTCATCACTAATCAAAGCTCGCGGAGTTCCGAACCTGGTGAAAATGTTCTTCTTGACGAAACTCACCACCACTTTCGCATCATTAGTAGGAAGAGCAACGGCCTCTACCCATTTGGACACGTAATCCACTGCCAGTAAAATATACTTGTGACCATTCGACGAGGGGAAAGGACCCATGAAGTCGATCCCCCACACATCAAAAATCTCCACCTCTAGAATGCCTTGTAGAGGCATCTCTTGCTTCCTGGTGATTGTGCCGGTCCTTTGACACCGATCACACTTCTTTACAAAAGCGTGGGCGTCTTTGAAAAGTGTTGGCCAATAGAAACCAGACTGAAGTACTTTGGCGGCTGTTCTATCACCACCATGATGACCCCCATAAGGAGATGCATGGCACTCTTGCAGAACAGCCTCCGTCTCTTCCTCAGGAATGCATCTTCTCACCAACTGATCTGCACACACTCTAAACAAAAACGGCTCATCCCAAACATAAAATCTCACATCATGAAAGAACCGACGCTTACCTTCTGCCGTCAGATGTGGTGGCACTGCCTCACTTACCAAATAGTTGACATAATCAGCATACCATGGGTCCGAGTGATTGGTGACGGCAAAAAGTTGTTCATCCGGGAAGGTTTCTCTGATCAACCCTCCCTCATCCACATGCTTGTGGTTCTCCAACCTAGATAGGTGGTCAGCTACTTGATTTTCCGTTCCCTTACGGTCTCGGACTTCCAAGTCAAATTCCTGCAGCAACAACACCCAACGAATCAGTCGAGGCTTAGCATCCTTTTTATCAATTAAGTACCTGATTGCTGCGTGGTCTGTGTAGACAATAACTTTGGTTCCAACCAAGTATGCCCAGAACTTATCAAAGGCATACACTACTGCCAGCAACTCTTTTTCAGTAACTGTGTAATTCAATTGGGCAGGATTAAGAGTTTTGCTGGTGTAGTAAATGGAATGGAATACCTTGTTCTTCCTTTACCCCAGGACTGCACCAATAGAGACATCGCTAGCATCACACATTAATTCAAATGGTGCAGTCCAATCAGGAGCAACTATTATTGGCGCAGAGACCAATTTCTCTTTAAGCTCATTAAAGGCCCTCAGACAGGCCTCATCGAACACAAATGCTGCGTCTTTCTCAAGTAACCTGCACAAAGGAGTAGAAACCTTAGAAAAATCTTTAATGAACCTCCTATAGAAGCCAGCATGTCCGAGAAAACTCCGGACTCCCTTCACAGACGTGGGTGGGGGTAATTTTTCAACCGCCTCCACCTTCGCCTTATCAACCTCAATTCCAGCACTGGACACCTTGTGTCCCAAAACTATACCTTCACGAACCATGAAATGGCACTTTTCCCAATTTAAAACAAGGTTAGTTTCTTCACACCTAGCAAGCACTAGACCAAGGTTAGTTAGACAAGTATCAAAAGAAGATCCGAAGACAGAAAAGTCATCCATGAACACTTCGACAAACTTTTCCACCATATCAGTGAAAATAGCCATCATACACCTTTGAAAAGTCGCAGGTGCATTACATAGCCCGAACGGCATCCTCCTATAGGCATAGGTACCGTAAGGGCATGTAAAAGTAGTTTTCTCCTGGTCTTCGGGAGCAATCCATATTTGGTTGTAGCCAGAGTAACCATCAAGGAAACAGTAATACTCTTGGCCAGCTAGCCTATCTAACATCTGATCAATAAAGGGGAGGGGGAAATGATCCTTTCGGGTGGCTTTATTCAACTTTCGATAATCAATGCACACCCTCCACCCCGTAGCAGTTCTTGTGGGGATAAGTTCATTATTTTCATTCTGCACTACTGTCATCCCTCCCTTTTTAGGGACACATTGCACTGGACTTACCCACTTGCTGTCAGAGATAGGAAAAATTATACCTGCATCTAACCATTTAATCACCTCTTTCTTTACCACGTCTTTCATGATTGGATTAAGGCGACGCTGATGCTCCACACTTGGCTTGTAACCGTCCTCCATAAAGATCTTGTGCATGCAGAAATCCGGGCTTATTCCCTTGATATCAGCTATAGTCCAGCCAATAGCACTCTTATGCTCTCGTAGCACTCTTAACAGCTTTTCTACCTGCAAGTCAGACAACAGAGAAGAAATAATCACAGGTAAAGTGTCAGATTGTCCCAAATAAGCATACCGAAGATGCGCAGGTAAAGGTTTGAGCTCAAGCTTGGGCGCCTCTTCAATAGACGGCTTGGGTGGTGGCCCAAGCGGTCTATCTAAAGGCTCAAACTTGGGGAACCCAGTAATAAATTCACAAGAACAGTCTAAGAGCTGCAATATCTCCTCTATGTCAGCATCTTCACCAGTTTCTTCTCCCAACATCAGTGCTCGCTGCAAGTCATCATTGACATAATCAGCTGGGTCAGTCGATTTCTCCTCCGGGTCATTCACTGTGATCATAGACAACTCTTCATGATGGTTAGGCATTTTTAGAGCCTTGTACACATTAAACACTGCTTCCTGATCATCCACCTTCATTGTCATCTTTCCCTCTCGGACGCGGATCACAGCATCACCAGTGGCTAAGAAAGGCCGTCCCAAAATGATAGGAACTTCCTTATCTGCCTCATAGTCCAGGATAACAAAATCAGCGGGCAGAATGAATTGACCGATCTGAACCAGTACATCTTCAATCACCCCCTCAGGATAAGTAGTAGACCGATCAGCTAACTGAAGTGAGATTGTTGTTGGCTTTGGAGTACCGAGACCCAGTTGGTTGCACACAGACAATGGCATAAGATTTATGCTAGCCCCCAGATCACATAGGGCTCGACCAACTGCCACATTGCCAACACGGATAGGAATGGTGAAACTACCTGGATCCTTCAACTTCTGAGGGAGTTTGTTCTGAACTCTGGATGTGCACTCTTCAGTAAGTGCTACAGTTTCAAATTCATTGAGCTTCCTTTTTGATGACACTATATCTTTGATATACTTAGCATACTTTGGAATTCCTCGGAGCACATCTACCAATGGAATATTGATACTAGTCTGACTGAGTATGCCCAAGATCTTTGTAACTGCAGGATCTTGCAGATTCTTTTGCAACCTTCGAGGAAAGGGAGGTGGTGGTCTAGCAGCAATCACTGCCTCTTGCTTTTCTGCCTCCTTCTCGACTTCGACTACTGGCTCTGGCTCTTTTCCTTTGTCAGGGTGAGACTGCTTTGGCTTCTTTGGCAATTCTTCCAGTTCTCTCCCATTTCGTAGTGACACTGCTTGCACTTGTTCCTTGGGATTAGGATCAGTAGTGCTTGGCAAAGCACCAAGTGGCCTTGTATTTTGATTACTGGCAAGCTGTCCCATTTGTTTTTCTAAAGAGCGAATGGCACTGTCCTGGTTCTGCTGTAAAGTTGAAATTTTCTGATTCAGATCAACAGCCAGTTGTTGTATCATTGCCTCTATTTTTGACGTTTCAGACGGTTGCTGCTGCGGTGGATTCTGCACCTGCTGAGTATTACCTTGGGGTTGTCTACTGCCTTGTCCGCCTTGATTACCGCCCCATGAGAAATTAGGGTGGTTGCGAAAGTTAGGTGGATAAGTGTTGCCATACTGAGCATTTTGGTTGAAACCCCTACCCTGCTGACCCACGTAAGACGCAGACTCTGGGTTTTCCGTGCAAATATTACTCAGATGATCAGAACCACCACACACCCCACAGTATGGAGTTGCTTGCACTTGTTGAACCTGGGGTGGGACCGGTTGCTGAGGTTGTGGATGTGGCTTGCTTACCTGGACAAGTACTGCATCAAGTTGCTGCTTAACGGAGTGTTGCATTGCTGCCATTTCAGCTTTCATAGCTGTCAGTACATCCACTTCCACCTTTCCACCTAGCTTGAGATTTTTACCTCTGCCTGAGTCACCATGATAATGCTGACTACCTTCTGAAATTTTGTTAAGAATGATCTCAAGCTCATCATACTGCTTCTCTAGACTTGGTTCGCCACAATAAGCATCTAGCAGGATTTTACTATGTGACTGCAGTCCCTCAACAAAAATATGTCCCAACACCTCCTTTGATTGACCATGGTGTGGGCAGCTTCTCAATAATGCTTTGAACCTTTCCCATGCTTCACCTATCTCCTCTGATGAATTCTGACTGAATGACACTATCTCACCTCTGATCTTCGCAGTTTTGCCCGATGGAAAAAATTTGATCAGAAACTTCTTTGCCAATTCGTCCCAAGAGTTAATGGAGTTCGGTGGTTGGACCAAGAGCCACTTCTTTGCTTCACCCAGCAAGGTGAATGGGAACATCGTCAGCCGTATGTATTCATCTGACACATCAACATATTTGTAAGTGTCGCTGATCTCCAGAAAGTTCTGCATGTGCTGCTGAGGATCTTCATTCGACAGTCCCGCGAACTGACCATTAGACTGGAATAGTCGGATCATACTCTCCTTCAGCTCAAATTTACCAGTAATGGTGGGCCTCACAATGGCCTTAGCCATGTTATCAAGAGTAGGTCTGGCCACATCCAGTATTGCGCGGTTTTGATTTCCAGCCATCTCTGCAGGTTCAGAAATAGGAGCTTTCTCTAGCTTTGCTTTGAGTCTGGCTTCCTTCCTTAGCCTGTGAAAAAGTCTTTCAGGTTCTGGTTCAAAAGTGTAGAGTTTATCACCACTCTTGCTCCTTCGCATTCAAGCTACAACCTGAAACACCCAACGACAACTAAAACCAAAATTAATCTTGAACAAATAATAAATAAAAGCTAATCTAGAAATTAATTAAATCTTAGTCCCCGGCAACGGCGCCAAAAACTTGTCGCTCCAAACGCACACGCAAGTATACGCGGTCGATCAAGTAATAAAGTGATAAGAAAGTATCGTTCCCACGAGGACTATTGATTAACTATTAACTAGACAAACTTCAATTCAAGTATTGTTCAAGAGAGTTTAACCAGATTTCAAGTTGTGTTTAATTAACTAATTAACTAAAAGTAATAGAAGTAAATGGAATGCAAGACAATTCAATAGTTCTAGATATCAGTGAGAGGAAATACTCCAGGATTATGGGACGATCACCAATCCAGTTGCACTCATCCGCTAATTGAATTAATTTTACTTATCTGAGTTGCTAATCACAGGGTTAATTATACTCACAGAGCTCTTTCGATACCCTGCTCGCCTATTCAAGCCAACCTAACGCCTATATGTCTATGGAATTAGAATTAACAAGAATGCATGTGTTTTTCCTGTAAACGGATTAAGCGTGACTGTTAGGTATATTTCTATCCTAACCGCGAAACCATTCCCCGATGCCCGGGTTCAAGAACACGCTTTATTTAATTCTATTGCAACCTACGGTTCCCACTTTCAAGTTCAACCTTAGGTTCATGGATAATACTTAACAACTGGCCAGGAAATTAAGTAATTCAGAGCGGAATTAAATAAACAACTCAATCTGATAAATTTAATATAACTCAATCAACTTCAGAGTACAACTTTCATGGTTAACCCACAGCCCTAGAATAATAGAGTTTAGCTACTCATAGACAAGTTAGCTTTCTCCCAAAATAATCTAGAGTTCATGAAACAATAAAGAGGGAAGAAGAATTACAACTCAATTGATGAATCTCCGTTCTCTAGCCTCTACTATGGTTCTTGCCTCCAAAAATACGTAATAAACTAAGGAATAGCGTTCCCCAGGGTTTTATATTTCGAAATATTCTAATAATACACTTTTTAAGCTAGTCCTGGTAGCTCTGGGACTATTTTACGGCGCATACACCGGAGCATGCCAAGCATCCGTGGCTGTATGCGCTCCTTTTCTCACTTTCTTCAATATTTGCACTCTTCCCAGTCCATACAGCCTAGCATGCCAAGCATCCAATGCTGTACCCATTGCTTCTTCCTTGTTCTTGTCCAAATCAAGCTCCAAATTCCTTCAATTTGCTCCTAAAATATCCAAACACCTCAAGTTAGTATTTTACTTTAAATCTCACATTGTTGAGCATATAATACGCTGAAAATAACACAAAAGATATAAGAAATCAATGCCAAGACATAAGATATACGTCCAACATCAATTGGAGTCGCCACTTAAAATAAGTTTTTAAGGTGTATTAGGTCACCTAAATATCTAAGGTCAAGTCTCTTATTCAACATGTTTGATTTCAGAGATTCGAGGGTAAGAAGTCCAAGTGACTCGGGGAAGAAGGTGTTAAGCACTTCCCCAAGTCCCACAAAAAGTAGTTCCCGCACGAGCAATTAATTTTGGGATGTCTAAACAAGTTATAGATAAATATTAATCATGTTCGCAAAATGTGTTACTAAGTTAGGAGTTAAAATCACTATTATTCACGAAATTAAACCTATTTATATTAAACAGTATATGCGGGCAGCAAGTACATGATGTTGGGCTTTTAAATTTGCAATAACGGCCTAAGCCTTATGCCTAATCGCACATTAAGTCTCATATTTTGCAAACATACCCTCAGCTGGGCTAATATTGGAAAGGGGTGGTTCAATTCAGTTTGTTTACGCAATTTTCAACACTGAAATAGCCAGTTTTGCAGAAATAGCCAGTTTTGAAGAAAATATTTCATATTTTATTTCAAATCAAGTAAGGGTTATATTTTGAAAGTAAATATTAGCCATTTAGGGTCGGTGTGACTTGACATTAATTGTCGAGCCCTAACCTTAATGGCTATTTTGTTTATGGGGCCAGTTTTGAAAATATATGCATATAACGGGGCTGTTTGAGAAAATGGGTCGTAGAACACACAAGATACACATAAAGAGCCTATCTCACGTAATATATACATATAGGCGTGCAAATACATGATAATGTGTGTTAGACTTTAAAATACATATATATGTTTGTATAATTGACCCCAATAACTTATACACCCCATATATACTATTAGGTTAGTGTATAGGAGCTTAAAGTTTGTACAATTGGTTTAAGCACATATAGGGCCAGATTTTAAATGAAGTTTTGGGCCCAGATCAGTAATGTAAAAGAGGGGCAGTTCAATCTTTGCAGAAACAGTCTGATTTGAGGCAGCGAATACACAAATAGCCCCTTATAGAATTTTAAGATTTTCTTATGAATGGATTTTTTGTTAAAGAATGCCAAATTGAGCTTAAGCCATGATATGATAGACATACTGATTACGCTTAACTACCATGGCAACTTAACTTTCATGTTGTTACTTAAAGAATTGACATACTTTTGTTAAAATCATGACATGACCACATAACATGTATTGCTAACAGTCTGACTTCAGTTTTATGAAACAAGTTCCTATTTTAAAACCATGATCCAGACACATAGGAAGGGAGGGTCTAGAGAAGTAGCCCCTCGATGGCCATGACATAATTGCCACACATATACAGGTACAGGCAGGGATCCTAACAAATATTTAAGGGGGTCTAAAAGGGATATATATGCAATCAGCAGCCTTGTTTCTTAAGCATTGAACCACAAATCATGATCTCAATGATCACTGCCCTAGTCATAGTATAATCAGTTAACATCTCATGCATTAGATAAAGCTGGTATGACTTTTCCAGACCATCCAATCAAAGCTGTATACCAAGGTTAGCAGGGTCAAAGAAAAGCCCAAACAAAAACATACACTTACAAATAGAGAGCATGTAAGAAGCATATCAATAAACAGGTCAAGCAGAGTGTAGCATGGATTCAACTAAAGAGTCATACCTTGTCCACAATTGAAATCAATCAGAGAGGCCATATCTAGACATTGAGAGTATGCCTCTAGAAGCAGTATCACGGAAAAGAGAGCAAAGATTCAAGAGGAGCAGAGAGATGTTTTGCTAGTAATTTCAGTGTATATGTTATGTCTCAGCGTGTGAGTATATGTGTGTGTGTTTCTAGGTATTGAACTGTGTCCTAATATAGAGAATAAACCAGTTTATATAGGTAAAAAGGGTAAGGCGTTTAACACAAACGGGCAGGGAGTAAATAAGGTAAAGAATAGTCTTCCAAAATCACAAGGGATTCCATTAGGTATCCTTTCAAAAAATAAATCAATCAGAATCCTTCAGTTAAGGTAGTCAGGATTTTAAAACAAGTATGATTCTCTCCCCTTAGACAATAACATAGTCCCAATTAAAGAATCAATTTTTAAGAATTTTCTAGACTAATTTATGCTCAAGATAATTTGATTACTATAACGAATCCCAATCAAAAACCCTAATGGATACCCTGCTGATCACTTAAAGAAAATTTCCTTTTAAATGCTAATCATATGTCTCAATTAGCATAAATCAGATTCTCTTTAATATTTTAAGACAAAATTTCATTCAAATTTCAATTGAGACAATTATATCTTCACGTAGACTACATTCTAGTCGACTAGGCATAAGTAGAGTGCTCATAGGACTATAGACAAGTTTCAAGGATTTGGAACATGAAAACAGGAACATAAACTGCATGCTTATGAGGACTCAAAATTCATAACAAAAGTCTAAAGGGTCAGCAGTATTCAATCCAACCAGTGTATCCTCATAGGCTAAGGCACAACCAAACAGTTACTTACCCTATCGAGGCGAGGGTTGATCCTTGAACTTTTGTCAAACGGGAGCATGTAGGGGTTTTGTACCGGACGACAAGAGGAGTAAGAAAATATAGGTCTCATAGACTTTGGTAGCCGGAGGTGGCCAGAATCGGCCATGGACAACGTAGTCGTTAGGGTTTTTGATGAGAGAGAGAGAGAGAGAAAATGATGGTGGCGTGGGGTTTGGGGGAAATGAGAAGAGTGTTTAGGGTTTCGAGGGGGGGGGGAGGGGGGGCTGTATAGTTAAAAATGGAAACATTATTTCCAGCCATTGGATCAGATGGGTGGAGGGCTGAGATTTGGCCACGTATGGCCGATGTGGAGCTGAGTTGGAGATTATATGTATAAATTTGAAGGGTGTGAGGTGTATGTATATTTATGTATATAAAGAGTATAGAAATGTATAAATAGGCATAAATAGGTATAAAAATTATAGAAAATTTGTAAAATCGATTAAAAATGTTAAAAAGACCATAGAAATGTGTAAAAAGGCCATTTTGAGATTTAAAATGGTCTAAATGATTTTTTCAAGAAAATAGAGGTAATCGGGAATTTGTAATTGTGTACACACAGTATTGTAAAATAACAGTAATTTGTGTGGGTGTCTTTAAAATATCCTAATTGGTGTGCTTGTGTGAGATAGTCATTTTGAATAGGGGTGAGCGAGGGTAATTGTATGGTTATCAGTGCAATTTCGTCTGATGAACAAATATTAAAATAGGAGGGACAAAATTAGGTATCAACAACACATAAGTATTGGAGTGGTAAAATGAATCTTAAAATGGATGATTTAGCCACTCGTAATCATAATCAAGCCAATGAAATAACTATAAGCATGTAAATCTACACAAAAGATGATGGTTGATGAAAAAAGCTGTACATCTTGATCTTTTCTCTTCCTTGCCTCCTTTGGTTGTAAAATTAGCCAAAAGTTCCGTTCTAGAGGGTTTTAGGATGTTTTTATAGTGTAAGATTTGAGATAGGACGAAACTGCCCTTCCATAACTGCAGAAATTTTGTCTCTGTGTTATGGCTGGGCGAAGCGCAACTAAGCACTAGGCTCCTAGATCTTCCCTCATTGTTCTATGCGATGCACATCCATTCCGAAACACCCCAGGATTATTTTTCTCTTCTCCCATGTGATGACTATGCAATGGGGAGTTAGCTCACTACCTCGGAAACATTTTTCTTTGTCAAAAATTTGTCTAAGGGTTGTGATACGGTCATGTGACGCACAACATCCTTAAATTCCTCCAGACTTTGCTTTCTGCCTCTATTTTTGCGCAAATCATCTTCCTTTGGTGTCCTTAGCCTCCTATACATCAAAGCACAACACAATATGTGATATATTTTTCTGCTTATTGAACACAGTGGGATCGTTTGGCAATGAATCCAAAAGGATAAAGCGATTTTTGGGTAACAGTGTTAACTTTGGAATAAGGTAAGTGTTTATATCCATTTCTTTTGAGTCACCTGGCCTCGTGGATAATCTACCACGTGTTCCTTATGTGTGTAGCTACCGATAGGCGTACTCATTATGCCTAAGCTTCGTATTTACATTGTATATTATATGTTATGTCATGTTGCTGATATTGCATTGAGGATATGAGCATTGTACTGTGGCTGTGAGTTAGCATCTACTTCCAAGCTGTCGATGAGAGTCCCACGCCGATGAAGGGTCATTATTGCATCACATTGCATTCATATGCATTAAATTGCACATTATATTAGGAGCAGGAGGATTCCGCTCTATTGCATTATATTGAGGGTAGGAGGATTCCGCCCTATGAGCAGGAGGATTCCTCTCCCTTACATTATATTGAGGGTAGGAGGATTCCGCCCTAGGAGCAGGAGGATTCCGCTCCATTGCATTATATTTAGGGTTGGAGGATTCCGCCCTAGGAGCAGGAGGATTCCGCTACATTTAATTATATTGAGGGTAGGAGGATTCCGCCCTAGGAGCGGGAGGATTCCGCTCCATTGCATCATACTAAGGGCAGGAGGATTCCGCCCTAGGAGCAGGGGGATTCCGCTCTATTCATTTGGCACATGTGACCCTTTGCATCATATTTCATTTCATTTCAACTCATTTCATTTCATTTCATCTCATTTCATTTCATTTCGTACCATTGTGTAGACTTGTGGTACACAGCTACTGTTCTGCTCATACGTGCATTGCTTATTTGTTGATATATTTCTGGCTCGTATTCCTGGTTGAGTTTATGGTTTCATACGTGTTTCCGGTTATTATCTGGCTCTTCCTTGTTATAATTTAAATAAGAGAAATTTTGTTTATCTGTTTCTTTTCTCCCTAGCTAGCTATCCTATTCTTTGAGGTGGCTAGTTTGCCCCACTTATTGAGTCCTTTTGACTCACCCTTGTTTGTTGTTTGTTTCTTGTCTATCTATTTCGTTTCGGCAGGTTCGTTCAAGGATTGAGTTCGCCACATTGTTCAGGAGCGAGGACGACTTCAGCTGTCAGGGTGAGCCAGCTTTTATTCAGGATGGCCACCAGTTTTATGTGTATTATTTCAGTTGCAATTTGCGCCCTTCAGGAGGTATCTGTCTTCTTTTGTACTCTTAGATGTCTAGTCTGGATAGGCTTAAACCTAGTATGTTGGGTAGTCAGCTGTAATTTCTTTTGTACAGCTTAGAGGTATCAGTATGTCTGTGCTTCTTTTTCTAAGTCTTGTTCTTCTTTATGAATTGAATTTTATTTATTTTCCTAATTTAATTCATAAGGGTTCACCCGACGGGTCTCGGGGAGGATGTCGGGTGCTCGCACAGCCTAACCGGATTTCGGGTCGTGTCAGTTGGTATCAGAGCCCGAGTTAGAGTCTATCAAGACTAAGACAATGTCTAGTAGAGTCTCGCTGATGGGTATGTAGATGTCCGTGCTTATCTACGAGGGGCTATGATGGCGTTTAGGAAGTTTCACTTCCTTCTTTTCTGATCGTGCGTTGGTCTAGGATGTAAAAGTATTTTTGTCAATTCCTTTGTGGTAATCGTGAAACCTCGTGCGACAAATCAACAAACGGTATGAGTTCAAGACGAAGCAGTCTAGCCTGGGGCTAGCAGTGACGAAGCCCCGAGAGTTTTTGATCATGCTGACAATCTAGTTATGGAGGTCCCAGTTGTGCCAGCTCGCGATGGGCATGAGAGCAGGGCCTTGTGGTTCCCTTGGCTCTCTACGATACTTTACAATAATCTTGGTGATGCAGATACCTCAAAAACCTATTATTCACTAGGTAGCTTATCAGGTTGCCGCAGATGCAGATGTTCGGTCTCAAGGAGCCCCTGTTCTAATCCCTGATGTTGCTGTAGTAAATTATGTTCTAGAGCAGCATGTGTTGCGCCACAAATTGTTCTGGCTGGTTAGCCAACCGAGGTAACGGTTCAATCCGAATGCCCAAAGAGGTAGCATTATTTTACGCGGTTGAACCTTCCGATATTCTTAAGCAATGCATCAGATAAACCTTGTGATTTTTTTAAAAAAACTTAAATGACGTCACCGTATCCTTCAGGCTCTTGATTATATCGAGCGGTATGGTGTTGATTATTCTGCTTTCCAGTTTCAGGGTCCAGCGTTGAATTGGTGGGCCGCTCTTTTATTAGCTAACTTGGTTCGATTTTTCTTCTAGATTCGTGGAAAAGTTCCTTTCGAGTAGCGAGCGAGATAAAAAGTGTTGCCAATTTGAGTGGATTGGACAGGGTAGCCTGTCAGTTAGCCTGTTGGTGTTTCAGAATATGAGATTGAATTCTATAGAATGGCTGAATATGCATTAGAACTAGTCCATGAGCCTTTCGAGATATTCAAAGATTTATTGATGACCTTTCTTTTTCATTGAGATCTTAGATGGCTCGAGAGATTGAGGTCGGGATTTCATTTGATTTTATTGTTAATATTGCCCAAAGGTACGAGGCATATCATAAGTTAGAGCTGGAAGAGTTAGAGCGGGAGAGCAAGAGACCCCATGGCCCTAGTGGGCAACCATGGTATCTCATTTAGAAGTAAGAGTTCTGATCATTTTGGGAGGTCACCTGCCAAGTTATCTCAGCTGGTAGAGCGTAATTCTTAAAGTGCGCTAGTAGTTCATTAATATAGAACCAGGTTTTCTCTGTATAGCTATCAACAATCTGTCCAGCTTCCTTTTTTCAATAAAATGGTGTTATCATTGTCGTGAGTCTGATTATCCTTTGAGGAGTTCTCCTGTTATCATTGTCGTGAGTCTGTTTATCCTTTGAGGAGTTGTCCCTTTCTCCGGCAAGTAGGCAATCGTCCTTTCTCTCGTCATCAGGCACCTGCACAGTCGCAGGGGATTTCCTTTAGATCTCAATCAGCCAGCAAAATGCCCCATCCAGTAGAGGTCGAGAGCATGATGGCAGTGGTTCTTCAGAAGGCGATTATTAGGGTAGTAGCTCAGCTCAGCTGTAGAGGCAGTTCTATGAACTGCCAGTCTGGTAGGAATATCCAATGTAGTACACCCGTGTAATTCTTCTTCCATTATGTGTGAGTAAGATTTGATTCTTCCAATCAGTGTGAACTTCATTTATCTTACCATGTTTCCATGGCTTCCTTTGATACTGTTTCTATTAAGAATAGATTGTGATAGAGGGGTGAGCTTCTAGTATGATTTATTCAGGGAATTTGTGAGACCCTACTAGTTTATCTGATTTAAATGTGAGAGATTTGGGAGTGAGTATCGGTATTTTCTGTTTGGCATCTTGTTACTCCACCTTCTGTTATTATGTCAATTCAGTTTACCTCTCTCCTCGAAATTCAATGTTGGTAGGATAATAGGATCATAATTTGTCACCATCAGAAAGTGTTATCGTTTCTTCCGGTGCAAAGTGATTAGTAAGTCATATTCGATCTACGTATCTCCTCTTGGTTCATAACGCTAGTAAAGTCATGTTATCCTATGAGCTTGTCTGGGTTATAAAAGGGTTTCTGGTAAATTGTCGGAGTTTCCTTTTTATAGGAAGGTTAATTGACATAGATTTTGTTCCATAAAGCTCATTTAATGTCTATCTCTTCAATTGCGATTCTTCGGTTAGCCTGACTCGTTGAGCCAGAGTGCGTGCCAAGGTAGCCGGGTAAGCACATTGTCATTTTTCAAGGCTACTAAGGGTAATGAGAAATGAGAGGCGTCATTTGACCTTTGATTTGATCCATCAGGCTGTGGTGCTTATAGAAAATGTATGGAGTTGTGACTCGAGATTTGCAGCTGTTTGGCAACTCGAAAGGGTAGTTGGTAGCTTAGGCCTGCCTACGTTCAGTTTTTAGCTAAATCTTCTTTAGTCCAGCAGACTGTGCGGGGATGGTTATTCCTATTCAAATAGCTGCATGAGTTTGTGCTTTAAGTGGAGGAGTCTTCCTCCAAATACTGAATGGTAATACTAAATCTCTAAGGCATTGATACCACTTTTTTCACGACCCAACTTAGGGCCACAACAGAAACCTACAATGAGTGCCGATCATTGCTCAACCCACTAATAATCTATTAATGCTAGAGATAAGCTGGCAAACCTGATCATATATACGTACCTTTCTGCTGAAAGCATAAAGTCTAGAAAGATGATACGACTTTAACTTGCTGGCAATTAGAACACTGTGCCACAAATTTTGCTATGTCACACTTCATTCCGTCCCACCAAGAAATCTGCTTAAGATCATGGTACATCTTAGTTGAATCTGGATGAACAGTGTATTTAGAATAATGTGCCTCTATCATAATCTGTCCACGTAAATCTGCAACATCAGGAACACAAAGTCTATCTTTATACATGAGATCACCGTCAGTAGTAACCCTGTATGGTGACTCCGGTTTTCTTCTAGCTCTCTGTCTGTTTTCAACTAGAACTGGATCCTCATACTGACGCTGTTTTACTTCATGAAAATTTAGAGTTAAAGGTCTAGTGCAGTTTATCATCCATCCATCATTGGCATATCTCCTTCACACCTCAACTCTTTGAGAAGTTAGTTTAGCGTTATAAGTGCACATGCAATCAACTTTGTTGCTGGTATTCTGCCTCAACTCATGGTCCAACTACATGTCTCTTTTATTTTCACTTTTTCAAGTCATCATATTTCTAATTCAAATACAATACCCTGAAGTAGATGTTCATTCTTAAGATCATTCCTGGTCTGCATCATACTATCCAGTAGTATTTGCATGATCCTTATCCTTATTTGATAGATCCTGTTCAGATGAACCTTTGACAAACATTAGCATATGAGTAACTACATTCCCATAAGGAGCTTGCGGAACAACACTAAAATCAACTGAGATGTTGCATAGTGCGTTCGTAAAAATAATATAGCTTGCATTAAATCTTCTATAGTGTGTAGTGACAAGATACTTCAAAAGCTTCCCCTATTGCATCAAGCGTGAGCTAATTCCTAGTTCCATCGACCTGTTCTATTTCGAAAGGTATATCGAAGAGGTGATTATCGGCTGAGTCATGTTAACCCATTCAAAGTTCCATGTATCTTTGTTTGGAAAATGTAAAACTCTCTTCTCGTGATCGAGGAAGCATCAACTTAGTTAGAATAATCTGTGCAGTGGTATTTTCATATTATCCAGATATATTTTATTCCAAAAGTACGATGTGCGTAGTATAATTCTGATCCTGTAATCAGGAGGTAAGGCCCGTGGAGTAGCTTCTGAAGGTTGTACAAGTTCTCTTGTTATCTGCGTGAATCTTATTTTAGACTTAGGCTCTTTCGAGGACGAACGAGAGTCTAAGTGGAGGAAAATGAAACAACCTCAGTCAGTCATTTCGGGAGATAGGACTCCGATTTACATGCCAATAATTTTAAAATCTTCGTAAGGTTCACTGGGACTTATTTGTAAAATTTGAGCTAAATCAGACCTCGTTTGGTAGGCATCGGAAGAAGGTTTCAGTTTTTATTGTCGATCAATATTAAAAAGAGATTTTCGAGCTCGGTTTTGGCGAATGAACTCTGATTTGAAATCCGAAAGCACCGTTAGGTTTGTATGATTATTTGTGACTTTTGTGAACTTTTGAAAGTGAATTTCGAGGTTGTTCAGCTAGTTTCCGCTAAAATGCCAAAAGTTAAATAAATTGACTTTTTTCCGTTTAATTTGCATATTGAGTTTCGGGTGTCCGATTTGAGATCCGCCTTAGCAAACGTGTTACATATATTTTATATGACTTACTCGAGAAATTAGGAAATATTTCAGATTCCGTAGGACTGCATTTTAATTTTAATACGAAAACAAAATAAAATAGAAAATAAAATAAAAAGAAAAAGACAAAAAAGAAAAGAAAAGAAAAGAAAGTTAGGCGGTGGGTCCTTAGTGTATAGAAATAGAAGCATTAATGATATGAAAGAAAAAGAAAATAAAATGACGGGGAGGAAGAGCCGGAGAAAGATAGAATTTTCACCCCGAAACATTCAGGTAATGATGTTAATGCATTATTTGAGTTTATTATGTGTGTTTGAATATATTTTAACGGTAAAAATTGGGATGTTATACATCATTTTATTAAGTTTAACTGATAGTTTAAAGGGTTAATTGGACCCCGATAGTAAAATTGATTATATATTCGGGCTCAGTAAGTTATGGGCAACATATAGATGTAATTTATTTAGGGTTTGGTTATGTGACCTTAAACCCTTTACATAATCCTGGCCTACGTTGCGAATAGGGTATCAGGTTCCTACCAAGATTGTTCTAAGATGTGAGAAATGAAAACTTTATCCTTTTGTGATATATTTTTCTGCTTATTAAACACAGTGGGATCTTTTAAAAATGAATCCAAAAGGATAAAGCGATTTTTGGGTAACAGTGTTAACTTTGGAATAAGGTAAGTGTTTATATCCATTTCTTTGGAGGCACCTGGCCACGTGGATAATCTACCACGTGTTCCTTACATGTGTAGCTGCCGATAGGCGTACTCATTACGCCTTAGCTTTGGATTTATATTGTATATTATATGTTATGTCCTGTTGTTGGTATTTCATTGAGGACCTGAGCATTGTACTCTAGCTGTGAGTTGGCATCTACTTCCCGGCTGTCGATGAGAGTCCTGCGCCGGTGAAAGGTCATTATTGCATCACATTGCATTCATATGCATTATATGTCCTTCATATGCATTACATTGCACATTATATTAGGAGCAGGAGGATTCCGCTCCATTGCATTATATTGAAGGTAGGAGGATTCCGCCCTAGGAGCAGGAGGATTCTGCTCTATTGCATTATATTTAGGGTAGGACGATTCCGCCCTAGGAGCATGAGGATTCCGCTCCATTGCATTATATTGAGGGTAGGACGATTCTGCCCTAGGAGCAGGAGGATTCCGCTCCATTCACTTGGCACATGTGACCCTTTGCATCATATTTCATTTCATCTCATTTCATTTCATCTCTTTTCATTTCATTTCATACCATTGTGTATACTTGTGGTACATAACTACTTTTCTGCTTACACGTGCATTGGTTATTTGTTGATATGTTTTTGGCTCGTATTCCTGGTTGATTTTATGGTTTCATAATGTATTTTCGGTTATTATCTGGCTTTGCATTTTTATAATTTAAATAAGAGGAATTTGGTTTATCTGTTTCTTTTCTCCCTGGCTAGCTATCCTATTCTTTGAGGTAGCTAGTCTGCCCCACTTATTGAGTCCTTTTGACTCACCCTTGTTTGTTGTTTGTTTCTTGTCTATCTATTTTATTTCAGCAGGTTCGCTCCAGGATTGTGTTCGCCACGTTGTTCAGGAACGAAGACGACTTCAGCTGTCAGGGTGAGCCAGCTTTTATTCAAGATGGCCACCAGTTTTATGTGTATTATTTCAGTTGCAATTTGCTCCCTTCAGGAGGTATCTGTCTTCTTTTGTACTTTTAGATGTCTAGTCTGAATAGCCCTAAACCTAGTATGTTGGGTAGTCAGCTGTAATTTCTGTTGTACAGCTTAGAGGTACCAGTATGTCTGTGCTTCTTTTTCTAAGTCTTGTTCTTATTTATGAATTGAATTATATTTATTTTCTTAGTTTAATTGGTAAGGGTTCGCTCGATTCACTACTAAAATAACTGTGATTTTCGACCACAGACTATCGACCGAAAATCGGTCGAAATAGTGGTTCGACCGATTTTCGGTCGAACAGAAATTTATTTTGTACCTATCGACCGAATTTCGGTCGAAGGGGCTGTCGGTAGGCCCGATTTTATTAGGGGCAGAACCCCCATTTCCCATTTCTACCTTCTTCCCAAAAATACAAAATCACTCTCTAAACCTCCCCCCCCCCTCCCCAACCTCTATACCCGTAAACCACCATAACCCACCCCCAAAATCAAAAATCAAACACATTCTACCCTCCTAAACACTACATATAACAAGAAATTCAAGGTAAATTCTTAGTTTTAGGGTTATTTTAATTTCTTTCTAAAACTTAAACCCTAACTTTTTAACTCAATTTTTTGTAGTTCTTAAGCATATAACTAGTGGGGAATCATTACTAGGTGCTATTGGAGTACAAATCAACCTCGAAGTAAGTTTTTAATTTTTTTTATTAAATTCGAATTTAATTGTTTTTTAATTTTTTTTTTTAATTTAGGCCTATAATGTTGTATAGTAGTTAATTACTACTCCCTCCGTCCCAATTTATGTGGCGGTGTTTGACTTGTCACGGAGTTTAAGAAATAGAAGTTGACTTTGTAAATGTTCAAATTTACCCTTGAAAAAGTAAGAGAGAGAAGATTGTAGTAATCAAAAAGTTGTTTGTGGCTTTGAAAAGAAGTAGGGCCCAATAGGGGTAAAATAGAGATAGTACATTAAATAGTTGACAAATAAGGAAATGTGACATTCTTTTTGGGACAGACCAAAAAGGAAAGTGTGACACATAAATTGGGACAGAGGGAGTAGTTAATTTGTTTATTGTAGTTATTGTTGATGTTGAAGAACTTGTTTGGTATTGTTAGCTATTATAAAGTTAGGTTTGTGTTGTTTGGGATTGTTGTAGTTGTTGGGGATTGTTGGAATTGTTTGGTAGTGTTGTTTGGAATGTGTTGTTGCTTTGGTATTGTTGAGAAGATGAATATGTTATGCCTAAGATGAATATGTTATGCCTAAAACGAATACGTTTTTGTTGGTTTGAATTGCTTTGATAATAGTAATTAATAGGGTGTTATAAGAAAATATTTAAAAAAATCATACATATTGTTTCTCAATCTTGCAATGTTTGTGTAGATATGGACATTAATCGACGTCGTTTGTGGATGGATAATAGAAATTTTCCCGAGAGGCGGGGGTTGAGGCCTTCGTTTGTAGCGGGTGTTAGGGAATATCTTGATATAGCCCACAACACAGACGATTATTTAAGGCATGGTAAAATTAGGTGTCCATGTGAAAAATGCAAATGTGTAAAGATACGAGATTTGGAGAATGTAGAGGTACATCTGTATAAGAAGGGGTTTATGCCAAATTACTACGTTTGGTATAATCATGGAGAGCCTTGGGACTTGCAGGAGCACCTTCAAAATCTTGAAAATATTCATGGCGGTAGGAGTTATCCGGTTGTGGAACCAGACCAAGCAGCCGGGTATAGAATGGAAGATATGGTAAATGATGCTTTTGGGATGTACCCGGCTAATGATCCTCTTCAGTCGGATACATCAAAGCCAAACATTGAGCACATTCCCAATGCCAAGGCAAATCAATTCTATAAACGGTTGGAGGAAACAAGTCGTCCATTTTATGAGGGCTCGGTGCATTCCCAGCTGTCGGTTGCTGTTAGATTGATGAGTATCAAATCAGATTTTAGTATTTCTCAAGCTGCCATGGATTCCATCATTGGCCTTATGAATGAACTCAATCCGACAAATATGGCCTTACCAACTAATTATTACTACACTAAGAAGTTGGTTTCCTCGTTGGGTCTTTCTGCCGAGAAGATTCATTGTTGTGTTAATGGTTACATGATGTATTATAAGGATGATGCAGACCTCGTGACATGTAGATTTTGTGAGAAGCCTCGATACAAGCCTGAGCAAAATCCTAAAAAGAAGCCGAAGCCTGTTAAGTCGATGCATTACTTGCCCCTTATACCCCGGTTAAAGAAGTTGTATACTTCGATGAGTTCTGCTCCACACATGAGATGGCATCATGACCGTACCAAGTAGCCGGATATTCTATCCCATCCGTCTAATGGTGAGGCATGAAAACACTTTGATCAAGTGTATCCAGCATTTGCTAGTGAGCCAAGGAATGTAAGGTTGGGTCTCTGTTCTGATGGGTTCACCCCTTTTGATGTCTCCTCTACGCCCTATTCTTGTTGGCCCGTATTTGTCACTCCTTACAACCTGCCTCCCGGAATGTGCATGACCAGTCCATATCTGTTTTTGAATTGTATAATACCGGGTCCACATAACCCGAAAGCCTCTATTGATGTATATATGCAGCCTTTGCTTGAGGAGTTGCAGATACTGTGGCGCAAAGGAGTTGAAACCTATGATATATCAACGAAACAGGAACTTCCAAATGCGTGCTTCTTTGATGTGGACTATAAATGACTTTCCAGCTTATGGGATGTTGTCTGGGTGGTCCACTGCAGGTAAGCTCTCTTGCCCTTAATGTATGGAAGATACAAAAGCCTTCACTTTGAAATATGGAGGTAAATGCACATGGTTCGACTGTTGCTGTCGATACTTGCCAATGGACCATCCTTTCAGGAATAACAGTAGTGCATTTATGAAGAATCAGGTTGATTTTGAAGAGCCTCCTCGAAGGTTATCAGGCATAGAGATATGGGACAGAGTTAAGGAGCTTCCTATAGTAACTGAAGAACTGCCATCTAAAGCACCTGGTTATGGGGTTGAACATAATTGGACTAAACAGAGCATTTTCTGGGAGTTGCCTTACTGGAAGGATAATCTTCTTCGCCATAATCTGGATCCAATGCATATTGAGAAAAAAAATTCGAGGCTATCCTTAATACTGTGATGGATGTCCGGAACAAGACAAAGGACAACTTGAAGGGACGGTTGGACCTACAGCTATTATGTAGACGACCTGAGTTACAGGTAATCTACGAAGGCAACAATATTTTCCTGCCAAAGGCTTGTTATACATTCGATGAGGATGAGAGAAGGATGATTTGTGAGTGGGTGAGTAATTTGAGGATGCCTGATGGTTATGCTTCAAACCTAGAAAGGTGTGTTAATATTATTGGTGGGACACTGCATCACATGAAAAGCCATGACTGTCACATATTCATAGAAAACTTGCTCCCAATTGCATTCAATGGCTTGCCTGATAAAGTTTTGAAACCGCTAACAGAGACGAGCCAATTTTTTAAAGAGCTTTGCAGTAAGACATTGAAGGAAGAGAATCTTAACTTGTTGGAACAGAACTTTCCTGTAGTCGCCACTAAGCTGACAAAGATCTTTCCCCCTGGGTTCTTCAACGTGATGGAGCATCTTCCGATTCACCTCGCTGAAGAGGCTCGGCTAGGAGGCCCGGTGCACTGCAGATGGATGTACCCTTTCGAGAGGTAAGCTTCCATATCTTTGCCAGTAACTTTTATTTTTTTAATAAAGCCAACGTAATTCCACTAACACAATAATTATTGCAGAATTATTGGTAAGTGTAAAAGGGACGTGAAAAACAGGAACCAAATCGAGGGGTCAATATGCGAGGCATATCTGGCTAGAGAAACTTCTCATTTTTTCTCATACTACTTCGACAAGGATGTTCCATGTTTGCGCACCAGGCCGGATCGGCATGATGTGGGAGATAATAGTGATCCCAATTACCCAGCATTCTCTGTATTCAATCAACCAGGCAGGGGAAATACATCTTCCGAAGTATACCAGTTCAATGAACTGGACAGGAAGGTAGCTACAACACATGTGCTGTTGAACTGTCCCGAGGTCACGCCTTATTACAAGTATGTTTTATTTTAACGGTAGCGCCTAATATTCGCCTTTCATAAGTATTCTATGTAACGTGAAATTTCATCGGCTCATAATGCAGTCACTTTGTTGCTGAGTTCGGTGATGCGGAAGTTTACGAAAATTTTACAAATTGGTTTACAGAATTTGTAAGTGTTTAACAAACTCTTAAATTTTCCTTATATGTAGATAAAAATATTAATTTACACAACTTCGTTGAATTTTTATATAGGTGAACAATCCGGTGAATGGCATCACCTTTGATTTTCTGCGACATATATGCCATGGCCCATATTATAAATACAAAAGGATGAATACGTACTTTGTGAATGGGTACAAGTTTCATACAAAGCAGCGGTTGGAGGGTAAGAAAACATACAACTCTGGTGTGTCCGTGAAAGTAGGAACTGGTGATCAGGGGGCGACTTTGAGTACTACGGTGTGATTGAGGAGATGTTAGAGGTACAGTATAGTGTCGGTTGGCCTCATAAAAGATTGGTTCTTTTCTGGTGCAAGTGGTTTGATCCCTTTAACAGAGGTACGAGCGTAAACCCGTCTTCTAAGTTAGTTGAGGTTAATCACAAAAGGTCATATGGACACTATGATCCTTTCATTATTGCACATAAAGTAAAGCAAGTGTGGTTTGTTCCTTACCCTTGGACAAAGAACACAGCAAGATCAAAGGCCAAAGCCCATTGGTGGGCAGTTCTAAAAGAAAAACCGGTGGGATTAGTTGAAGTACATGATCTGTTAGATATTGCATACCAGAACGAGGTCTCAACCGTTCCATTGATAGCAGACAATGAACTAGCCGACTAGTTGCAACATATTGATGGCATATTTGAGCAGTTAGATGCATCTGTATCTAATCGAGAAAAAAACCCGGCTAATTTTAGAGAAGGAACTTCAAGGGCAAATGAGGATGATGAATATACAGATGGTGACGAGCCAACCGAAGAAGAATTTAACGATGAGGATGAGGAAGAAGAATTGGTTGATGATGATGATTGATCTTATTTGTACTTTAATGTTTAGTTTTTTTAATATGCTGGTTTAATGTGCTTATAAACATAAGAAGATATATGTATTCTTATTTTTGTGCAAGGAATGTGTTTATTTAATTGATCCTGGTCGTGGTAAAATTGCTCAAATTATATAACATTACTGTCATTAAAATACAGAAACACTAAGTAATTAATTACTCCAAATGACAACAACAAGCTATTATATGTTACATATTTACTTTTTCCTTCCTAAAGTAATGTGAATGTTTCAACAGGTATGAAGAAATTTTTTAGAAGAAAGAAGGGAAATAAAAAGGTAGGAGAGACATCAGGTGAGCCGGCACAGGACACACAGGACACTCCTACCTCTCAGGTGCCGCATTCGCTTCCTACAAGAGCACCTGCAGGATACAGTCCAGATTTTTTCAGGCCACCTAGCATGTCTCAGTTGCGTCCTGGTTGGCGGCAGGACTTCAGTAGTTATGACATGACTGAGACACAGGCCGGTCCATCGCAGGGCGTTCCCGCACAGGGAGATCCCACACAGTCCACTACTCCGTCTGGGTCGACTCAGCCGCCTTCCGACCCATCTAGCTCTACGGGCCCTTCGGTCCAGCAGGAGATTGCTTACTATGATCCGAGATCGCCGTATTACATCGGTAAGCCTGGCACATTGGAAGGAGGGCGTTTGATTATTTATCCCGAGGGGGGGGGATAACAAGTAAGTATCTTATTTTTGAAGTTCTTATCTATTTAGTAATTAGTTAACGTTTAATTGTTAGTATTTCTATTAACGCTTCTGATTTTTATGCAGCTTTTGCCCCAACACTGATGCTATGCCTTTACTGACTAAATGCATGAGATCTCAATGGCATGAATCGTGGTCATCCTGGGGCGCTGTGCCCCCTCAAGTAAAGCAGCGGATAATGCAGTCTTTTGAGGTGATAAATATGCATCAGGTTTATTACTACTTGCGGTTTTTCTAATGATTATGTTTAAATAAAATATTTTGATGAATATTGCCAGGCTGAGTGTAAGTGGCATCCGGCTCTGGACTATAAAGTTCGTTCCAACTTCCCAAAGAAATGCGGTGAGTTATTCAAGAACGCAATGTATAATGCACGAAAAAAGGGAAAAATGCCCGGCTTCCTCTATGATCATCAATGGAGAGAGCTGCAGCAATATTGGGAGACTCCCGAATTTCAGAAGAAGAGCGAACAAGGGAAGAAAGCGCGGACATCAAGTAAGGGTGGATCGCTCCATACCGGTGGCTCAGTTAGTACTGCGACGCAGAAGATGCGCTTGGTAAAGTAATTTAATTTATATGAATTACTATAATCGTTTATTTTTTATCTAACTTGTTATCTTCTTTAATTTGTAGGAAGAGAAAGAAAATCGGACAATTCCAATCTCTGAAATGCACAAGATCCGACATATCAAGAGTGATAAAAAGGGCAGAGAAGTCTGGGTCGAGCCCCGCGCAAAAGAGACCTGGGTAAGTAATTAAATTCAAACTTTGTTCGCGCCAATCCTTCAACTTTTATACTTCATATTTGTACCGTTGATATATTTCTATTTTTCAGGAAAGAGCTACAAAGGCCGTTGAAGACTGGACCTCGACTCAACAATCTGAATGCGGAAGCAGTACCCCAGCACCGCTAACGCTCGAGCAAGAAACCAATTTATGGTTAGAAGCGGTCGGAGGGGTGAAGAAGGGGTCCGCATATGGCCTTGCAACTCTGTATTCATCTAGCAAGCATAAATCGAACTATTTGGGCTCGTGTTCTACTGCTCCTTCAAGCTCTGCTACTCCTGCAGAAATGACTCGGATGCAAGCGGAGATCGAAGAGCTGAAAAGAAAAAATGAAGCTATGCGCTTGGCACAGGAGGCTCATCAAAGAGAAATGCATGAAATGATGCAACAAATCCTCATTAACCAAAAAAAAAAAAAGGCAAAGGAAAGCGTGATAGTTTGGGAATTCGAAAGAGCAGACATCGACACCGTTCGTCGTCTGAGTCTGATGCCGAGTCTAGTTCGGGTTCTAGCCAGTAGTAGTGATAGTTTAACCTTAAACTGTTTGTTAAATTTGTTTGATTATTGTAACACTAGAACTAATGTTGAAAGACTTCTTTCTATTGTTTGGCTTTGTTAGCCTTGTTGAATATCGTTTATGAATGTGTTTTGTCTGGTTTTTCTGCGTGTTGCTGAATTTACAGGTGGTGTAGGGCTAATTTCAGATTTTATGTTGCAGGTTGTCGGTCGAAAGGTTGGTCAAAAAATTTACCAACCTTTCGACCGAATTTCGGTCGAAAGCTTCTTTGACCGAAATTCTGTCGATAGCCCTTCGACCGAAATTCCGTCGAACGTCGACCAACATTCGACCGACTTTCGGTCGAAGAACATGTCACTTTAAAAAAATATGGTCCATGTTCTTCGACCGAAAGTCGGTCGAATGTCGGTCGACGTTCGACCGAAATTCGGTCGAAGGGCTATTTTCGACCATATTTGGGTCGACCACCTCAATCGGTCGAAGATCGGTCGACATGTCGACCGTTATTCAACCGATTTGGCAGTCGAAAATCCCTATTTTTTTAGTAGTGACTGGTCTAGGGGAGGATGTCGGGTGCCCGCACGGCCTGACCGGATTCCGGATCGTGTCACTGGCAATGAGTCCAACCAATTACTATCAGCTTCTGTTAGTGAGAACGGAACAATATCAATTTCACAACCTCTGTTGGGACTCGAGCCTGTTTTGGAGTTCCAAAAATCCTTATGAACTTTTTCGAATGCTTTTAAGGATCATCAGTAGTTCTACTTGCAAACAAACCAATTTTAGCAAGCAAAGCCACCATCGTCTTGGTGATGTAAAAATTTTCTGCCTCGAATGCTGGAGCCTGAATAGCAGACGCCAGATTCCCAGCCACAGGTTGTGCGAAAGTATTAAGAGCCAAATCTTGAGACATCCTGAATTCTTCAGATCTGAACTTTCTATTATAAATGCCGAGAAACGAGATAAAGATGACAAAAGTGAAGTTAATAGAAAATAAACTAGATATCTTAAGAATTAAATAACACTGTGTTCCACGGCAACAGCGCCAAAATATGATCACGAGAAACTACACCCTATAAAAGAGACTAAGTGGTCGCGACAAATATAGCTCGGTATTTGAAGCCAAGAGGTCGAATCCTACAAAGAACACTCGAAATCTAGTTGTTATTCTAACTAATTTACCTATCCATTAACTTGTAAGAGTTTATTTTTAGAGTGAGTTCGTAGTATTAACTGAGTAACAAGAATTTAACAAGTAAATAAATAGCAAAGTAATAGAGAAAATGATTAATTCAAGGGATGTAAAACCTATGATTGATCTACCCAACTCCTACCTATGTGTTAGAACAATGCTTTAGTGAATTCAACTTGCTTCTTCTTATTGAACACTTGCTCCAATTTCACAACTATTCACTCTGGTATAATAATTGTAACTTTCACTAACCAATTTTTTAATTTAATCGATAAAGATATGTAGGACTACAAGTATGCTTCACAATCGGGGTCAATGGTCACAAATCACCTTTTTGACAACCTAAGTAATGCCTTTATTTTAGGATGAAATATTACTACGTGTTTAGCGCTAACTCATGAATCTATCCCTAGATGCACAAGAATAAAGGGCACAATCAATTGAGAGCTCTACCAATCAATATCATACAAATCATAAAAACTTAGATAGAAAGGTTAACAAGTTTTATTCATTCAAAAAAAAAAAATTAATAACACATAAGTATTGGAGTGGTTCAATCAACCCTAGAATAGCTGATTTAGCCACTCATAGACATAATCAAGTCAATAAAGTAACTATAAGCATGTAAATCTACAGAAAAGATGATAGTGGATGAGAAAAAGCCTTGAATCTTGATCTTCTCTCTTCCTTGCATCTTTTAGATGTAAAATTAGCCAAAAGTTCCGGTCTACAGGGTTTTATATTGTATTTGTAGTGTAGGATTTGAGAAAGGATGAAATTTCCTTTCCGTACAAAACTGTAGAAATTATGCTTTTGCGCTATAGCTGTGCTAAGCACAATTACAACACAAAGCTCCTGGAACTTCCTTCGTTATTCTGTGCGATGCGCGACCATTACAAAACACCACAGGATCATTTTTTTCTCTTCTCCAATGCAATGGCTATGTGATGGGGAGTTAGCTCACTACCTCGAAAACATTTTTACTAATCCAAAATTTGTCTAAGGGATGTGCTACGGTCATGCGACCCTTAACATCCTTAAATTCCTCCGGATTTTACTTTTTGGCTCCATTTTCGCTCAAATCATCTTCCTTTGGCATCCTTAGCCTCCTAGACATCAAAGCACAACACATTACCTCAAGTTATCACATATTTAGCGTCAAACGTTACTAGAATACACCAAAGTGTGGGTAAAACACATTTAATTATGCATAAATTTGTCATATTATCAAACTTGCAGTCTTTTCCCCTTGAATCTTTCAAAATTGATAGATTTATGATCATGTATTCAGTAAGTATCACATTTTTGTCCATAGGCTTACTCGTCATGTTTATCTATTTAATACTGATTTTTTAAATCTTTTTAGGGCTTTTCGTGGCTTGTAATGTTAGGCTTCAGGCTGATAGGATAAAGATATTTGATATTGACTAAAGCAAACATTGTTTCTCAAATTTTTCTCCACTTGATTGCACCTTTAATTTTTCTTTTTCTTTTTTTTTTAATTTGTTTTTTTTGGTAATCTCATCATATATTCACAACAATGTATCATTTTGCAATATTTTTTCCTTTTGGTGATATCAACTTTTTGCTCACGGGAAGAAATGATAACTCTATTTTTATAGATGTAAACAATTGTATAAACACACACACACACACACACACACACACACACACATATATATATATATATATATATATATATATATATATATATATATATATATATATATATAGTACTAAGGCTCAATAAAGGGTTCTAAAAGGTAAAATATGTATATTTGGACAAAAATTTGAGAGGATTGAATTGCGTATCAAAGAAGGCCTAGTTGCATTTTTCAAAAATCAGTATCATTCATTATTTCGCCTCGAAAAATATTCAGAGCAAGTTCTAGCCAAGTTTATTGATTCTATCTTCTTTGATATTATAATTTTTCTCAATTCCAATGATTTCCCTAGTTGAAGATGTTTGCTCTTGCATTCACAAAGTCATAATCATACATATAAAAAAACATATGGTGAAAAAAAATTATATTGCTAATTAAAGACCTACAATAAGACCATAAATAAGAAAAAAAATACATGTAATATATAAAAAGAAGTAGAACATATATAACTAAATAAAAAAATTAAGAATTATATTTATACCAAAATAACCTTTCCTACACTTGAACGTTTCAGTCTCTTAGATGAAAATTCATTTTTAGACAAGTGAAAGAAAAAAGCGTGAATAAAATAAAGAAGAATTAAACGGCTGGATAAAATATATAATTAATATACTATTATTGTTAATAATAAAAATATATTACTTTATAGGTAAAAAAGAATCTTTTTGACTTTCAAATATATGATCATAGAAGAAAGCCTGAAATAAACTGTAATCACACATGTTCTATGTGTATCAGACTGAATTAGTTTTGGACCTTATCAGTCATGAGGTCCTAGTTTGAATATAAACCAAAAAACTACCTGTGCCAACAATAAATTTTGACAATTGAATGGTTAACCAACCAGTAACTTAGGCATACCGATTACTATGGAGTTGCTCCTGTGTAGGTGTCACTATTTTTATATAGGCCTTCATGAGATGTTCTGGTTGTACAATAATCTAGATATTGACCAGATCAATTGGTTAAGCATTTAATGCCCAAGTCTATTTTGGACTTATGAGGCTCCATTGCTTCTTCCTAAATGGCTACGGCTAATGAACCATAGTTATGAGTTTAACGTCGTCAGCTCGACAAAGCAACTGTGGCATTCATCAGAATATCATGGTTACCGATGGGTGTTGCTCAAAATGTCCTCCAAAGAACAATTTTAGCATGTGACCATTTACCTTAAACTTCTTTCCTCCATTGATCTTTGGAATTTTAATTGCTCCATATGGAGTAACATATGAAATGTTGTAAGGACCTGTACACCTGGATTCAATTTTTCAGGGAATAGTCTAAGACAGTTATTGTAAAGAAGTACCTGATCTCCAATTTTAAATCTTTTTGGTCGGATCAAATTGTCATGCCTTTTTTTTTTTTTTTTTTTTTTTTTGCTTTTTCTTTGTAATCTTGGTATTTCATAGGCTTTCATCCTCATTTCTTCCAACTCATTAACCTGCAAAACTCTATTTTAACCTGCAGAGGTTAAGTCAAAGTTCAATGCTTTCAGTGCCTAAAAAGCTTTATGTTCCAATTCAACTGACAAATGACAAGCTTTACCAAAGATTAATTTATAAGGGGCTGTTCCAATCGGCGTTTTGAATGTCGTTTGGTATGTCCATAATGCATCATCTAATATTAAAGCCAGTTTTTTCTTGAGATTCCAGCTGTTTTTCAAGTATTTTTTTTAATTCACGGTTGGAAACCTCAACTTGCCTTTGAGTTTGAGCATGATATGGTGTTCTTTTGTTGTGAGTCACAATATATTTTGAATGTAAAGCAGAGAGTTGGCTATTCATGAAATGGGTCCCTTGGTCATTAATGATGACTCGTGGTGTGCCAAATCTAGTGAAATATTCTTTCTAGGAACATTAGACACAATTCGAGCATCATTTTGCCTTGTATGGATGGCTTCAACCCATCTTGAAACATAAGCCACAACCACTACAATATATTCAAAAGAGTGAGATGAAGGAAAAGGTCTCATAAAATTTATTCCCCAAACATAAAAAATTTCATATGCCTGAATTGATTTCAATGACATTTCATCTCTTTTTGTGATGTTACATGTTCTTTGACATTTATCACATTGTGTAATGTATGTACAGGCATCCTTAAAAAGTATTGGCACGAATAATCTAGCCTACAAAACCTTGAAAGCAGCCCGATTTACAGCATAATGTCCTCCAATTGCTCCATCATGGCAATGAAACAAAATCTTTGGCATCTGATCTTCAGGTACACATCTTCTATCGATATTATCTGCGCAAATTTTAAACATGTAAGGGTTATCCCACCGGTATTAAGCATCAGATATGAGCTTCTTCCTTTGTTGGTAAGAGAGATCTCGAGGTGCCTATTTTCCAACCAAGTAATTTGCAATATCTTCAAACCAAGGTGGTCGATTCATTACTGAGCTAGCAGAAAAGATATATTCATCAGGAAACTCTTATTTATATCACGAGACTCAAGAGGAGGGTTCTCTAATCTAGATAAATGGTTAGCTACCTGATTATGTCCTCCTTTTTTTTATTTCAAGGTCAAATTCCTAGAGAAGTAAAATCCATCTTAACGATCTAGGTCGGGCATCTTTCTTTTCTAAGAGGAATTTTAAAGCTGCATGATCAGTAAAAATAGTGACCTTAGTTCCTATCAAATAGGAATGAAACTTATCGAAAGCAAGTACGATTGTCAGTAGTTCTTTTTAGAGCTGAGCATCATTCAATGTTCTACTGGCATATTAAATGGAATGGAAAATTTTATCTTTCTTTGGCCTAAAACAACTCCAACAATTGTATCACTAGCATCACGCATAACCTCAAAAGGTTGGTTCAAATCAGGTGACACATCTGTAGGTGCAGTTGATAGTTTCTCCTTGAGGGTGTCAAAAGCTTTCATACAATCACCTGAAAAATCAAACTTAACTTCTTTCATAAAAAGGTTAGTTAGCGTTTTTGAAATCTTTGAAAAATCTTTTATGAACCATCTGAAAAAACTTGCATGACCAAGAAAACTTCTAATGACTTTAACTGTTTTGGCAGGGGGTAATCATGCTATAAGATTAATTTTAGCCTTATCAACTTTTATCCCTTTAGCAGTGATTTTATGTCCTAAAACAATTCCCTTAGTTACTATAAAATGACATTTCTCCAAAATAATAATCAAGTTTATCTCTTCACATCTCTTAAGAACTAAGGTCAAGCGGTGAAGCCAATATTCAAATATTTTACCAACAATGGTAAAATCATCCATAAAAATTTTCAAATTTTTTTTAGTCATGTCCGAAAAAATTGCTGACATGCAACGCTGAAATGTAGCTGGTACATTACACAAACCAAAAGGCATTCTCGTATAAGCATATGTTTCATGAGGACTTGTGAAATTTGTCTTATCCTGATTTTCTAGTGCAATTGATATCTGGTTATTCTCTAAATATCCATCAAGAAAAAAGTAAAAACCATATCCAGTTACTCTTTCCAACATTTGATATCCAGTTACTCTTTCCAACATTTGATCAATAAATGGTAAAGAAAAATGGTCCTTTCTTGTAGCATCATTGAGACATCATTAATCAATACAAACTCTCTATCCTGTAACTGTTTGGTAGGTATGAGTTCATTATTTTTATTTTTAACAACTGTCATACCTCCTTTCTTTGATACCACCTAAACAGAATTTATCCAAGGGCTGTCAGAAATGGGATAAATGATACCCGTAACCAAAGGTTTAATTATTTCATTTTCATAACTTCTTGCATTGATGGATTCAGTCTCTTTTAGGGTTGGACTATTGGCTTGTAGCTATCCTCCATGAGGATTTTATGTGTGAAAATAGTTGGACTAATGCCTTTGATATCTGCTATAGTCCACTCTAAAGCTCCTTTGTGTTCTCTTAGTACTTCATCAATTTATGTTCCTATTTTGTAGTCATGCAAAATGAAATTATCAAAGAAATAATTCAAGCTCAAGATAAACATACTCCAAATGGGAAGGGAGAATTTTCAGTTCCATTTTTGGTTGAACGTCTTCTGATAGCATTTTCCCCTCTTGTTCTGAATCATTTTCTAATATTTTAGCTTCACTTCTAATTGTGGGATCATCATCTTGTGCGGTGCCAGATTTGGCCAAGCATCTTTTTATTGAGTCTGAAATCAATTGATCATCTTTGAATTCTTCTGCAAGATCACTAATCATGCCAATTGAAAAGCAAGACAATGATGTCTGATCTCTAGAAAAATTTAGAATCTTGTGTATACAAGAATGACTCTTTCTTCATCAACTCTCAAAGTTAGTTGTCCTTGACGGACATCTATGATTGCTCTACCTGTAGAAAGAAATGATCTACCTAAAATTATTGGTTCATCAGGACATTCTTCCATTTTAAGTACAATGAAATCAACAGAGAAAACAAACTTATCTACTCTTACAAGAACATTTTCAATTATTCGCTTAGGTTTCTTAGTACTTTGATCAACAAACTGAAGAGAAACAACGGTATTTTTCATGTCACCAAGATCTAATTTTCTAAAACCAGAAAATGGCATAAGATTTATTGAAGCTCCAGAATCAAAAAGTGCTTTTTCAAAATATACTCCTTCCGTAGTACATGGAATTGTAAAACTTCCTGGGTCACCACGTTTTTTTGGTAGCTTATTTTGAAGTATAGCACTGTATTTTTCAGTAAGTATTACCATAGAAACTTCTTATAATTCTTTTGCTTGATAAAATTTCTTTTAAAAATTCGTCATATAAAGACATTTGCAAAAAAGCATCGTAAAAGGAATATTTATGTGAATCTGTTTCAATATTTCCAAAAACATTACAAATTGACTGTCAATCTTTTATCTTTTCATTTTTTTTTATGGAAAAGGGATTGTCACAGGGAAATGAGTTATTTTTTCAAAATTTTCTCCTCTTTTTTCTTGATTTCATTCTCTTCTAATGGATTAGATGGTATTTCAACATCTTAATCTTGTCTACCTGGTGTTCACAATGGTTCTTTTCTCTGTCTGCATATGGATCATCAAGATTTTTACCTGACCGTCAGGCGATGGCTTTTAGGTGTTTCTTTAGATTTTTCTCTGTATTTCCTGGTAAGGGACCATGAATCTTTTCTGAAACAAGAGTTGCCAGTTGACTTACCTAAATTTCCAAATTTTTGGGGGTTGACTTTTGGCTTTCCATATTTTCATCATTAGCCTTAATGTACTTGTACAACATCAAGAATTGAATGAGCTTGTTGAGGCCCTTGCCAATATGGAGCAGCTTGTTGGTATGGCCTAAAATTTGGTTGCCCACGATTTTGATTTGGATCCAGGTGGACCCTGTACCTGTTGCTTTTGGAAGCTTTCTGAAATCATGGATGTTTATGTGCCATTGGACTTTCAAAAGGGCATGACTTATAAGGGTTGACATTAGCATGTTCATCATTTTTATTGTTTGCTCGGTATTCGTGGTTCAGATGGTTTCCTCCACACATGTCACAAGCCTCAGACTGGCTTGGTCTTTGTGCATTCACCTGAAAAGATTCAAACTTTTGTACCAAGGAAGCAATATGTTATGTTAGTGTATTAAAAACATCTACCTGATTTACCGTGGCAGCCTTCTTGAGGATTACACGATCAGATGACCATTGAATAGCATTTTCAGAAATTTTGTTCAGCAATTGCAATGCTTCTTGTGTGGTCTTTCCCGTTATGGAACCTCCTACAGCTGCATCTATCATATTTCTAGAAGAACGTGTTAATCCATGATAGAAAATGTACAGTTGCATATGTTTAGGAATGTCATGATGTGGACATGTATTAACATTGATTTTAAATCTTTCTCGTGCTTGATAAACTGACTTGGTGTCAGTCTAAAAGAAATTAGAAATATCCTGTCTTAACTTTGTTGTTTTAGCAGGGGAAAAATATTTTTTCAAAAACTTTTGAGTCATCTGGTCCCATGTAGTTATAGAACCTCGAGGAAAACTTCGCAACCAAGTCTTTGCATCTCCTTTTAAAGAAAAATAATAATATTAGCTTAATTACTTCAGGAGGCACTCCATTATATTTAGCAGTTTTAACTAGTTCCAAGAAATTAATTAAATGACTATGTGGATCTTCACTTGGATCACCAGTGAAGGTCCAAGACTATTGAATTGTTTGAATTAGAACAGTCCTAATTTCAAAGTTATTCACTGGCACAGGTGGGTTCCAAACACTAGATTCACAGTTGAACTGGTCTGGTCTAGCATAATCCCTAAGGATTCTGTTAGCTGGTCTTGGCGCTACTTCATCAAACTGGTCCTCTACACGGACTGGTGGTGCGACTCCTAATGGGTTGTTGTCATCTCCTACTTGATACTCCATTTTGTCACAAGTTACAATTTTAGAAGATGATGGTTGTCATTTCTTGTGCAATCGTAAAGATTTTTCAATTTTATGATCATAAATGACCAACTCTTTATTAGAGGAGCGGGTCATAAACTACTTGAAATTCTTCAAAGTTAAGAAATTTTAAGTTAGTTTTAAATTAAAGTAACAGCAAATGGTAACAAAACAAGAAATTTAAAAGGAGAAAAAAAATAGTAATGACTAGTATAGTAATAGTAGTACTGATAGTAATGATACTACTAATAATAATAGAGAGAATAGGGAAAAGCACAAGGAGAAAGTTAATTACTGTCAATAAACTTATCAACGAAAGAAAGAAAAAAATTACACTGTACTTAATATTTATTATATATAGATAAGAGCTGGATTAATGATAGTGAAGGAAGATCCAAAGATGACAAGAATAGTTGGTAATAGATAGAGAAAATACCAAAAGGAAAGAAAATACTTATAAGAACAAATTTAGTAAAAGCAGTAGGTGGACACACTGTCTAGCAAAGAATGTAAGTACACTATTATAGTGATACAGAAAAAAACGCTTGCACTAATAATAATAGTTATAGCAATAAAAAAAAAGAACAAAGAAAACCACAATGGTGATAAAAAATTTAAGATTTGAATCTGATGACATTGTAAGTAGGATAAATATGGGATCGGATAGATCTAGCTCTAAAAATTTATCTAGATCTAATTCTTTGTATTATTCTCATATCTCTCCAATTGATTATATTGTTGAAACCCCTTCTAGAGCTTCTACTTCTCAAATAAGAGAAGAAATACCTAGATATAATAGTTTGAAAATTGATAAAGATAATATTGTTACTCCTGTTGCTCCAATAAAGGAACAACAAAGGAATGATGTTGATGCAGATATAACTGAGTCAGAAATGGGTTTTGAAATTTAATGGATTTTAAGCCTAAAATAGATTTTAGTCGGGGATCACCCGCAAGAAAAAAAATTTCTGAAGAATTTTATATGAGTCATAGTGGTTCACCTACTACATCTCAGGATTTGGAAAAAGAGGTTTATAACCTCAAAAAAGAGATTTATAATCTCAAGAAAGAAAATAAGATATTAGATCAAAGGATTTCTAGAATTGAAGGAAAAGGTAAAGAAAAGGATGAAACCACTACCCCTTCTAATTCTGAAAATCTTGATAATATTTTTAGCGATATGAATGAAGAGTTTTTAACTACACTAGAAGTATTTACTTCTCAAAAGTTTTTTATAAAAATTACTCTTCTTATTGATTATAATTTCAAAAAAGAATTTATAGCTCTTGTTGATAGTGGAGCAGATTTAAATTGTGTTCAAGAAGGATTAATTCCTTCACGATATTTTCATAAGACTACTCATAGTTTAAGGTCTGCTAATGGTGAGAAAATGCAGATTGAGTACAAATTTCCAACAGCTTCTATATGCACAAATAAGGTATGTATACCTCAAAGCTTTGTTTTAATAAAAAATATGTCTAACCAAGTTATACTAGGAACACCCTTTTTACAAAAAATATTTCCTATTACTAGGATTGATAAAGAAGGGATAATAGGAACTTTTCAAGGAAAACCTAAATTTGGTATCAGAGCCATGGTGCACTGTAGCAATAGGTGACGAGTTCAACACATAACTTTCTGATGAATATCATTAGAAACAAGACTACTGTTAAAAACAGTAGAAAGGAGGAATATGATATTCCACAACACCTAGATTTACTTAACAAGTGGACTATTCCTAAAGTTCAACCTAAGTTAATATACCAGTTAGGAACCTTTGAGAAATTGGGTTTGAAACAAGTAGTGAAAACTACAGAAGATACTATTACTATGTGGGGTATAATCCACTTCAACGCTCCATTTCATAATCCATGGGATTGAATATTCAATAAAGAAATTCATATAAGAATTTCCCTCTATAAGAGTGTTATTTCCCTGTAATTCATGAATCTTGGGAGATACATCCACCCATTCAGTATATAAACTGAGCAATGGCTCTGGTAGCAATTTTACCGTAGGACCATAAACGATCCACCACTGTGAAAACCAATTTGGTATATTGCTCTGTTTATAAACATTTGAGCATATTTTTATGAACCAAGAATGTTTCTTGTTCTCATTCTCATATAGCAATGCTTTATAAAAGCTATCCACATAGTCCCAGTAATTATTAGTTAAACTGCATGGTTATGACTATATGCCTAATACAGAAGTCATATGTATCTGTTATAGGATTTATTTTAAACCATTATATACTCTAAATCCTATGTGCAAAATCATGGATTTTAAAAATGAGACTATTTTAATAGAAACTAACATCATTCCTTTGTTGTTCCTTTATTGGAGCAACAGGAGTAACAATATTATCTTTATCAATTTTCAAACTATTATATCTAGGCATTTCTTCTCTTATTTGAGAAGTAGTTGAGAGCAGCTATAAACGTTTCATTCAGTCCTCTTAAAGTTAAAGGTTTAAATGCAACTTGAATCAAACCAATATGAATAAATCTATGAGTGTGCATATAAGGCAATAAATCATGCTGAGTTAATAAATTAAAGGTAGCATGATCATTATCAATAGTAATAGTATCTTCTGTAGTTTTCACTACTTGTTTCAAACCCAATTTCTCAAAGGTTCCTAACTGGTATATTAACTTAGGTTGAACTTTAGGAATAGTCCACTTGTTAAGTAAATCTAGGTGTTGTGGAATATCATATTCCTCCTTTCTACTGTTTTTAACAGTAGTCTTGTTTCTAATGATATTCATCAGAAAGTTAAGTGTTGAACTCGTCACCTATTGCTACTGTGCACCATGGCTCTGATACCAAATTTATGACGGATCTTAACAGCATGGGGGTAACAGGAAAATTTTACTGGTGACACAACCCTGGCAAGGAGTGGCTGAACCCAAAATTAGGTTCAACAACAGCCCTAAGCGCCATCCTCGGCTAAGCGGGCAAACAACAGAACCTTGGTTCTGGCATGCAACCTTCCGCCTGGGTTGTCTATCAAACCATACCTTTAACACCACCACCTGCTGAGATTCTAATCATAATCTGTTATTAGAATCATTTTACTCTAGTAGCCTTTCTATGCTCCTATGGATAATACTCCATACACCATGAAAGAAGTTAAAAGACTTTCCGGACTGTCTCAGTATGAGCATCTGTCCATGGTTTTGGAATCTTTTTCAATCTATCATATAAAATAGATGTATCCTTAGCCAGATCTTTATAAAATGGAGCACTATAATTTAGACTTCCAAGAAATCTCTGTAATTGAGTTTTGTCAGTTATAACATCTGGAAATTTAGAAGCAAATTCTGTACTTCTATTAATAGGAATAATTTTCCCCTTTTCAATATTATGGCCAAGAAATCTTACTTTAGTTTGAAACAAAAATATTTTAGGTTTAGATATAACCAAACCATTTTGTATAATAATTTTTTTAAATAATTCTAAATGCTTAAAATGCATTTCGATAGTATTAGAAAATACTAAGATATCGTCAATATAAACGATAATAAAATTACTATAAGGGATGAATATGTCATTCATAATTTTCTGAAATTCAGAAGGAGCATTTTTTAAACCAAATGGCATAACGTTCCATTCAAATTGTCCTATTGGAACGTTGAAAGCAGTTTTGTACCTGTCAGTTTCAGCTATTTGAATCTGCCAGTACCCTGATTTTAAATCAAATTTAGAAAATATAATAGCATTATGAAGCCTATCTAATTACATGATAAGGTAGATAAATTATGTTCTATAATAAGCAGTAATACTGCTAGCACATCAGGAAAAGAAAAATTGGAAAAGCCACCTCGAGTAGCCATTCCAACTATTCAGCCTCCTCCTGATGTTGAAGATTTTAAATTAAAACCTGATGCATATAATATCGAAAAGTTTTTAAATGAGAAATTTAAAGAGTTATCACTAAAGCCTCTAATTAATACGGAGGAAAGTGATAATGCATTATCTGAAAATGAAGTTTTTGAAAGTGATTTTCCAAAACTAACTTATGATCAAATTAATAAATTAAAGTCTTCTTATAGTTCGAAATTTGCTGATAAACCAAGGCAAAGGATGTTTTACTATCCTAGGCCTACTCCTCAGGATGTTCTATTCGAAGAGCAGGATGATATGTATGCTCCGAATAGTTTCAGCGGTAAGCAGATATAAGAATGGAATATTGATGGCCTTACCAATAGGCAAATGTATGTAGTTATGCATAGAATGATGATGTATAGCACGATTTGCAAGACTAATGGTAATAGTGATAAAACTGTTGCCAATATGATTACCTCGGGTTTTACTGGTCAATTAAAAGGGTGGTGGGATAATTATCTCACTGTTGACCAGAGAAATGAAATTTTGAATGCAGTTAAAAGTGAACCAGGAACTTCTACAGCTGATAATACTAATGCTGTTTATTTTTTGGTTGTTAATATAATTGAACACTTTTCAGGAAGATGGTCTGATAATAGTGAGACTATTCGAACCCTCTTACAGAATATGAGGTGTAAGACTTTAACTTCATTTAGACTTTATAAAGATACATTTCTTTGTAGAGTCATGGAGTTACCAGAGTGTAATAGCACTCATTGGAAATCTAAATTTATAGATGGACTTCCTAACCTCTTTGCAGAAAGAGTTAAAAAAGTTCTTAGGCAAGAAGGAGTCAATATTAACTATGATGACCATACTTATGGAAGTTTGGTTGGAATATGTATCCAAGAAGGATTGGCGTTATGTAATGATATCAAGCTAAATCAGGAGCTTAAACGCCATCGTCTTAATGAAAGACAACAGTTGGGTGAATTTTGTGGTCAATTCGGCATGGATGATCCACGAACCCGAACCAAATCAAAGTCTCATAAGCTTCATAAAAGCAAGACTGGTAAGAAACATGATTACCAAGAATGGAGACAAAGATATTTAGAGAGACGCACAGAAAAGCGTACTAGAAGAAAAAAAGCTTTTAAAGAGCGAAAGGATGACATTAAGGCCAAAGCCAAGAATCCACATCAAATTAATAAATTAAAGTCTTCTTATAGTTCGAAATTTGCTGATAAACCAAGGCAAAGGATGTTTTACTATCCTAGGCCTACTCCTCAGGATGTTCTATTCGAAGAGCAGGATGATATGTATGCTCCGAATAGTTTCAGCGGTAAGCAGATATATGAATGGAATATTGATGGCCTTACCAATAGGCAAATGTATGTAGTTATGCATAGAATGATGATGTATAGCACGATTTGCAAGACTAATGGTAATAGTGATAAAACTGTTGCCAATATGATTACCTCGGGTTTTACTGGTCAATTAAAAGGGTGGTGGGATAATTATCTCACTGTTGACCAGAGAAATGAAATTTTGAATGCAGTTAAAAGTGAACCAGGAACTTCTACAGCTGATAATACTAATGCTGTTTATATTTTGGTTGTTAATATAATTGAACACTTTTCAGGAAGATGGTCTGATAATAGTGAGACTATTCGAACCCTCTTACAGAATATGAGGTGTAAGACTTTAACTTCATTTAGACTTTATAAAGATACATTTCTTTGTAGAGTCATGGAGTTAACAGAGTGTAATAGCACTCATTGGAAATCTAAATTTATAGATGGACTTCCTAACCTCTTTGCAGAAAGAGTTAAAAAAGTTCTTAGGCAAGAAGGAGTCAATATTAACTATGATGACCATACTTATGGAAGTTTGGTTTTCCTCACCTGGATCCGATATTTCTGGTTCAGAATTTAATAAGATCTTCAATAAAGAATCCTTCAGATCTTCATCTATATTAAGAGCTTTGATTCTCTCTTTGACCTTGCAGTCTTTATATCGATGACCAAACCTTCCACATTTCCAACAATTTAGTGGATTCTTGGCTTTGGCCTTAATGTCATCCTTTCGCTCTTTAAAAGCTTTTTTTCTTCTAGTACGCTTTTCTGTGCGTCTCTCTAAATATCTTTGTCTCCATTCTTGGTAATCATGTTTCTTACCAGTCTTGCTTTTATGAAGCTTATGAGACTTTGATTTGGTTCGGGTTCGTGGATCATCCATGCCGAATTGACCACAAAATTCACCCAACTGTTGTCTTTCATTAAGACGATGGCGTTTAAGCTCCTGATTTAGCTTGATATCATTACATAACGCCAATCCTTCTTGGATACATATTCCAACCAAACTTCCATAAGTATGGTCATCATAGTTAATATTGACTCCTTCTTGCCTAAGAACTTTTTTAACTCTTTCTGCAAAGAGGTTAGGAAGTCCATCTATAAATTTAGATTTCCAATGAGTGCTATTACACTCTGGTAACTCCATGACTCTACAAAGAAATGTATCTTTATAAAGTCTAAATGAAGTTAAAGTCTTACACCTCATATTCTGTAAGAGGGTTCGAATAGTCTCACTATTATCAGACCATCTTCCTGAAAAGTGTTCAATTATATTAACAACCAAAAAATAAACAGCATTAGTATTATCAGCTGTAGAAGTTCCTGGTTCACTTTTAACTGCATTCAAAATTTCATTTCTCTGGTCAACAGTGAGATAATTATCCCACCACCCTTTTAATTGACCAGTAAAACCCGAGGTAATCATATTGGCAACAGTTTTATCACTATTACCATTAGTCTTGCAAATCGTGCTATGCATCATCATTCTATGCATAACTACATACATTTGCCTATTGGTAAGGCCATCAATATTCCATTCATATATCTGCTTACCGCTGAAACTATTCGGAGCATACATATCATCCTGCTCTTCGAATAGAACATCCTGAGGAGTAGGCCTAGGATAGTAAAACATCCTTTGCCTTGGTTTATCAGCAAATTTCGAACTATAAGAAGACTTTAATTTATTAATTTGATCATAAGTTAGTTTTGGAAAATCACTTTCAAAAACTTCATTTTCAGATAATGCATTATCACTTTCCTCCGTATTAATTAGAGGCTTTAGTGATAACTCTTTAAATTTCTCATTTAAAAACTTTTCGATATTATATGCATCAGGTTTTAATTTAAAATCTTCAACATCAGGAGGAGGCTGAATAGTTGGAATGGCTACTCGAGGTGGCTTTTCCAATTTTTCTTTTCCTGATGTGCTAGCAGTATTACTGCTTATTATAGAACATAATTTATCTACCTTATCATGTAAAGATACAATATGCTCACCCAATACATGAACATAAATATTAGTATAGTTATGCTGTTTTAACATAATATTAATATGTTTAACAGTAACTTGCAAAGTTTGCTCATCCCATAATGTAGCAAACGCTGCAAAGTCAAGTTTTTTCATTTTAAAAGGTTGCTGTGGAGGTAATACAGCATCAACAATTGTACCATTTGCCATTTCAAATTGCCTTCCCATGACAGCAATATTATTTGCTACATATCTTCCCATAAACCACAAGACAAAAGATATAAGCTTGTCATGCTTTTCAAGATCTTCATAGAATTCTTCTTGAAACGCATGTTGCTTGGTTTTATCAAAACTTTTAAAAAACCATTTCCGAAATAATGCCCATCTAGGTTTATAAAATTCTTCAGAAATTTTTTTTCTTGCGGGTGATCCCCGACTAAAATCTATTTTAGGCTTAAAATCCATTAAATTTCAAAACCCATTTCTGACTCAGTTATATCTGCATCAACATCATTCCTTTGTTGTTCCTTTATTGGAGCAACAGGAGTAACAATATTATCTTTATCAATTTTCAAACTATTATATCTAGGCATTTCTTCTCTTATTTGAGAAGTAGAAGCTCTAGAAGGGGTTTCAACAATATAATCAATTGGAGAGATATGAGAATAATACAAAGAATTAGATCTAGATAAATTTTTAGAGCTAGATCTATCCGATCCCATATTTATCCTACTTACAATGTCATCAGATTCAAATCTGATTTTTACATTGCCCTCTGGAGTCTGTTCAATTCCAGTTAAATTAGTACTTTTCAAATCTTTTGGAGGAGCAGCATCCTCCATGACCCACTCTTTAGGGAAATCTATTTCTTCCCACTTGATAGGTCTTCTGGTAGTAACCTTTGTTTTACCAAAATTAGTTTCTATTAAAATAGTCTCATTTTTAAAATCCATGATTTTGCACATAGGATTTAGAGTATATAATGGTTTAAAATAAATCCTATAACAGATACATATGACTTCTGTATTAGGCATATAGTCATAACCATGCAGTTTAACATTTAAAACTAGGGCTTTTAAAGCATTTTCATCCGATAATGATATTTGTAAATTCGGATAAGCATTAAAATATACCGGGCCATAGGCCAAACTTGATTGTACAATCCCTATAAGGGATTTCTTCCAGTTATGGTTTCTACCATCCCTGAGAGCAGCTATAAACGTTTCATTCAGTCCTCTTAAAGTTAAAGGTTTAAATGCAACTTGAATCAAACCAATATGAATAAATCTATGAGTGTGCATATAAGGCAATAAATCATGCTGAGTTAATAAATTAAAGGTAGCATGATCATTATCAATAGTAATAGTATCTTCTGTAGTTTTCACTACTTGTTTCAAACCCAATTTCTCAAAGGTTCCTAACTGGTATATTAACTTAGGTTGAACTTTAGGAATAGTCCACTTGTTAAGTAAATCTAGGTGTTGTGGAATATCATATTCCTCCTTTCTACTGTTTTTAACAGTAGTCTTGTTTCTAATGATATTCATCAGAAAGTTAAGTGTTGAACTCGTCACCTATTGCTACTGTGCACCATGGCTCTGATACCAAATTTATGACGGATCTTAACAGCATGGGGGTAACAGGAAAATTTTACTGGTGACACAACCCTGGCAAGGAGTGGCTGAACCCAAAATTAGGTTCAACAACAGCCCTAAGCGCCATCCTCGGCTAAGCGGGCAAACAACAGAACCTTGGTTCTGGCATGCAACCTTCCGCCTGGGTTGTCTACCAAACCATACCTTTAACACCACCACCTGCTGAGATTCTAATCATAATCTGTTATTAGAATCATTTTACTCTAGTAGCCTAGTGTGACAGAGCTCAACACTTAATGATTTAGCCTATCATTAGGCCAAGTATCAAAATTTATTAAAAGAAATAAAATTAGAAGAACAATGTTAAATACCTGGTTTTGCGCTCAGGCAATTAAGAGAATTTTATATGCTTGAAAGTTTTTACAATAGGAGAGATTTACAATTTTGAGAGGGTTGTAAACTGATGCCCTTCTCCGTTCTAACTCCTAAGCTATTTATAGACAAAATAAATCAACAAATTAGGCCCAAACTTTACAAGTGGCCGGTTGAAAATTAAAGAAAGAAAAATGGCCGATAGATGGCCCATTATTTTCACAACTTTATCAAAGCTGCTTTTATTAAAGAGAGAGCAACATTATTGAAGCTACTTTATTAAAGGTAACTTTATAAAAGCTGAGGGGTCTTGAATAATATGTCCTCGTCAGAGTTTATCCTTTCCCTTAGCGTTTTGTGCCTTAGAAGATTCCCTCTCTTTAGTCACTTGTTCAGTCACCTGTGTCATTATATTGGTGATATAATCATTTGCTTCATCTTCTGTAATTGATTGGGATTCCCCTGGTAGACAATATTCGCCCTCATCTTCTGTATTATTTGCAGAAGCCATTGACGTGTCTGACTGAATTTCAACCTCAAGATTTTTGATTAAATCTTTTTTGACTTCTTCCAGGTAGAAGGCTAACTTTTCCTCTTTGGTCATTAATCCCTTCTTCATCCTTAACTTATGGAGAATGTGTTGATAAGGACTTGGTGTATTAACTTGTTCCAGATGATCAATCTGTTTATATTTCTCGAGTGATTGTTTTATTAAATCAATTGTATCTTGACAGTGTAGATTACCATCAGCTGTTCTTTGAATCATTTTTTTCCAAAACCTCGTATAAAAGGTTCTATATAAGGCAGGAATGTTATGTGGGGTATAATCCACTTCAACGCTCCATTTCATAATCCATGGGATTGAATATTCAATAAAGAAATTCATATAAGAATTTCCCTCTATAAGAGTGTTATTTCCCTGTAATTCATGAATCTTGGGAGATACATCCACCCATTCAGTATATAAACTGAGCAATGGCTCTGGTAGCAATTTTACCGTAGGACCATAAACGATCCACCACTGTGAAAACCAATTTGGTATATTGCTCTGTTTATAAACATTTGAGCATATTTTTATGAACCAAGAATGTTTCTTGTTCTCATTCTCATATAGCAATGCTTTATAAAAGCTATCCACATAGTCCCAGTAATTATATTTTACCGGTATTTTCATCTCTGGATGATTATAACTTCTTTCAGTTAGGGTACTTAAACCCCATTCTTCTGCGGATATAATTCTTTTGATTATCATTTTGGAAAAATTAAAAACTTTTTTGGTATTAGCTGGGTAAAAATGCGATATCTCGCAAGATTCAGTGGTGTTAAGTATCATCTCATAATGACCTCTGTACTTATAAGTACAGGCTGCGTATGACGCATTATTTAAATATCTTGCCATTAATTTCCATGGCTCATCTTTCCATTGGAGGTCTCTATCTTCAAGGAATAATATTATTTCCTTGTGATCTGTCTTAATATAAGACTGGATAGTCTCGTTATCATCTTCTAATATAATAGAAGAATATGATGGAGGCATATTATCCTCTGTTCCCTTTTGCTTCTCTTGAGAATTTTTCCATTTCAGGAATTCTTGATACTGTTGGTATGACATTGTATCATTGCTTGTATTACTCTTCGAAGATGATCCTGTTAAGTCTTCGGCTATAAGCCTTTGCTTACCCATTTGGGCTATTACAGCACCTCTACCAGTGCCTCTTCCTCTGTTTCCCCTTCCTCTATTAGAGGTTGGGTTCCCTCGGGCCGGATGCATAACCTGCATATAATAGATCATAAATTCATCAGGCCAGATATATTGGATAAATTTCCAATACTTTATGGATTCCTATAATTTCTTTTGTAATATCTTTCATTCTAGTTTTTGCTGTGCATATAATGCTGATAACATGATCTACATCTTCTTTATTAAAGAACTTGGCACGTGATAATAAATCTTCAGCTTCATACACCAGTTTTTTCAATCTACTCTGCGTTGCACGCAAATCCCAATATATAGCATACATCTGCCTGGGTAAGAGTTGATTTTGGCAGTATGGACAATAATAAAGCATATTATCTCGTCTACACATATTTAATAACCTGCACATTAAGATAATGATTATTATCATTAACTAGCCAAATATTCTCTAGTCAAAAAATCAGGAAGGCTATTATCTTCTCCTTTCTTATAATGTATTTCAAAATCAAATGGAGCTAATAGCACTTGCCATCTAGCAAACATTTGCTTAGAGACATCATGTTTACAATCTTTATTAAACATGAATTTAGCTGATTGGCAATCGGTCTTTATAAGAAACTTCTGATTGTATAAATCACCTTGGAATTTTAAAACACATTTTACTATAGCAAGTATTTCTTTTGCTACAGTTGAATAGGTTTTCTGACTGTTATTCCATTTACCAGAATGGAATTGTATCAAATATTCAATTTTCTCTCCTGGAGCATTTTGTTTTAAAATACCTCCATAACCAATGTCTGATGCATCGGTCTCTATAATTTTTAGCCATGTAGGATTAGCCAATGTAAGACAAGGGAACAGAGGATAATATGCCTCCGTCATATTCTTCTATTATATTAGAAGATGATAACGAGACTATCCAGTCTTATATTAAGACAGATCACAAGGAAATAATATTATTCCTTGAAGATTTGAAGATAGAGACCTCCAATGGAAAGATGAGCCATGGAAATTAATGGCAAGATATTTAAATAATGCGTCATACGCAGCCTGTACTTATAAGTACAGAGGTCATTATGAGATGATACTTAACACCACTGAATCTTGCGAGATATCGCATTTTTACCCAGCTAATACCAAAAAAGTTTTTAACTTTTCCAAAATGATAATCAAAAGAATTATATCCGCAGAAGAATGGGGTTTAAGTACCCTAACTGAAAGAAGTTATAATCATCCAGAGATGAAAACACCGGTAAAATATAATTACTGGGACTATGTGGATAGCTTTTATAAAGCATTGCTATATGAGAATGAGAACAAGAAACATTCTTGGTTCATAAAAATATGCTCAAATGTTTATAAACAGAGCAATATACCAAATTGGTTTTCACAGTGGTGGATCGTTTATGGTCCTACGGTAAAATTGCTACCAGAGCCATTGCTCAGTTTATATACTGAATGGGTGGATGTATCTCCCAAGATTCATGAATTACAGGGAAATAACACTCTTATAGAGGGAAATTCTTATATGAATTTCTTTATTGAATATTCAATCCCATGGATTATGAAATGGAGCGTTGAAGTGGATTATACCCCACATAACATTCCTGCCTTATATAGAACCTTTTATACGAGGTTTTGGAAAAAAATGATTCAAAGAACAGCTGATGGTAATCTACACTGTCAAGATACAATTGATTTAATAAAACAATCACTCGAGAAATATAAACAGATTGATCATCTGGAACAAGTTAATACACCAAGTCCTTATCAACACATTCTCCATAAGTTAAGGATGAAGAAGGGATTAATGACCAAAGAGGAAAAGTTAGCCTTCTACCTGGAAGAAGTCAAAAAAGATTTAATCAAAAATCTTGAGGTTGAAATTCAGTCAGACACGTCAATGGCTTCTGCAAATAATACAGAAGATGAGGTCGAATATTGTCTACCAGGGGAATCCCAATCAATTACAGAAGATGAAGCAAATGATTATATCACCAATATAATGACACAGGTGACTGAACAAGTGACTAAAGAGAGAGAATCTTCTAAGGCACAAAACGCTAAGGGAAAGGATAAACTCTGACGAGGACATATTATTCAAGACCCCTCAGCTTTTATAAAGTTACCTTTAATAAAGTAGCTTCAATAATGTTGCTCTCTCTTTAATAAAAGCAGCTTTGATAAAGTTGTGAAAATAATGGGCCATCTATCGGCCATTTTTCTTTCTTTAATTTTCAACCGGCCACTTGTAAAGTTTGGGCCTAATTTGTTGATTTATTTTGTCTATAAATAGCTTAGGAGTTAGAACGGAGAAGGGCATCAGTTTACAACCCTCTCAAAATTGTAAATCTCTCCTATTGTAAAAACTTTCAAGCATATAAAATTCTCTTAATTGCCTGAGCGCAAAACCAGGTATTTAACATTGTTCTTCTAATTTTATTTCTTTTAATAAATTTTGATACTTGGCCTAATGATAGGCTAAATCATTAAGTGTTGAGCTCTGTCACACTAGGCTACTAGAGTAAAATGATTCTAATAACAGATTATGATTAGAATCTCAGCAGGTGGTGGTGTTAAAGGTATGGTTTGATAGACAACCCAGGCGGAAGGTTGCATGCCAGAACCAAGGTTCTGTTGTTTGCCCGCTTAGCCGAGGATGGCGCTTAGGGCTGTTGTTGAACCTAATTTTGGGTTGAGCCACTCCTTGCCAGGGTTGTGTCACCAGTAAAATTTTCCTGTTACCCCCATGCTGTTAAGATCCGTCATAAATTGGAACTAAATAAAGTCTTCCAGGATGAAAGTGATATTGTCACTAGTTCTGAGGATGAATGTGATCCTTGCAAGATTGGACAACCTTGTGATAATGAAGAAAATGATGAATTTTATAATTAGAAGATGATAACGAGACTATCCAGTCTTATATTAAGACAGATCACAAGGAAATAATATTATTCCTTGAAGATAGAGACCTCCAATGGAAAGATGAGCCATGGAAATTAATGGCAAGATATTTAAATAATGCGTCATACGCAGCCTGTACTTATAAGTACAGAGGTCATTATGAGATGATACTTAACACCACTGAATCTTGCAAAAATCCTAAATTGAGAGAAAAAATTGATTTTATGATAAATCAGTTTTCATTACAAATTTGTAGTGAACATCCAAATGCTTTTTGGAATAGGAAAAAACATGTAGTTACACTTCCATATGAGGAAGAGTTTTCTGAAGCTAATAGTATCCCTACTAAGGCAAGATTGGACAACCTTGTGATAATGAAGAAAATGATGAATTTTATAATTTATTTTCTCAATTTAGTCTTAACACTTTGGATAATGATAATTTAATAGAATTATTGAAAATGGTACAGGATTCCAAAGTGAGATCCAAACTTATCGATCAGATCAAAGGAAATTTCGAACAGAAGGATCCCTATAAGGGATTTCTTCCAGTTATGGTTTCTACCATCCCTGAGAGCAGCTATAAACGTTTCATTCAGTCCTCTTAAAGTTAAAGGTTTAAATGCAACTTGAATCAAACCAATATGAATAAATCTATGAGTGTGCATATAAGGCAATAAATCATGCTGAGTTAATAAATTAAAGGTAGCATGATCATTATCAATAGTAATAGTATCTTCTGTAGTAGCATGATCATTATCAATAGTAATAGTATCTTCTGTAGTTTTCACTACTTGTTTCAAACCCAATTTCTCAAAGGTTCCTAACTGGTATATTAACTTAGGTTGAACTTTAGGAATAGTCCACTTGTTAAGTAAATCTAGGTGTTGTGGAATATCATATTCCTCCTTTCTACTGTTTTTAACAGTAGTCTTGTTTCTAATGATATTCATCAGAAAGTTAAGTGTTGAACTCGTCACCTATTGCTACTGTGCACCATGGCTCTGATACCAAATTTATGACGGATCTTAACAGCATGGGGGTAACAGGAAAATTTTACTGGTGACACAACCCTGGCAAGGAGTGGCTGAACCCAAAATTAGGTTCAACAACAGCCCTAAGCGCCATCCTCGGCTAAGCGGGCAAACAACAGAACCTTGGTTCTGGCATGCAACCTTCCGCCTGGGTTGTCTATCAAACCATACCTTTAACACCACCACCTGCTGAGATTCTAATCATAATCTGTTATTAGAATCATTTTACTCTAGTAGCCTAGTGTGACAGAGCTCAACACTTAATGATTTAGCCTATCATTAGGCCAAGTATCAAAATTTATTAAAAGAAATAGAATTAGAAGAACAATGTTAAATACCTGGTTTTGCGCTCAGGCAATTAAGAGAATTTTATATGCTTGAAAGTTTTTACAATAGGAGAGATTTACAATTTTGAGAGGGTTGTAAACTGATGCCCTTCTCCGTTCTAACTCCTAAGCTATTTATAGACAAAATAAATCAACAAATTAGGCCCAAACTTTACAAGTGGCCGGTTGAAAATTAAAGAAAGAAAAATGGCCGATAGATGGCCCATTATTTTCACAACTTTATCAAAGCTGCTTTTATTAAAGAGAGAGCAACATTATTGAAGCTACTTTATTAAAGGTAACTTTATAAAAGCTGAGGGGTCTTGAATAATATGTCCTCGTCAGAGTTTATCCTTTCCCTTAGCGTTTTGTGCCTTAGAAGATTCCCTCTCTTTAGTCACTTGTTCAGTCACCTGTGTCATTATATTGGTGATATAATCATTTGCTTCATCTTCTGTAATTGATTGGGATTCTTCTGTATTATTTGCAGAAGCCATTGACGTGTCTGACTGAATTTCAACCTCAAGATTTTTGATTAAATCTTTTTTGACTTCTTCCAGGTAGAAGGCTAACTTTTCCTCTTTGGTCATTAATCCCTTCTTCATCCTTAACTTATGGAGAATGTGTTGATAAGGACTTGGTGTATTAACTTGTTCCAGATGATCAATCTGTTTATATTTCTCGAGTGATTGTTTTATTAAATCAATTGTATCTTGACAGTGTAGATTACCATCAGCTGTTCTTTGAATCATTTTTTTCCAAAACCTCGTATAAAAGGTTCTATATAAGGCAGGAATGTTATGTGGGGTATAATCCACTTCAACGCTCCATTTCATAATCCATGGGATTGAATATTCAATAAAGAAATTCATATAAGAATTTCCCTCTATAAGAGTGTTATTTCCCTGTAATTCATGAATCTTGGGAGATACATCCACCCATTCAGTATATAAACTGAGCAATGGCTCTGGTAGCAATTTTACCGTAGGACCATAAACGATCCACCACTGTGAAAACCAATTTGGTATATTGCTCTGTTTATAAACATTTGAGCATATTTTTATGAACCAAGAATGTTTCTTGTTCTCATTCTCATATAGCAATGCTTTATAAAAGCTATCCACATAGTCCCAGTAATTATATTTTACCGGTGTTTTCATCTCTGGATGATTATAACTTCTTTCAGTTAGGGTACTTAAACCCCATTCTTCTGCGGATATAATTCTTTTGATTATCATTTTGGAAAAGTTAAAAACTTTTTTGGTATTAGCTGGGTAAAAATGCGATATCTCGCAAGATTCAGTGGTGTTAAGTATCATCTCATAATGACCTCTGTACTTATAAGTACAGGCTGCGTATGACGCATTATTTAAATATCTTGCCATTAATTTCCATGGCTCATCTTTCCATTGGAGGTCTCTATCTTCAAATCTTCAAGGAATAATATTATTTCCTTGTGATCTGTCTTAATATAAGACTGGATAGTCTCGTTATCATCTTCTAATATAATAGAAGAATATGACGGAGGCATATTATCCTCTGTTCCCTTTTGCTTCTCTTGAGAATTTTTCCATTTCAGGAATTCTTGATACTGTTGGTATGACATTGTATCATTGCTTGTATTACTCTTCGAAGATGATCCTGTTAAGTCTTCGGCTATAAGCCTTTGCTTACCCATTTGGGCTATTACAGCACCTCTACCAGTGCCTCTTCCTCTGTTTCCCCTTCCTCTATTAGAGGTTGGGTTCCCTCGGGCCGGATGCATAACCTGCATATAATAGATCATAAATTCATCAGGCCAGATATATTGGATAAATTTCCAATACTTTATGGATTCCTATAATTTCTTTTGTAATATCTTTAATTCTAGTTTTTGCTGTGCATATAATGCTGATAACATGATCTACATCTTCTTTATTAAAGAACTTGGCACGTGATAATAAATCTTCAGCTTCATACACCAGTTTTTTCAATCTACTCTGCGTTGCACGCAAATCCCAATATATAGCATACATCTGCCTGGGTAAGAGTTGATTTTGGCAGTATGGACAATAATAAAGCATATTATCTCGTCTACACATATTTAATAACCTGCACATTAAGATAATGATTATTATCATTAACTAGCCAAATATTCTCTAGTCAAAAAATCAGGAAGGCTATTATCTTCTCCTTTCTTATAATGTATTTCAAAATCAAATGGAGCTAATAGCGCTTGCCATCTAGCAAACATTTGCTTAGAGACATCATGTTTACAATCTTTATTAAACATGAATTTAGCTGATTGGCAATCGGTCTTTATAAGAAACTTCTGATTGTATAAATCACCTTGGAATTTTAAAACACATTTTACTATAGCAAGTATTTCTTTTGCTACAGTTGAATAGTTTTTCTGACTGTTATTCCATTTACCAGAATGGAATTGTATCAAATATTCAATTTTCTCTCCTGGAGCATTTTGTTTTAAAATACCTCCATAACCAATGTCTGATGCATCGGTCTCTATAATTTTTTGCCATGTAGGATTAGCCAATGTAAGACAAGGGAGATTTTTTACCCTTTCCTTGATTTTCCGGACTGTCTCAGTATGAGCATCTGTCCATGGTTTTGGAATCTTTTTCAATCTATCATATAAAATAGATGTATCCTTAGCCAGATCTTTATAAAATGGAGCAATATAATTTAGACTTCCAAGAAATCTCTGTAATTGAGTTTTGTCAGTTATAACATCTGGAAATTTAGAAGCAAATTCTATACTTCTATTAATAGGAATAATTTTCCCCTTTTCAATATTATGGCCAAGAAATCTTACTTTAGTTTGAAACAAAAACATTTTAGGTTTAGATATAACCAAACCATTTTGTATAATAATTTTTTTAAATAATTCTAAATGCTTAAAATGCATTTCGATAGTATTAGAAAATACTAAGATATCGTCAATATAAACGATAATAAAATTACTATAAGGGATGAATATGTCATTCATAATTTTCTGAAATTCAGAAGGAGCATTTTTTAAACCAAATGGCATAACGTTCCATTCAAATTGTCCTATTGGAACGTTGAAAGCAGTTTTGTACCTGTCAGTTTCAGCTATTTGAATCTGCCAGTACCCTGATTTTAAATCAAATTTAGAAAATATAATAGCATTATGAAGCCTATCTAATAAATCCTTTTTATTAGGAATTGGATACCTAATCCATTTCAAAACTTTATTCAAAGGTTTATAGTTTATTACTAACCTTGGAACTCCTCTTTCCTGTTCAGCATGTTTATTAACATAGAACGCTGTACAGGACCATGGTGATTTCGATGATCGTATGAGACCTTTATGCAATAAAGAATCTATTTTCTTTTTGCATAATTCCAAGTATTCTGAATTCATCTGGCAAGGTCTTGCCTTAGTAGGGATACTATTAGCTTCAGAAAACTCTTCCTCATATGGAAGTGTAACTACATGTTTTTTCCTATTCCAAAAAGCATTTGGATGTTCACTACAAATTTGTAATGAAAACTGATTTATCATAAAATCAATTTTTTCTCTCAATTTAGGATTTTTTAAAATCTCATCGATATTTAAAGTATAAATTTCTTGTTTAAGAAAATTGATATGCTGACTCTTCTTAGCTAGCATATCTTTCAACTGGTTTAAAACTCTAGTAATAGGTTCAGTTATAAACTGAAAAATAATAGGTTTTCCTTGAAAAGTTCCTATTATCCCTTCTTTATCAATCCTAGTAATCGGAAATATTTTTTGTAAAAAGGGTGTTCCTAGTATAACTTGGTTAGACATATTTTTTATTAAAACAAAGCTTTGAGGTATACATACCTTATTTGTGCATATAGAAGCTGTTGGCAATTTGTACTCAATCTGCATTTTCTCACCATTAGCAGACCTTAAACTATGAGTAGTCTTATGAAAATATCGTGAAGGAATTAATCCTTCTTGAACACAATTTAAATCTGCTAGGTTTTGAAATTTAATGGATTTTAAGCCTAAAATAGATTTTAGTCGGGGATCACCCGCAAGAAAAAAAATTTCTGAAGAATTTTATAAACCTAGATGGGCATTATTTCGGAAATGGTTTTTTAAAAGTTTTGATAAAACCAAGCAACATGCGTTTCAAGAAGAATTCTATGAAGATCTTGAAAAGCATGACAAGCTTATATCTTTTGTCTTGTGGTTTATGGGAAGATATGTAGCAAATAATATTGCTGTCATGGGAAGGCAATTTGAAATGGCAAATGGTACAATTGTTGATGCTGTATTACCTCCACAGCAACCTTTTAAAATGAAAAAACTTGACTTTGCAGCGTTTGCTACATTATGGGATGAGCAAACTTTGCAAGTTACTGTTAAACATATTAATATTATGTTAAAACAGCATAACTATACTAATATTTATGTTCATGTATTGGGTGAGCATATTGTATCTTTACATGATAAGGTAGATAAATTATGTTCTATAATAAGCAGTAATACTGCTAGCACATCAGGAAAAGAAAAATTGGAAAAGCCACCTCGAGTAGCCATTCCAACTATTCAGCCTCCTCCTGATGTTGAAGATTTTAAATTAAAACCTGATGCATATAATATCGAAAAGTTTTTAAATGAGAAATTTAAAGAGTTATCACTAAAGCCTCTAATTAATACGGAGGAAAGTGATAATGCATTATCTGAAAATGAAGTTTTTGAAAGTGATTTTCCAAAACTAACTTATGATCAAATTAATAAATTAAAGTCTTCTTATAGTTCGAAATTTGCTGATAAACCAAGGCAAAGGATGTTTTACTATCCTAGGCCTACTCCTCAGGATGTTCTATTCGAAGAGCAGGATGATATGTATGCTCCGAATAGTTTCAGCGGTAAGCAGATATATGAATGGAATATTGATGGCCTTACCAATAGGCAAATGTATGTAGTTATGCATAGAATGATGATGTATAGCACGATTTGCAAGACTAATGGTAATAGTGATAAAACTGTTGCCAATATGATTTCCTCGGGTTTTACTGGTCAATTAAAAGGGTGGTGGGATAATTATCTCACTGTTGACCAGAGAAATGAAATTTTGAATGCAGTTAAAAGTGAACCAGGAACTTCTACAGCTGATAATACTAATGCTGTTTATTTTTTGGTTGTTAATATAATTGAACACTTTTCAGGAAGATGGTCTGATAATAGTGAGACTATTCGAACCCTCTTACAGAATATGAGGTGTAAGACTTTAACTTCATTTAGACTTTATAAAGATACATTTCTTTGTAGAGTCATGGAGTTACCAGAGTGTAATAGCACTCATTGGAAATCTAAATTTATAGATGGACTTCCTAACCTCTTTGCAGAAAGAGTTAAAAAAGTTCTTAGGCAAGAAGGAGTCAATATTAACTACGATGACCATACTTATGGAAGTTTGGTTGGAATATGTATCCAAGAAGGATTGGCGTTATGTAATGATATCAAGCTAAATCAGGAGCTTAAACGCCATCGTCTTAATGAAAGACAACAGTTGGGTGAATTTTGTAGTCAATTCGGCATGGATGATCCACGAACCCGAACCAAATCAAAGTCTCATAAGCTTCATAAAAGCAAGACTGGTAAGAAACATGATTACCAAGAATGGAGACAAAGATATTTAGAGAGACGCACAGAAAAGCGTACTAGAAGAAAAAAAGCTTTTAAAGAGCGAAAGGATGACATTAAGGCCAAAGCCAAGAATCCACTAAATTGTTGGAAATGTGGAAGGTTTGGTCATCGATATAAAGACTGCAAGGTCAAAGAGAGAATCAAAGCTCTTAATATAGATGAAGATCTATGTGGATAGCTTTTATAAAGCAAAATGAGACTATTTTAATAGAAACTAATTTTGGTAAAACAAAGGTTACTACCAGAAGACCTATCAAGTGGGAAGAAATAGATTTCCCTAAAGAGTGGGTCATGGAGGATGCTGCTCCTCAAAAAGATTTGAAAAGTACTAATTTAACTGGAATTGAACAGACTCCAGAGGGCAATGTAAAAATCAGATTTGAATCTGATGACATTGTAAGTAGGATAAATATGGGATCGGATAGATCTAGCTCTAAAAATTTATCTAGATCTAATTCTTTGTATTATTCTCATATCTCTCCAATTGATTATATTGTTGAAACCCCTTCTAGAGCTTCTACTTCTCAAATAAGAGAAGAAATGCCTAGATATAATAGTTTGAAAATTGATAAAGATAATATTGTTACTCCTGTTGCTCCAATAAAGGAACAACAAAGGAATGATGTTGATGCAGATATAACTGAGTCAGAAATGGGTTTTGAAATTTAATGGATTTTAAGCCTAAAATAGATTTTAGTCGGGGATCACCCGCAAGAAAAAAAATTTCTGAAGAATTTTATAAACCTAGATGGGCATTATTTCGGAAATGGTTTTTTAAAAGTTTTGATAAAACCAAGCAACATGCGTTTCAAGAAGAATTCTATGAAGATCTTGAAAAGCATGACAAGCTTATATCTTTTGTCTTGTGGTTTATGGGAAGATATGTAGCAAATAATATTGCTGTCATGGGAAGGCAATTTGAAATGGCAAATGGTACAATTGTTGATGCTGTATTACCTCCACAGCAACCTTTTAAAATGAAAAAACTTGACTTTGCAGCGTTTGCTACATTATGGGATGAGCAAACTTTGCAAGTTACTGTTAAACATATTAATATTATGTTAAAACAGCATAACTATACTAATATTTATGTTCATGTATTGGGTGAGCATATTGTATCTTTACATGATAAGGTAGATAAATTATGTTCTATAATAAGCAGTAATACTGCTAGCACATCAGGAAAAGAAAAATTGGAAAAGCCACCTCGAGTAGCCATTCCAACTATTCAGCCTCCTCCTGATGTTGAAGATTTTAAATTAAAACCTGATGCATATAATATCGAAAAGTTTTTAAATGAGAAATTTAAAGAGTTATCACTAAAGCCTCTAATTAATACGGAGGAAAGTGATAATGCATTATCTGAAAATGAAGTTTTTGAAAGTGATTTTCCAAAACTAACTTATGATCAAATTAATAAATTAAAGTCTTCTTATAGTTCGAAATTTGCTGATAAACCAAGGCAAAGGATGTTTTACTATCCTAGGCCTACTCCTCAGGATGTTCTATTCGAAGAGCAGGATGATATGTATGCTCCGAATAGTTTCAGCGGTAAGCGGATATATGAATGGAATATTGATGGCCTTACCAATAGGCAAATGTATGTAGTTATGCATAGAATGATGATGTATAGCACGATTTGCAAGACTAATGGTAATAGTGATAAAACTGTTGCCAATATGATTACCTCGGGTTTTACTGGTCAATTAAAAGGGTGGTGGGATAATTATCTCACTGTTGACCAGAGAAATGAAATTTTGAATGCAGTTAAAAGTGAACCAGGAACTTCTACAGCTGATAATACTAATGCTGTTTATTTTTTGGTTGTTAATATAATTGAACACTTTTCAGGAAGATGGTCTGATAATAGTGAGACTATTCGAACCCTCTTACAGAATATGAGGTGTAAGACTTTAACTTCATTTAGACTTTATAAAGATACATTTCTTTGTAGAGTCATGGAGTTACCAGAGTGTAATAGCACTCATTGGAAATCTAAATTTATAGATGGACTTCCTAACCTCTTTGCAGAAAGAGTTAAAAAAGTTCTTAGGCAAGAAGGAGTCAATATTAACTATGATGACCATACTTATGGAAGTTTGGTTGGAATATGTATCCAAGAAGGATTGGCGTTATGTAATGATATCAAGCTAAATCAGGAGCTTAAACGCCATCGTCTTAATGAAAGACAACAGTTGGGTGAATTTTGTGGTCAATTCGGCATGGATGATCCACGAACCCGAACCAAATCAAAGTCTCATAAGCTTCATAAAAGCAAGACTGGTAAGAAACATGATTACCAAGAATGGAGACAAAGATATTTAGAGAGACGCACAGAAAAGCGTACTAGAAGAAAAAAAGCTTTTAAAGAGCGAAAGGATGACATTAAGGCCAAAGCCAAGAATCCACTAAATTGTTGGAAATGTGGAAGGTTTGGTCATCGATATAAAGACTGCAAGGTCAAAGAGAGAATCAAAGCTCTTAATATAGATGAAGATCTGAAGGATTCTTTATTGAAGATCTTATTAAATTCTGAACCAGAAATATCGGATCCAGGTGAGGAAAATATCCCTACCAAGGAAGAACTGTCAGTTTCAGCTATTTGAATCTGCCAGTACCCTGATTTTAAATCAAATTTAGAAAATATAATAGCATTATGAAGCCTATCTAATAAATCCTTTTTATTAGGAATTGGATACCTAATCCATTTCAAAACTTTATTCAAAGGTTTATAGTTTATTAACCCTCTCAAAATTGTAAATCTCTCCTATTGTAAAAACTTTCAAGCATATAAAATTCTCTTAATTGCCTGAGCGCAAAACCAGGTATTTAACATTGTTCTTCTAATTTTATTTTTTTTAATAAATTTTGATACTTGGCCTAATGATAGGCTAAATCATTAAGTGTTGAGCTCTGTCACACTAGGCTACTAGAGTAAAATGATTCTAATAACAGATTATGATTAGAATCTCAGCAGGTGGTGGTGTTAAAGGTATGGTTTGATAGACAACCCAGGCGGAAGGTTGCATGCCAGAACCAAGGTTCTGTTGTTTGCCCGCTTAGCTGAGGATGGCGCTTAGGGCTGTTGTTGAACCTAATTTTGGGTTCAGCCACTCCTTGCCAGGGTTGTATCACCAGTAAAATTTTCCTGTTACCCCCATGCTGTTAAGATCCGTCATAAATTTGGTATCAGAGCCATGGTGCACAGTAGCAATAGGTGACGAGTTCAATAACCCTTTTCCAATCCTTCGGATTCCTTCTGTTCGAAATTTCCTTTGATCTGATCGATAAGTTTGGATCTCACTTTGGAATCCTGTACCATTTTCAATAATTCTATTAAATTATCATTATCCAAAGTGTTAAGACTAAATTGAGAAAATAAATTATAAAATTCATCATTTTCTTCATTATCACAAGGTTGTCCAATCTTGCAAGGATCACATTCATCCTCAGAACTAGTGACAATATCACTTTCATCCTGGAAGACTTTATTTAGTTCTTCCTTGGTAGGGATATTTTCCTCACCTGGATCCGATATTTCTGGTTCAGAATTTAATAAGATCTTCAATAAAGAATCCTTCAGATCTTCATCTATATTAAGAGCTTTGATTCTCTCTTTGACCTTGCAGTCTTTATATCGATGACCAAACCTTCCACATTTCCAATAATATATGATATTGTTACTAAATATAATAGTATAATAATACTAATATAATAGAATAAATACAATAAAGATAAAAGATAAATTAAAATATTAATGTACTAATAATAACAGAATATAACAAAGAGACGAAAATGATGGTGGTTTTTTTTTCTAAAAAAAAAAAAAAAGAGATACTTTAGAATAGAATGAAACAGTGGAAAGAAGAAAAAGATGAAGGACTAAAAAAACTAGAAGATGGATAGTTATAAAAAGAGTACGTGACAAACTGTAAGTATAAGAAACAACAATAAAAGGATGATAAAATAGTATAGATAGATAATGTAGGATATAGCACTATTAGGAAATAGTCAAGGAAATAATAGTGACAGTAAAGAAAGTACTAGTTATAATAGATATTCTAAAATAAATAAAAATGTTAGAAATAACAATTAAAATGTTAGAAGCAAATATAATAGTGTTAGCGGTTAGAGGTTAGTAATCATTAGTTATAGTAGTATTTTTAAAATTATGTTAACACTAATTATATTAATAAGTCCTCAAATTAGTAATCAAATATTTAATTTAAAGTAGATTTACGCCAATCCCCAGCAACAACGCCAAAAGTTTAACGAGGTCCAATGTGCATATGAGTTGTCTACTCGTTCTTGTCAAATTCTAGTATAGTTTATGATATTGACCTACGGAGATTGGGTATTCTATGCTACGGACTTGTAGTATTTTATACTATTTGAGAGAATCAAATTGATAGAAATGTGAGTTTTCTAACTTTTAATTTACTTAAACTAAAATAAACAACTTCCGGAAGATTTCAAATTTAAAAAGAGTTGGGAATCATTGAATTCACTTGGTAATACTAATAATAAATACCTCAATTTTGACATGTATTTTTCTTAAGAGTAATTGCTTATTGCTAATTCAATTATATTTTGCTCACTAAGAAATAATCAATCAATAAGACTCCGTAAGGAAATGCATATTAATTGAATTATTGCTAGTGGCGATTAAACTGAAATATTTTCTTACCTGATGTATGGGACTAAACTGATTTTGGATCACAAATCGAATTTGGGTTAAGAACACAAATAAATCTTAGTATCAAAGTCGAAACAAGGCTAAGAATAAGCGAAAATGTAAGAAATAACGTGATTTCAATATACAGATGTGAGTACAAATTTTGCCAGAGTTTCTGTAAGTATTTATGAATGAATACAATGTAAAATGAGGAGCTATTTATAGATATAAGGGCCTTGCTCACGTTCCCCATGACTAGTAGTGTCCAAACCCACATTCTGAGCATTTATTGATGGAGTTAGTGGGCTGAAGTAGTGGGCTGCTGAGCTGCTAAAATCGAGGTGCTCCACCGAGGTCCAAGTGCATGACCTCGGTGGTGTGACCTTGTTGATCGGTCGAGATGTGTGTCACCAAAGCAGAGCTTGCGGCTCGCCTTCGGTGACGACATGGGTGCTCGACTTCGATGGTTCAATCCTTTGCTTTGGTCTCTCTCCTTGGGAACATCAATTCGATTGTCCTTGGTCCGTTATACCGAGGTGCTATCCGAGCACGTCGACTTTTACCCAGTACAGATAGTCCCCCCACTCCTCGGGCAAGCGCCAGTGTCGCCGAGGAGTGGAATGAATTTAAGCGTGAAGGCGACGTGGCTCAACCCTATCCAAGGGTTTTCAAAAAGTCGCACGCCTTTTCAAATTATTGTTCCGTGTTACGTGGAGGCCGTTCGTTGGCTACTGAACGGTCGCGCTGACTTATTCGCTTTCTCCAACGTTATTGTTATCATTGCTTTTCCCACTTGCACGTGCACATCACCTATAAATATATGACTTGGAAACCTTCTTCTCCATTTGATAATCTTCTGCAAACAGTGGAGAAAGATAAAAAAAAGCTTACCTCTTCAGCTGATTTCTTGATTTGCTTCAACCTTGATTTCAACCTTCTTTCTTGTAAGGAAACTTTTCTTTCAAACTTCACATCATGTCTGCTGCAAATTCTGGACAAGGATCTAGCGATTCCAGCGAGAGAGCCGAGCGTTTTTCCGCCGCGATTGTGAGCGGCGATTTTATCCCCACCGTGCCAGTGCTGCAAGTCATTGAGGCAGAGGGCAGTGGGGAAGCGACGTCGATAGCCAGTGCTCCAAGGCGACGTAAGGAGAGGGCTGGTCGCGACAAAGCGGAGGCCACTTTTGACGCTGATGCTGATGTTGGTGGCGATGATCACGATGGTGACAAGGATGACGTCGAGGGCGACGACGTCATCAGTACCAAAGAGGTAGGTGGCCCAGTGGCAGGGACCGAAGTCGACAGAGAGGCAAGTGGCCAAGCGGGAGAGAGTGAGGCCAGCAAGGAGGGGTCACAAGCCGAAGCTGGAACCTCGAAGAAATCGAGGAGGAAGATTCTTCTCGAGGTGGAGATTGACCCTCGGTTGGTTATCCCTTCAAATTTTAATAATGACAAGGACCTCAAAGTCAAATTCAATCCGATGCCCAAAATGGGAAGAAAAGAAACATACCGGTGCACGTTACCCCTAGCGTGATGAAACGTCCTCGGTAGTCGTTTCAGAAGATAGGACTCCGATAGGCGTACCAATAATTTTAAAATATTCGTAATGTCTATTAGGACCTATCTGTAAAATTTGAGCTAAATCAGACCTCGTTTGGTAGGCATCGGAAGAAGATTTCAGTTTTTATTGACAATAAATATTAAAAAGAGATTTTTTAGCTCGGTTTTGGCGAACGAACTCTGATTCGAAATTCGAAAGCGCCGTTAGGTTCGTATGATTATTTGTGACTTTTGTGAACTTTCGAAAGTGAATTTCGATGTTGTTCGGCTAGTTTCCGCTAAAATGCCGAAAGTTAAATAATTTGACTTTTTCTATTTAAATTCGCATCTTGAGTTTCGGGAGTCCAATTTGAGATCCGCCTTCGCGAGTATGTTACATATATTTTCTATAACTTGTATGCAAAAGTTTGGATTATTTCGAATTCAGGGTACCGTTTTAATTTTCGTCGCGAAAAGAAAATTTAAAAAAAAGAAGAAAGAAAAACAAAAAGGAAAGGAAATGAAAATAATGAAAGAGGTGCTAAGGACCAGATAGAAAAGAAACAATAAAAAAAAAGCAGAAAACGAGAACAGAGGAAACAAGAAATAAGAAAATACGGGGAAAAAACTGCCAGAAAATGAGAAAAGGGGCCGGAAAAAAGTAGAATTTTCACCCTGAAACATTCAGGTAATGATCCTAATATATTATTTGAGTTTATTACGTGTGTTTGAATATGTTTTAATGGTAAAACTTGGAATATTAGACATCGTTTTAATAAGTTCAATTAATAGTTTAAAGGGTCAAATGGACCCCGATGACGAAATTGATTATATATTCGTACTCAGTGAGTTCTGGGCAACATATAAATATAATTTATTTGGGGTTTGGTTATGTTACCTTAAACCCTGTACATAGGCTTGGCCTGCGTATTGCGTATGCGAATAGGATATCATGTTCCTAACCGGATTACCCTAAGATGTGGGGAACGAAGCCTTTAGCCTTATTTGATATAGTTTTCTGCTAATTGAATACAACAGAATCGTTTGGCAGTGAATCCAAAGGATAAAGCGGTTGTTGAGTAACTGTACTAACTTTGTAATAAGGTAAGTGTTTATATCCATTTCTTTGGAGGCACTTGGCCTCATGGATATTCTACCACGTGTTCCTTGCTTGTGTAGCTGCCGATAAGCATACTCATTACGCGTTAGCTTTGAATTTAGATCGTATATTATATGTTATGCCCCGTTGGTGTTGCATTGAGCTTATGAGCATTGCACTCTTGTTTTGAGCATTACATATACTTCCCGGTAGGCGATGAGAGTCCCGCACCGGTGAAGGGTCGTCACTGCATATACTTCCCGGTTGGCGATGAGAGTCCCGCACCGGTGAAGGGTCATTATTCCATATACTTCCCGGTTGGCGATGAGAGTCCCGCACCAGTGAAGGGTCATCACTGCATATACTTCCCGGTTGGCGATGAGAGTCCCGCGCCGGTGAAGGGTCATTATTGCATATACTTCCCGGTAATCGATAAGAGTCTCGAGCCGATGAAGGGTCATCATTGCATATACTTCCTGGTAATCGATGATAGTCCCGAGTCGGTGAAGGGTCATTATTGCATATATCTCCTGGTAGACGATGAGAGTCCCGCGCCGAAGATAGGTATCAGGCAAATGTTACTTCATTGCATCGTACTGCATTCATCCCATCTTATTGCACCGCATACTGACTATTGTGTGTATTGTGTTGTGTTTTATGTATGCGGTATGTATACTATGTCATGGACATATCTCAGCTTGCCTATATATTTCTGGCTCGTATTCTGGGTTGCGGGGATCGGGTTGCACGCCGCAACGGTATAAATATATGGATCGAGTTGCACGCCGCAACACGATGAATATATGGATCGGGTTGTACGCCGCAGCAGGATGTATTTCCGATTGTTGATGTGTTCGGAATACCTATATGATCTGGCCATCTTACGTTCCTACTTGTTGAATAGTTTGTGATTTCATACGTGTTTCTAGTTATTAACTGGCTCTGCCTTTTCATAATTTAAATAAGAGATATTTATTTTATCTGTTTCTTTTCTCCCTGGCTAGCTATCCTATTCTTTGAGGTGGCTAGTCTGCCCCACTTATTGAGTTTTTTTGAGTCACCCTTGTTAGTTGTTTGTTGTTTGTTTCTTATCTATCTATTTCGTTTCGGCAGGTTCGCTCCAGGATTGAGTTCGCCACGTTGTGAAGGAGCGAAGACGACTTCAGCTGTCAGGGTGAGCCAGCTTTTATTCCGGATGGCCACCAGTTTATTGTTTATTATTTCAGCTGCATTTTTGCTCCCTTCAGGAGGTATCCGTCTTCTTTTTTACTCTTAGATGTCTAGTTTGGATAACTCTAAACCTAGTATGTTGGGTAGTCAGCTGTAATTTCTTTGGTACAGCTTAGAGGTATCAGTATGTCTGTGTTTTTTTGTTTTAAGTCTTGTCCTTATTTATGAATTGTTATATTTATTTTCCGAATTAAATTAGTAAGGGTTCGCTCGACAGGTCTAGGGGAGGATGTCGGGTGCCCGCACGGCCTAATCGGATTCCGGATCCTGTCAGTTGGTATCAGAGTCCGGTTTAGAGTCTATCCAGACTAAGACAGTGTCTAGTAGAGTCTCGGTGATGGGTACGTAGACGTCCTTACTTATCTACGAGAGGCTATGATGGCATTTAGGAAATTTCACTTCCATCATTTCTGATCGTGTGTCGGTCTAGGATTCAAAAGTATTTTTGTTAATTTGTTAATTCCTTCGTGGTGATTGTGAACCCTCCTGCGACAAATCAGCAAACAGTATGAGTTCAAGACGAAGCAGTCTAGCTTGGGGTTAGCACTGACGAAGCCCCGAAAGTTTTTAATCCTGCTGATGATCTAATTACGGAGGTCCCAGCTGTACGAGCTCGCGATGGGCAAGGGAGCAGGGCCTTGTGGTTCCCTTGGCTCTCTACGATGCTTTTACGAGAATCTTGGCGACGCAGATACCGCAAGCACCTATTATTTGGTAGGCAGCTTATCTGGTCGCCGCATATGCAGATGTTCGGACTTAGAGAGCTCTTTTTCTAGTTCTGGATGTTGCCCTAGTAAAATATGCTCCACAGGCAGCATGTGTTGCGCCACTAATTATTCTGGCTGGTTAGCCAGCCGATGTAACAGTTCGGTCCGAGTGCCCAAAGAGGTTGCATTATTTTATGCGGTTGAACCTTCCGATATTCTTAAGCAATACATCAGATAAACCCCGTGAATATTTTTTGAAAAATAATGTCAGGGTATTTGTATCCTTCAGGCTCTTGATTATATCGAGCAGTATGGTGTTAATTATTCTGCTTTCCAGTTTCAAGGTCCAGCCCTAAATTGGTGGGCCGCTCTCTTATTAGCTAACTTAGTTCGATTTTTCTTCTAGATTCGTGGAAAAGTTCCTTTCGAGTAGCGAGCGAGATGAAAAGTGTTGCCAGTTTGAGTGGATTGGACAGGGTAGCCTGTCAGATAGCCTGTTAGTGTTTCAGAATATGAGATTGAATTCTGTAAAATGGCTGAATATACATTAAAACTAGTCCATGAGCCTTCCGAGAATGTTTAAAAATTTATTGGCGACCTTTCTCCTTCCTTGAGATCCCAGATGGCTCGAAAAATTGAGGTTGGGACTTCATTCGATGTTGTTGTTGATATTGGTCAGAGGTATTAGGCATACCATAAGTTAGAGCGGGAAGAGTAGAGCTGGAGAGCAAGAAATCCCGTGGCCCTAGTGGGCAACCGTGGTACCTCATTTGGAGGTAAGAGTTCTGATTATTTTGGGAGGTCACCTTCCAGGTTATCCAGCTTGTGTCACGTGATTCTTAAAGTGCCCCAGTACATCGTCAAGATCAGACCTAGTTTTTCTTTTTATAGCTATCAACAACCTGTCAATCTTCCATTTTCACTGAAAAGGTGTTATCATTATCGTGAGCCTGTCATTTTTGGTGGAATTCTTCCTTACTCCGGCCAGTAGGCAGTCGTCCTTTCTCTCGTCATCAGACACCTGCACAGTCGCAGGGATTTCATTTAGATCTCAATCAGCCAGATAAATGCCATCATCCAGTAGAGGTTGAGAGCGTGGTGGCAGTGGCTCTTCAGAAGGTGATTATCAGGGTAGTGGCTTAACTCAGTTGCAGAGGCAGTTCTATGAACTGCTAGTCTGGCAGGATGCTGAGGTATCCGATGTAGTAGACCCTGAGATTTCTTCTTCTCTTAAATATGAGTAAGATTTGATTCTTTCGATCGATCTAGAAATGGTTGTCTTATCATGTTTCCATGATTTTCTTGGATGTCGTTTTTATTAAGAATCGGTTGCGGTAGAGTGGCGAGCATCTTGTATGATTTATTCCTGGCATTTCTGAGATCTTCTTGGTTGATCTGGTTTAAATGTGAGAGATTTGGCAGTAAGTGTCGGTATTGTCTGCTTGGCATCTTGTTGTGCCTCATTCTGTTATAATGCCAAGTCAGTCTACCTCTCTTTAGAAGTCAGTGTTGGTAGGATGATGGGATTCTTATTTGTCACCATCAGAAAGTGTCTTTATTTCTTTCGATGTAAAGTGGTTAGTAAGTAATACTCGATCTATGTGTCTCCTCTTGGTTCGAGATGCTAGTAAAGTCATGTTATCCCATGAGCTTATCTGGGTTATAAAAAGGATTTTCTGGTAAATTTTTGGAGTTTCCTTTTATAGGAAGGTTAAATTGATCTAGATGTCATTCCATAAAGCTTATTTAATGTCTATCTCTTCAATTGCGATTTTTGGGCTACTTTGACTCACAAGTAGTCTAACTTTGGTAGCCAAGCAAATAAGAAGATGAGCTTCCTGAAGCTCTAATTATTTCTATCCTCAGTCTATTTCCCTCTCTTCTTTGTTCGGCACTGGTGAGCTTAGGCGGTCAGTAACCTATTGTGATGTTCCCTGTGTTGAGCTAGAATGCGTGCCAAGATAGCCGGGTAAGCACGTTGTCGTTTTTCAAGGCTACTAAGGGTAATGAGAGGCGTCATTTTACCTTTGATTTGATCCATCAGGCGGTAGTGCTTATGACAAAAATATAGAGTTGTGAACTCGAGAGTTGCAGTCGTTTGGCAACTCAAGAGGGTAATTTGGTAGCTCAGGTCTGAGCCGCATTCTATTTTTAGCTATGTCTTCCTTAATCTGGTAGACTGTGCGAGGATGACTATTTCTATTCAAGTTAGCGGAATGAGTTAATGCTCTAAGTGGAGGAGTCTTCCTCCAATTGATACCGAATCATAATATTAAATCTCTAGGGCGTTGCTGAAGCGTAAGCTAATTCTTACTCCCTCCATTTCAAAAAGGATTACCCTATTTTCTTTTTAGTCGGTTTAAAAAAGAATGACCTCTTTCTAAATTTAAAAAGAAATATTCACTTTTACGCATCCCTAGATGACTTGTAGCCACACAAATATCTACAACTTATTTTAGACCACAAGTTTCAAAAGTCTTCTCTCTTTATTAAACTCCGTGCAAAGTCAATTGGGTTCATCTAAAGTGGAACGAAGGGAGTAGTTCTACCGACTTGTTCTATATCGTAAAGTATATCGACGAGGTGATTTGTCGGCAGAATCATGTTAATCCATCCAGAGTTTCGTGTATCTTTGTTTCGAAAATATAAGAACTCTCCTCTCGTGATCGAGGAAGGATCAGCTTAGTCAGAATAAGCTGGGCAACGATGTGAGGATATTATCAAGATATATTTTATTCCAAGAGTTCGGTATGCGTGTATTCTATAATCAGAAGATAATGTCCGTGGAGTAGTTTATGAAGGTCATGCAAGTTCTTTTGTTATCTATATGAAATTTTCTTTAGACTTAGGCTCGTTCGAGGACGAACGAGAGTTTAAGTGGAGGAGAATGAAACGACCTCTGTTAGTCGTTTCGGAAGTAGGACTCCGATTGGCGTAAAATATTCGTAATGTCCATTAGGACCTGTCTGTAAAATTTGAGCTAAATCAGACCTCGTTTGGTACGCACCGGAAGAAGATTTCAGTTTTTATTGACAATAAATATTAAAAAGAGATTTTTGAGCTCGGTTTTGGCGAACGAACTCTGATTCAAAATCCGAAAGCGCCGTTAGGTTCGTATGATTATTTGTGACTTTTGTGAACTTTCGAAAGTGAATTTTGATGTTGTTCGGCTAGTTTCTGCTAAAATGCCGAAAGTTAAATAATTTGACTTTTTCTATTTAAATTCGCATCTTGAGTTTCGGGAGTCCAATTTGAGATCCGCCTTCGCGAGTATGTTACATATATTTTCTATAACTTGTATGCAAAAGTTTGGATTATTTCGAATTCAGGGTACCGTTTTAATTTTCGTCGCGAAAAGAAAATTAAAAAAAAAAGAAAGAAAAAGAAAAAGGAAAGGAAATGAAAATAATGAAAGAGGCGGTGGGGGCTATATGCTTAGGACCAGATAGAACAGAAACAATAAAAAAAAGCAGAAAACGGGAACAGAGGAAACAAGAAACAAGAAAATACGGGGAAAAAATGCCTAGAAAATGAGAAAAGGAGCCGGAAAAAAGTAGAATTTTTACCCTGAAATATTCAGGTAATGATCCTCATATATTATTTGAGTTTATTACGTGTGTTTGATTATGTTTTAACGGTAAAACTTGGAATATTAGACATCGTTTTAATAAGTTCAATTAATATTTTAAAGGGTCAAATGGACCCCTATGACGAAATTGATTATATATTCGTATTCAGTGAGTTCTGGGCAATATATAAATATAATTTATTTGTGGTTTGGTTATGTGACCTTAAACCCTGTACATAGGCTTGGCCTGCGTATTGCATATGCGAATAGGATATCAGGTTCCTAACCGGATTACCCTAAGATGTGGGGAATGAAGCATTTAGCCTTATTTGATATAGTTTTCTGCTTATTGAATACAGCAGGATCGTTTGGCAGTGAATCCAAAGGATAAAGCGGTTGTTGAGTAACTGTACTAACTTTGTAACAAGGTAAGTGTTTATATCCATTTCTTTGGAAGCACTTGGCCTCGTGGATATTCTACCACGTATTCCTTGCGTGTGTAGCTACCGATGGGCGTAGTCATTACGCCTGAGCTTTGAATTTACATTGTATATTATATGTTATGCCCTGTTGTTGGTGTTGTATTGAGCTTATGAGCATTGCACTCTGGTTTTGAGCATTGCATATACTTCCCGGTTGGCGATGAGAGTTCCGCACTGGAGAAGGGTCGTCACTGCATATACTTCCCGGTTGGCGATGAGAGTCCCGCACCGGTGAAGGGTCATCACTGCATATACTTCCCGGTTGGCGATGAGAGTCCCGCGCCGGTGAAGGGTCATTATTGCATATACTTTTCGGTAATCGATGAGAGTCCCGAGCCGGTGAAGGGTCATCATTGCATATACTTCCCAATAATCGAAGAGAGTCCCGAGCCGGTGAAGGGTCATTATTGCATATATCTCCTGGTAGACGATGAGAGTCCCGCGCCGGAGATAGGTATCAGGAACATGTGACTGCATTGCATCGTACCGCATTCATCCCATCTCATTGCACCGCATACTAACTATTGTGTGTATTGTGTTGTGTTTTATGTATGCGGTATGTATACTATGTCATGGACATATCTCTGCTTGCCTATATATTTCTGGCTCGTATTCTGGGTTGCGGGGATCGGGTTGCATGCCGCAACGGTATAAATATATGGATTGGGTTGCACGCCGCAACAGGATGAATATATGGATCGGGTTGCACGCCGCAACAGGATGTATTTCCGATTGTTGATGTGTTCGGAATACCTATATGTTTTTGCTATCTTACGTTCCTGGTGGTTGAATAGATTGTGATTTCATATGTGTTTCTAGTTATTAACTGGCTCTGCCTTTTCATAATTTAAATAAGAGAAATTTGTTTTATCTGTTTCTTTTCTCCCTGGCTAGCTATCCTATTATTTGAGGTAACTAGTCTGCCCCACTTATTGAGTCCTTTTGACTCACCCTTGTTAGTTGTTTGTTGTTTGTTTCTTGTCTATCTATTTCGTTTCGGCAGGCTCGCTCCAGGATTGAGTTCGCCACATTGTGAAGTAGCGAAGACAACTTCAGCTGTCAGGATGAGCCAGCTTTTATTCCGGATGGCCACCAGTTTATTGTTTATTATTTCAGCTGCATTTTTGCTCCCTTCAGGATGTATCTGTTTTCTTTTGTACTCTTAGATGTCTAGTCTGGATAGCTCTAAACCTAGTATGTTGGGTAGTCAGCTGTAATTTCTTTTGTACAACTTAGAGGTATCAGTATGTATGTGTTTTTTTATTTTAAGTCTTGTCCTTATTTATGAATTGTTATATTTATTTTCCGAATTAAATTAGTAAGGGTTCGCCCGATAGGTCTAGGGGAGGATGTCGGGTGCCCGCACGGCCTAACCAAATTCCGGGTCGTGTCACGTGATAACCGAAGATGTGATTGAGACTGTTCGAATAGATTTCTACTGGGGACCCGAGCTGGAGATTAGGGTTCCAGCCCCGGACGCGGCTGCTTCCACTCATGTGGTAGGGTATTCTTCGATTTTCACATATCCTTTCACCATAGGGTTTGGTTTGCCAGTTTACCCCATTATCGACACGTTTTGTCGGTTGTATAATTTGTGTTTGGCACAACTGGGCCCCGGGGTTTGGAGAGTTGTACAGGCCCTCGAATAATTAAGTAAGTTAGTTGGATTGCCCTTCACTTTCAGCAAAATCTCCCTTTACTACCCCTATTTTCATAAAGCCAGGATGGTAGCTCCCTTAGCTCGGGGATCTTACGCAATTCTGAGTAAGAGCGAAGACCATAGTGATCGAGGCTGGAACGATCGTTATGTGCTCATTCCCAGAGGTTTCTCTCAGCTGAGTCTGGCTTCCCCGAAGAACGGAACGCTCAGTGTAAGTATTTTTATCTTCATTTAGTCTTCGATCATTATGGTTCGTACTTACTCTCATGTTTGTGACATACAGCTGAAAAGGTTCCAGTCAACCCACCAGGAGATTTGCTCGAGTGGGCGACCGAGGTCATGAAATAGGAGACGCGTCCTTGTCGGCAGTGGATGATCTTAGCCGCTTTGAAGGGGAACCGATGGGTATGCATGAGGCATGGTGAGTTACATACTGACGTTCAAAATTCCTCAATATTTGTTTTAAATGATTGCTTCTTAATGTCTTTCTTTTTCCCTTCCCACTTAGGTTTTTCCAACAGTGCCGTTAAGGATACCGAAGAGGAAGAGGAGGAGGAAATCGAGGAGAGGGGAGACAGAGAAGGGGAAGAAAAAGAAAAGAAAGAGAAGAGGGTGATTGACGCCACCGAAGGCTTCAATCAAATGGTGAGTTTGGCGAGGAAGCTCGCCGGTGACAAGAAAGCTAAAAGCTCGTCAGGCCAAGGGACTTCGCAAGGTGATGACATTTTTTTAGGTCGGATTATATGCATACCCACTTCTACTTCATCTCATACTTATGAGATAGCTTCTCTCCCTTCCCCAGGCTCTAAAAGGAAGATGGCTGAATCGAAGAGGGCCACCAAGGCGAAAGGACCTCGAGTCGAAGAGGCTGCCACCCCTACTTCCGAAGCAGTGGTTGAAAAGCGCGGAGGCCTTGTCGATGAGCCCGACGACGAAGCGGTTCACCAAGTTGTTCCCGAGGTAGCTTCGGAGCCAATTCCTGAAGTGACTCCAGAGCCAGCTGTCGAGGTCCCTAGGGATACCGAGGTCATAAATGCGGAGGAGTCTGACCAAAAGGCTGCCAAACGGAAGGGCAAAGCTAAGGCAAGCGAAGGTTTGATTAAAAGTATGGTTAAAGCTTCCCGAATTTTGGCCAAGTCTTCGAGTGATGCACATCGTGCATTGGAAATTGCTCCCGAGGCCAATCTGCTGGATCCCACCAAGGAGGACATCACCGCCATCGATGTTATGCTCGGGTCTACTGGGGCTCATGCTTTTCGGAACTTATGCCCCATGAGCTTGATGGGAGTTTCAGCCGCCTCTGCTCCTCGTGTGAGTTTTCATGCCTCCTTATTTACGCGACATACCTTTCCTTTGCTCTCAACCCTAACACTTTGGTCTTATATAGAGCTTGGTCCTTGCGCTGCAAACTATCCATCTAGAACGCGACCGAGCAGAGCAAGTTCAGGCGGCGACCGCTGCCTGGGGAGAACATAAAAGGGGATTTGAGGATAGAATTGCCGAGCTTGAAGCCCAATTCGCTGCTTTGAACGAAGACTTAGGGCATGCTAATAAAGCAGCAACTAAAGTCGAGGCTGTTATTCACGGGGTTCTGGAGTCCACCGAAGCTAGGGTTCAGGCTGCAACAAATGAATTTGTTAATAAGCGTTCAAGGCTGAGCCTTGAAAATGCTCGACTTGAAGCCGACCTCTTCCGTGCCGAGGCCGAGGTGTTGGAGGCAGGTGAAAAATACCGTGGCAAGCTAGAGGAGTACAATGAAAAGCTTGTTGGGTTGCAAAGCCAATTAGACCAAGTGCCTGCTCTTCGGAGCAAGATCACAAGTCTCCAAGGAAGAATTGCCTACCTCAATCAGCGGGGCGAAGTCAAAGCGACGAGGGTGAATTTTGAGGAGGCTTGGGCCGTTATTAAGACCAGGCTTAGCACACTTGAGCAAGTCCAAGATGGGCAAATCGTGCTCGAAGAGGAGATAGTCAAGGCTAGGGATGCTGCTGCCAAAGCCCAGCAAATTGTAGATAATGTACCCTCGAGTGAGGATTCAGATGATGATGAGTTCGAAGGCGATGAAGAGGGCGAAGGCACCGAGGAGGGCAATGAAGATGCCGAAGGAGGAAATACTTAGAGGGAGAGTTCATCCTCTGTATTTTTGGCTTTTTTTAGGCCCTCGGGCCTTCTTGATGTAAGCCTTCGGGCTTTTGATGTATATGCTTTGGACCTTCGCGTCCTTTTTGTTGTAGATAATTCACAGCCTTCAGGATTTTTAATGAAATGATTTCGTGTTTCTTATTTTAAGTGTTAGCTTTTGTTTGAACCGAACACTCAAAATAACTTGCTTGCAAGACTTAATCAAACAAAGCCGATTCAAACTTAGAACGACGTCCCGTTCTCGAGTCGATGCATTTAAAGTGCAACTTCGGTGTGCAAGATCATAGAAACAAAGAGATATTGAATCAAGTTTATTTCATTGATGATATCAACGAGCCACAATCGTCTTTTTACATAAGGCCTAGTCGAGGTAAAACTTAGGCGCAGAAAACAAATTGATAACAAGCCACTATCCGGCGTAACTACAAAGTACTAATCTATTTCCTGGGTGCCAGTCCCCCATTGCTGAATAGATAGACTTCGATTGGGAGGTTCAGTATCGACCCCGGTTGCAACCCGCCTCTTACTACCCCCTAGTGTTCAGGTTTGAATCTTGATGAAGATCCGAGCACTGGAAGTCGTTTTATCCGCTTCCTGAAAAGGTCAAGCAAAATGAAACGAGGAGCAAGTTAGCACATTTCGACCGAAGTCCTAGGAGCGTTTTTCGTCTCGGGGCTGTAGGTAAAATTTTAAATGATCAAAGAATATTTACCTCGATTAAAAGTAGTACCGCTTCAAATTGGAAATGTTCCAATTCAAAGGTTCGGGCTTGCCTTGTAGGTCTTCGATTTGATAAGACCCCTTTCCAACGATCGCCTTGACTCTGTAAGTCCTTCCCAGTTGGCAATGAGTTTTCCCCCATTCTTTTCTTTGGTTGATTGGTTCATAGCCTTCAGCACATAATCGCCAAATTTAAAATCTCTAAGTTTGGCCTTCCTGTTGAGAAATGCCTCGATCTGCCTCTTTTGTGCTACTAACCGAACAAAAGCCAACTCTCTTTTCTCCTCGAGCAAGTCCAAATATATGCGCATTACTTGCTGGTTAGCATCCTCGGTGGTATGAGCGTAACGAAGACTTGGTTCGCTCACCTCCACGGGATAAGTGAATCCATGCCATAGGCGAGGGAAAATGGGGTTTCACCGGTGCTGTTCTTCTCTGTTGTTTGCATAGCCCACAATACACCTGGCAACTCTTTGGGCCAAGGGCCTTTTTTCTCATCAAGCCTCTTCTTGAGGTTTTCAATGATTACCCTGTTCGAAGATTCGGCTTGGCCATTGGCGCTTGGACGGTAGGGAGTCGATGTTGTTCTCTTTATTCCCCATTGTTTGAAGAAATCAGTGATGGCTGCTCCCATGAACTGCTTACCGTTATCACATGTGATCTCCCCCGGGACACCGAACCTGTAGATGATGTTCTTCCTAATAAAATAGATTACTTCCTTTTGTTTCACCTCGGTGAGAGCCCCTACTTCCACCCACTTTGTGAAGTAATCGGTTAAGACCAGAATGAACCGAACACCACTTTTTCCCTTCGATAAAGGGCCAACAATATCCATTCCCCACTTCATGAAGGGCCATGGTGACACGACAGGATGTAAAGGTTCAGCTTGTTGATGAATCATTCGGGCGTAGCATTGACACTTATCACATTTTTTTACGAAGGCCTTTGCATCTGCGCTAATAGTGGGCCAATAGTACCCAACTCTAAGCAATTTGCACACCAAGAACTGTCCCCCCGGGTGATTGCCACACTCGCCTTCGTGTATTTCAACCATTACGTATCTAGCTTCGTCAGGACCCAAACACTTGGCCATCGAGCCGCAGTACAGCCTTCTATATAAATTCCCCTCGATCATTGAGTACGAGGCTGCTTGGGTCCTTAACGTTTTGGCCTCTTTCTTATATTGGGGGAGAGTCCCCGAGTCGAAGTAAGAGATAAACTTACTTCGCCAATCCTATTTATGGTCCACTGAGTTGACTTCTAATTTTATCTCTCTCATTTGTGCAGAAAGCAACCGAACCACTGAGTCAGTCCCCGAGTGCACTTCGTCGACCGTCGAACTCAAGTTTGCCAAGGCGTCGGCCTCGGTATTCTCCTCTCGAGGTACTTGTTTGATTTTCCACTCTTGGAATTGAACTAAGATTCTTTGTGCTCAGGTCAAGAACTGTTGCATTCTGGGCTCACGAGCCGTATACTCACCAAGCACTTGGTTTACCACAAGTTGTGAATCACACTTTAACTCAATTCTCTCTACCTCCATATCTTTGGCTAACTCTAAGCCTGCTAAGGCTGCTTCGTATTCGGCTTCGTTGTTGCTCACCTTTTTAAACTGAACTGAGTGCCTGATTTTCTCTCCGGTGGGCGCTTTCAACACTATGCCTAATCCTAAACCCTTGGAACTAGTTACCCCATCGGTGTAAAGTACCCATAGTCCCGAAGCAGACCCCCTCGATATTAAATTTTCCTTTTCGGCTTCGGGTAGAATCCCAACACTAAAATCAGCTACGAAGTCGGCCAAGACTTGGGATTTTATGGCCATTCGGGGTTGATAGGTGATGTCATACTCACTTAATTCTACCGCCCATTTGGATAACTTCCTCGACAACTCAGGCTTATGCAATATACTTCTCAAGGGGAAGGTGGAAACTACTGCGATTGGATGACATTGAAAATAGGGTCGTAGTTTCCGAGCAGTAACAATTAAAGCAAGTGCTAGTTTCTCCAAAAGAGGATACCTGGTTTCAGCATCGAGGAGTGTCTTGCTCACATAGTAGATGGGTTGTTTCTTGCCATCTTCTTCTCAAACCAACACAGCACTGACTGACACCTCGGATACAGCTAAATAAACTAGCAAAGTTTCACAATCTTTTGGCTTGGCGAGCAACGGCGCGTTAGCCAGATAACGTTTCAACTCCCTTAGCGCTTCTTTATACTCTGGTGTCCACTCGAAGTGATTATTCTTCCTTAAGACCGAGAAGAATTTGTGGCATCGCTCCGAAGACCTTGAGATAAATCGACTCAAGGCAGCGACTCGGCCAGTCAAGCGCTGAACTTCCTTTACCCCGGACAATTCCTCGGGGATTTCTTCGATGGCTTTGATCTTATCTGGATTAGCTTCGGTCCCTCGTTCAGAGATATGAATCCCAAGAATTTTCCCAACCCTACGCCGAAGGCACACTTCTTAGGATTCAGTTTCACACCATATTGCCTCAGAACAGCGAAAGCTTCTCTCAAATGGTTTAAATGATCCTCCATCCGAATAGACTTGATCAGCATATCATCTATGTAGACTTCCATAGATTTTCCAATGTATTCTTTGCACATGCGACACACTAGTCTTTGGTATGTCGCCCCAGCATTCTTCAAACCGAAAGGCATCACCTTGTAGCAGAAGGTACCTTGGTCGGTGATGAACGAGGTCTTTTCTTCGTCCTTCGGATCCATGAGGATTTGGTTGTACCCCGAATAAGCATCTAAGAAGGTTAATAGTTTATGTCCAGCGTTGTTTAGATCAGTGTGATCCGCACACATCCTCCACTTATCATTCTTCTTGGGCACAACGACCACATTAGCCAGCCACTCGGGGTATTTCACCTCTTTTATGAAGCCATTCTCTTACAGGTTCATGGTTTCATCTTCGATTGCCTTCTTTTTTACCCCGGCGTGAGGTCTTTTCTTCTGCTTCATCGGGGTGAATTGAGGATCCACCTTCAATTTGTGCGTCATGATACCCAGATCGATACCAACCATGTCCGAATGGGACCAAGCAAAGAAATTGTTGTTGGACTTTAAGGCTTCGATGATGGCTTTTTTCGACTATGGGTCAGACTCCGAGCCGACAAACACTTTCCTCTCTGGGAAATCTTTCGATAGCATGAAAGGTTCTAGCTCTTCTATGGTGGAGTCCTCGGCTTTCTCCTTCTGAGGTTCTTGAATGCAAATCGGGATCTTCTCCACTTCTCCTCGGGGATCTTCCTCGTCTGACACCAGTTGCATTGGTTGCTATTGTTTTGGTCCGATCGGGACGACTCCACTCTTTAATGCAACCAAATAGCATTCTCTTTCTACTCGTTGCTCTCCTTTTATTGACCGAACTCCCCATGGGGTAGGGAACTTGATCACTTGATGAAGAGTTGATGTAACAGCTTCCATGGAGTGGATCCATGGTCTACCGAGGATCACATTGTACGCCATGTCCTCGGGAAATACTTGAAACAGTGTTTCCTTGCTAACTCCTTCAACAAACGTCTTGAGTGTGATTTCACCCAATGTCTTATCCGTGGAGTTGTTGAAGCCAATCAACACTGTCTCCTTAGGGATAACTTCTCCCTTTAGCCATATCTTTTTAATAGCCCCATAGCTGATTAGGTTAACCGAGCTACCGGGGTCGATCAGGACTCGTTTGATATCCGAGTCATTTATTCTCAATATGATGACCAAGGTGTCGTGATGAGGGAACATCATCCCATCACAATCGTCATCATCGAACACAATTTCTTTACCCGAGCCTCCAACTCCAGTTCTCTTCTCCATGGTGATTGACAGCTTTGCGAACTTCTTTGCCGCTGCAAAATTCACCCCGTTTACCTCTGACCCCCGATTATGACATTTACGACTCTCTCAGGGGGTGGAGCCCGAGGTGGTTGTCCGTCACCTCGGTTCTTGGTGTAGTTCTCCTTCCCCTTATCAGTAAGGAATTTAGCTAACACTCCCTTCAACAAGTGCGCCACCTCGAGGCGCAATGCTTTGCAATCCTCGGTGCGGTGGCCATAATCCGCATGAAACTCGCAATCTAGATTTTGATCCCTTTTATAAGCGGGGGTTCTCATGTCCTTGGGTATTCTTACCCCGGTTGTCCCCTTCACAATATTGACCAGCTTCGAGGTCGATATGCTGAAGTTGTAGTTGGGAATGCGTGGTAGCTCTTTATTCTTTGCGACCAGAGCTGGGCCTGAAGAGTTCCTCTGGTTCATATTTGGGAAAACCTTTCAGCCGAGCTGTTGACTCACATGAGCATTTCCAAACGAGTTTCCAAGTGAATTTCCCAGCCTCTGACTGACAGGCTGCCTCGATGACGAGGTGTATGGCTCATACCTCCCCTTCGATTTTCCTCGCGGCGCCTCGGTGCGATAAGAGGATTATCTTCGGTTCTTATACTTGTGGCTTCGGCCATTGTTTTTCCATTCGGCTTCTTCCAACCTTATCTTAGTATAAGCTCTATTGTGCAAATCATCCCACTTCAGGGTCTGATATTGCTGAAGCTCCTTTCGCAACTCAGCAACGGCATCGGAGTTGCGAACATTGATGCATTTCTCAAACGCCATGATGGCTAGAGTGTCATCCATAGGAGGTAGTTCCATGCGCTCAGCATAAAAGCGCTCGAGGAAGTCCTTTAGTGGCTCATCGGGCCGTTGTTTGACTTCAAATATATCCTCCTTCCTCTGGAAGATTTTCTGCGCCTCGATGTGTGCTTTAACGAATGCGTTAACTAGCTCTTTAAATGTGGAAATCGACCCCGATGGTAGGCGCATGTACCACCGAAGTGCTCCCTTCTCAAGAGATTCACCGAATCTTTTCAGAAACATTGATTCCTTCTCTATTTCCGTTAAGTCATTGCTCTTTACCATTGCCATGAATTCGTGACATGCTCTTTGGGGTCAGTGGTCCCATCATATTTCTTCAAGATGAAAAGCTTGAAATTTTTGAGAGTTGGGGCTGGGGCAACTTCGGGTCTGAATGGCAACTCCCTATATTGGTCGATATCGAGATCGTCTTGAACCTTAGTCACCCGGGAATGCTCCCGAGGCGCTTTTCCACGGGCGCCTCGATGCGAGCCTCAACTCGGGCTTCGATCTCTCTTTGGTTAACTTTTCAACGTCAACCGAAGAGGTAGTTTCTGCCACGGTAGGAAGCGTCCCGAAGTGTGGCGTTGTGTTCAGAAATGTACCCAAACCCCCAGATGTGGTCCCATTTTGAGGTCCCCCTGTTATCGCGCCCGTAGGAACGAAGAGCGGGATGCCTCCACTTGGGTCCACAAGCTGGGCTCCATTCGGGGTTGAACTATTCCTTGCCTCTAACGAGGCACGAAACTCAGCGTTAATGTTGGCCTGTTCGGCCTGCTGCTCTTGAAGAGCTCTTAGTAAGGCAACAACGTAGGCCTGATAGGCTTCGGTAGTTATCGGAGATGAAGAATTCGGGTTTGACTGATCGCTAGTTTGTCCATCGGGAGTTAACTGCAAATCTGCGGGATTCCTGCTATTGTCAGCCATATCGTCGAGTATGTCGAGTGAGAAATGTGAATTCAAATTAAGAAAATGTTCAAATTTGGAGCCAAGAGTTTATGCATGTATCCCTACATACGGCACCAATTTGTATGGGCCTAAGCCGATTTAGGATAATAAATCAAATTTGGGTTAAGAACACAAGAAAATCTTAGTATCAAAGTCGAAACAAGGCTAAGAATAAGCGAAAATGTAAGAAATAACGCGATTTCAATATATAGCTGAGAGTACAAATTTTGCCAGAGTTTCTGTAAGTATTTCTGAATGAATACAATGTAAAATGAGGAGCTATTAATAGATACAAGGGCCTTGCCCACGTTCCCCACGACTGGTAGTGTCCAAGCCCACGTTCTGAGCATTTATTGATGGAGTTAGTGGGCTGAAGTAGTGGGTTGCTGAGCCGGTAAAACCGAGGTATTCCACCGAGGTCCAAGTGCATGACCTCGGTGGCGTGAACTTATTGTTCGATCGAGATGTCTGTCACCGAAGCACAGCTTGCGGCTCGCCTTCGGTTACGACATGGGTGCTCGACTTCGGTGGTTCAATTGTTTGCTTCCGTCTCTCTCCTTGGGAACATCAGTTCGACTGTCCTTGGTCCGTTATACCGAGGTGCTATCCGAGCACGTCGATTTTTACCCAATACAGATATTAATTTCAGCTAAGGAGTCATAAGGGTAACAAACTCCACCTTTGAAAATAATCCATCTTTGCTTCGTAGATTGTATCATAATATGACTCTATTGTTGGTATTTTCTTTGAAGTCTTCTATCTATGTGATTCTACTATAAATACTACAATATAAAACAAGAAAAGATAAAAATCTTCAGTTTTCTTTTGTTTTACATATGTTATTAATTTGTTTTGTGGTTTAATTTAAAGAATTAATTATTACTTTTTTGTCACTGATAATGATAATTGATTTGCTCTCCAGGTACATTGGTTGTTGGAGGATGGAAGACTAATGAAGATAATATAGTATTTTAACCTCACTAATACGGTAATCTGATAGGTATCATCACTTTTGATTTATTAACTTCTTTCTGTTTCTTTTATCTTTTTTGTATTTATTTGATGCCTTTCATACAAATCTTACCTGTGGAAGTATTGGTTTGTTTTATGATCCACGTCTGGTAGAAGATTTGTGACACGACCCGAAATTCGGTTAGGTCGTGCGGGCACCCGACATCCTCCCCTAGACCCATCGGGCGAACCCATACCAATTAAATAAGGAAAATAAATATAACAATTCATAGATAAGGACAACACTTAAAACAAAACACAGACATACTGATACCTCTAAGCTGTACAAAAGAAATTACAGCTGACTACCCCACATACTAGGTTTAGGGTTATCCAGACTAGACATCTAAGAGTACAGAAGAAGACAAATACCTCCTGAAGGGAGCAATATGCAACTGAAATAATAAACATAAAACTGGTGGCCATCCGGAATAAAAGCTGGCTTACCCTGACAGCTGAAGTCGTCTTCGCTCCATCACAACATGGCGAATTCAATCCTGGAGCGAACCTGCCGAAACGAAATAGATAGACAAAAAAAAAACAACAAACAAGGGTGAGTCAAAAAGACTCAATAAGTGGGGCAGACTAGCAACCTCAAAGAATAGAATAGCTAGCCAGGGAGAAAAGAAAAAGATAAACAAAATTCCTCTTATTTAAATTATGAAAAGGCAGAGCCAGATAATAACTAGAAACACGTATCGAATCACAAACTCATTAAAACCAGGAACATAAGATATCCAGAACATATATGTATCCCGAACATATCAACAATCAGAAATACATCCTGTTGCGGCGTGCAACTCGATCCATATATTCATAATGTCGCGGCGTGCAACCCGATCCATATATTCACACCGTTGCGGCGTGCAAACCAATCCGTATATTTATACCGTTGCGGCGTGCAACCTGATCCTCGTAACTCAGAATACGAGCCAGAAATATATAGGCAAACTGAAATATGTCCACAATATGGTATACATACCGCATACACAAAACACAACATGATAGTCACACAATAGTCAGCACGCGGTGCAATGAAATGGGATGAATGCAGTATGATGCAATGGTGTCGTATGTGCCAAATAGATGGAGTGGAATCCCCCTGCTCCGAGGGCGGAATCCTCCTACCCTCAATATGATGCAATGGAGCGGAATCCTCCTGCTCCGAGGGCGGAATCCTCCTACCCTCAATATGATGCAGTGGAGCGGAATCCTCCTGCTCCGAGGGCGGAATCCTTCTACCCTCAATATGATGCAATGGAGCGGAATCCTCCTGCTCCGAGGGCGGAATCCTCCTACCCTCAATATGATGCAATGTGCATACGAATGCAACATGATGCAATAATAACCCATCACCAGCGCGGGACTCTCATCGACAGCTGGAAAGTATATACCAACTCACAGCCAAAGTACAATACTCAGATTCTCAATGCAATACCTATAACAGGACATAACATATAATACAGAATATAAATCCAAAGCTAAGGCGTAATGAGTACGCCTATCGGCAGCTACACACGTAAGGAACACGTGGTAAAAGATCCACGAGGCCAGGTGCTTCCAAAGAAATGGATATAAACACTTACCTTGTTACAAAGTTAGCTCAGTTACTCAACAACCGCTTTATCCTTTGGATTCACTGCCAAACGATCCTGCTGTATTCAATAAGCAGAAAATGATATCAAATAAGTCTAAAGGCTTCATTCTCCACATCTTAGGGTAATCCAGTTAGAAACCTGATACCCACGCGACCGGACTTTGTGTCCAATGTCCAGCCTCTATGGGGGACTCCAAATCACACATAATATAATCACAATATAAGTGTAAGCATGTATGAGGTATAGCACATGTGGCAACAACAGATATGGACTCAAAGGAATGAGAAGAAAACTCTGGATAGAATTATAGACACAACCTAGAACTCAGAATTTGTCCAACTCTTTGAATTTCCATAAATTTTCGGCAGAGTTTTTCCAGAAACTGGATGATCCGCAAAAACAGAACCAGCACTATACTACACACGGGAATGGATACCCGAATAAACTGATAACATAAACATATTAAATGGATAACAAGATGAGACGACTGGATGACATAACAAATCTGCTGATAGAATGTCTGGACAGCACCACTGTCCTGCCTTTCGACTTAATTTTCAGAGTGTAGATTAAAGATATATATTTCATGGTCTTCATGAAAGTTGTATTATATATGTCTTAGGATTCTGAGGATTCTTAAAGCATCTTAATATCAATTTTGTACAAGGAGTTATGATCAATATACTAACAGCTATTCAATGATCAAAATGATTTTCCAGATTTTGAAACGTTTTGTCTTGCTGATTCGGACATCTTTCACCTTGGATTTAGTACCAAATTAAGTACATACAAGGTTTCCTTGATATCATACAAGTTTCTCACAAGAAACACTAAGTTTAGAACTAAGAAAAGCTTCAAAAGCTAAAAGGTACATGCCTTGCCAAAAGAAAGGTTTAGTCTTACATACCTTTGATGTTTCTTGCTTCTAAACCTTGTTTTCCTTGAATTCAACACTTTCTAAAGCTTAAACAAGCTATAATACAACATTTAAGTACTTTACTTATCCATGAAGTAATTCTAAAACTCAAGCTATAGACGAAATTAAAGGTAGCATAACGTTACCTTAATCGCGTAGAGCGTTTTGACGCAATCTGTCTTCAATTTCGAGTTACGATCGGCGTCCTTCCTTCAAAAGTGGCTTTAACCTTCATGGGAGCACTGTTTCTATCGTTTATATTCTGGAAATAACGAAAAATAAGGCATTTTTTCCTTTTATACTCAAAACATTTCAGTTTTAGTCCTCTTTTGCGCTTATGTCCCTTTTTCTGGCCTAAATTCTGATGCTCATATCTTTTTATCCATAGGTTCTATGAACAAACCATCAAAAGTTTTGGAAACTAAACTTCAAGACCTTCAATTTGATATATGATATGTCCCCAAAAGACCTCATTTAACGCATGAAATTAATTGCTGAAATAGTTTCATTACAAGGCAATTCCTTTGTCGGGTTTTCCGCAACTTAAATCCGATTTTTCCCAGAATTTATTTTCAAAATATAAACATCATATATGGTCATATTATGACTTTTAAACTCACTTAAATCATTATTAACATGTCATTAGCAGGATATACCTCACTTTGGACATACGGGGTGTAACAATTTGATTAGGTGTTCCTCCCGTGGCAAATAATTTAGATTAATCGTTATTGCAGTTGTTCGAATTTTTTTCGTTTGTGTATGACTATTTCAATGTTACATTATAGAGTTGTTCAAATATCACACAGTCTAATGCACAATCTATCTGTATCTATATACATATAAAAGAAGAGCAGTAGTTCTATTAGTTGTTAGGATTGAATTAGGACAAAGTTAGTTATTATTATTGTAATAGAACTTTTGAAAAAAATGTGGTTAAATAGAATAATATTTAAACTAGATAACAAATTCAAATTGGTAGACATATCTATGGTACCCAATAACGTGACAATCCTAGCATAATGTGATGTACTATTTGAAGTAATGTACTTGAAATTTTTTATTTTTTATTTGAGTTTGAAGATAAGTATATAAACCTAAAAATTTCGGTGTAGATATATATAAAATAACGAGAAAAGTTATCCCAACTAATCAAAGTATTTTGAATTTGAATTGATCCAAATGTTATCTCCATTATACTCACAGTGTTGTTCGTGCCATTATATATAGGGATTTTTACACTCTATACCCATAAAATTTGAAGTATTTACAAGTCATACCCATTACGAATTATACTACCCATAAAACTAAAAGTATTTACCCAACCTATCCATTTATTATTGTATACCTTTGTTATGCCTTATAGGTGTATACCTTTAAAGTATACTGCATAAATTATGGTATACAAGTCTGGAGGGACATTTATTACTGTACACCTTTGTTATGCCTTATAGGTATATACCTTTATGGTATACTGCATAAACTATGGTATACAAGTCTGGGTAGGTAGAGTGGGTAAATAATTTAGTGGGTAGGTCCCGTAATATTTGAAAGTAGTGGGTAGTGGCTGTAATTATTTTAGGTTTTGTGGGTATTTTTTTAAGTGTCCCTTATATATATTCCACAGTAGTTGATCTATACATAAGATAAGGATAAACAAGATCTATAATCCTATCTTGTCGAATATACAATGTTTTTATCCAAAAATTATATTCCTGGCAAATAGGTGTGAGTTTCAAATTTGAATTTGAAGGAAATTTATAACTTCTTAACCTATTATATACACCCTATTAACACATAAATCAATCATTATTCTCCCATATCCATTCATCTATCAAGCAGATGTGGTAAGCTATATAAACCTTTAAGATTTACAAGCTATTCTATCAGGGTGAGATCTTCCTTTTGGTCATAGTTTTGGTAGTTTAACTTTTTAACAATGTAAATTTGCATAGTCAATACTCAATCCTATGAGCAACGAAACAAATATGCCTATATCTGTTTGAACTTAACGAAAACTTTATTTTGATCTTTCAGGAGTTCTCATTATTGATGGTGATCCTAGAAAAACTATGGAGTGGAAATGCAGTGAAATGGAAATCTCAATCCATATGTGTAGCGCTACCTATACAGGTACTATTTGTGACATCTCTAATCTTATACTGAGTAGCATATTATAAGCAGAACGTTTTGATAAATTAAGTTCATGATTTATTCAGATTTAAAATTGATTATTTATAGTAAAAAAAAGTAGGACCTGATTTGCATTGAGATAAATGTAAACCAAGATGCAAGTAATATTTGTTAGGGGATCCGTAATTTCCCTTTGTTTCAAAGAAGAGCACCTATCAGCTACTGTTATATTTGGTGCAATTCTTTAACTTTAATTATATAGATTTGATCGTTATTAATACTAAAATATTTCAAATTAGAAAGATGAAACTTTTAAATTGAGAAGTAGAGTTTTTGATAATTTATAAAGCAAAATTATTTGAAGATAACTACTGATTCAAAATTATTTTACAAGGATTATCTATAACAACATTTTAAAGTATAAACGAAATACTAAGATACCGAATTAAGTTCGACAAGAAGTATAAAGCTGCCATTTGCATCTTAACTGGGAAGCTTCCTTTGAGAAGTTGTTAATATGTTCTTTATTATTATTGGTGTTCTCGAATTTTTGTATATATTTGTTAGATTTTATCATCTCCCATCATGGAAAGTAAAAAGAAAAAATAAATGCATTGTTCATGGTAATGAAGAGACACGAGAGAAGGTAATTTCAAAGTATCTTTACTTTCTTCTTTTTTTCTTCCAAATTTGTTCCTTACATAGGGTAATTAGTCGGAAAAGGAAAAAGAAACAGTGTTGATTGAATCAACATCTATTATAAGAAATATTATCTATGCTATCACTAAGTGATAAGTCCATGAATGTTGAAGGTGAGGTTACATAAGATTGATGTTTGCACGAAATAAAGCAAATTATAAAGTAAATTGAAGGTACAATATATTGAACAAAAATTATCGGTCAAATTCTAGGAATTTATCTCTTATTTTAGTACATGTATATGGTAGAAGAGAAATAATGAAGTAGTTTAATATTTTATTAAATTGGAAAAACATCGTGAGATCCATATACTTAAAGTGTTTTTATCTAATGCTCTGATTGTCAAGTGTTTTTATCTAATGCTCTGATTGTCAAGAATAGCTAACTATATCACAGATTTGTCATTTAGCAAATTGTTAAAAGCACTAAAATGACGTTAATATTGTGGTTCATATTGTCTTTGGTGATACCACTGATTGTTAGGAAAATTCCAATTTTCTCAAGTGTTGGTAATTCCTAAAATTCCAATCATGTATGTAAATATTACTATATTAAAATGCTGAATGTAATGAAACGTGTAGCTTGAGGATGGTAAACATTGTTGATGGGAGAGGTTTTGTAAATTATGATTTAATTAAATTTATGTATACTATTATTTAGTTCAGAATCATGTTTCAAGATTAATTTTATCACTAACTATATACATGGGAATGAAATTTGAGTTTCTACAAATATATAGTTATCCGATAATTATACGATTTGTTTTCTAAAAAGTTTTAGCTAGATACAGCTTCATATAATTAGTTTTACTTAAATCCGGTATGCGCAGGTACAAAGACTTCTCTCTCTCTCCCTCTATATTAGTTAGGGAAGTTGTTTATGATAAAAATTAGGACAACATATGTAAGTTAAGTATCTTTTTAATTATTAAATAAAAAGATAGTAAATATTTTTTTGAAAGATAAACCTACCCCCTAATTAATCTTAACTTATATTTTTAAAGTTTTAAAGATAAAGACTTTAAATTTGAAATGAAAGATAACATATGATGTTTGAGAGAAAATAACTACTCCCTATTTTTACTGATAGTACTAGGTACTATTGTATGATAATTTTAACAAATAACTTTCGAATTTTAATGTAGAAATAAAGATAAGTCAGATCAGATTTAAAGAGCCATTAATGAAGGAGTCCTATTAGGTACAAATATGATATATACTTAAATTTAATTGGCAAAGTTATAACAACTCTTCCTCAAATACACAGAAAATATTAAAATAAAGATAAGACATTAAAAAAAAGATTAGTCTAAACAGATTTGAACAAAAAAAGGTTGACGTTCATATTAGGTTTAGATAAATGAATAATGGATAAAGCCAAAGAAAAATGATTAATAAAATATTTCAGGCCAGATTAAATATTTGAACAACAAAATTTATCTTATCCTTTTACTCAAAAATAAAATAAAATATAATAATCTGAGTAATTTCTTTTTTTTTTGTTTGAAAAAAAAAAGAATGAAAAGATGATCATAAAAAAACGAAAAGAGAACAAATGTAGGGGATATGTTAGAAAGCCAAGATCATTTCAAATTTAAAGTGGCAAGATCAGGTTGACTTCTTTGCTAAGTCATAATGATGAGATACAAAAAATTCATCCTAGAAATCAGCTTATCTTTTAAGTGTGTAAAAGGATATGGGTAACTCCTGATAAACCTTATTTTGAACTTAGTTGAAGGATAGAAAAATTAGAATTAAAAGATAATAACAATATTTTGAATTTACTCCCCTCTTTTTTCTATTTAATCCCCTCAAGCCAAGTAGGAGTCATACATTCACAAAGCTCATTATTAATTTCTTTTTCGTTTCCTTTTGATTCCTATATCATAGATATGTGTCAAATTTGGCCTAATTTTATTTATATTATTTTCATCTGTACACAGATATATTCACTTCAAAATCATAATTGATCGTTATCACTTATATCATAGTTGAATTCTCCAAATAAATACAGATCAATTTCGCATACAACAAATATGAAGAAACCGACATGAGAAGAACCAGTACTAAGGTAAAAGACATTTTCTTTTGACAACAAACTATGGCGTCTTTTAGGCGTTTTTGCTAATATCTTGATGCTTTGTTTTTCCTCTTACAAATTAGTTTATGTTTAAGTGTTGTTTGTATTGTTCATACTTGATTACGTTTTCACAAATAGTCACCAGTTAAACGTAATTCACAAAGTTTGTCATTACAAATTTTCCCTATCAAGTTATTGAAGCTAATGTTTCAGAAAATATGGCTGAAGAAGGAACAATGCATCCAATATATACTGACCCAGTGATATCACCTTCAAATATTTTGACAACGTTAATAATAAACAACAAAGTAACAACATTGGTTTTTCAGGTTTGTTTTACTATTATGTATTAATATAATACATCAAGTTCAAATACGTCTAATAGATGTAATGTTAACCAATTAATAGGAATATATAAAAATCTCGATGCAGTAAGGACGTACAATATGTCATATGGGTTTTCAAATAAGAATATATTTTTTTAACTTTTTATTTTCCCTATATATAAGTCATTTCCATTCAATGTATCTTTAAGGCCAATTAATTCTCCTAATGTCTATTCATTGTTTAAATGTATTGATGGTTTATCTATTTGACAATTTTCCAGAAGAAACCTCAATGGTTCATTTGAAGGAATGAAGCTGGATAAAATAGAGAAATTGATAACTCAATAACTTTTTGTTGAGAGCTGGTTTTGAAGTATGACAAACGAGAAGGACACTGAGGTTCAGGAGAAGAACCTTGTCCTTGAGATGAAGGACACGCTTGATCGAAAAGATTACGGGTTGCAAATCCCTGTGGAACTAGGAGTAGTGGCGCGTGGTTGTTGACGTATCCTAGTCAGACTAAAAGAGGCGGTGTCCAGGCTGTATCTTTGAAGTGTAGACAAGAGTTAGACTTTAACATGGAAAAGAGTTACTGCGAATCTGATATTGCCATAATTAAGAGAATTCCCAGCAGGACTCAACTAGGGTTGTAAGACCTGTATAAAAGCAAGTAGAAGAGACAGCCGAAATTAGTTTTTCAAATAGAGAGTTGAGAGCATATAGAGGTGATCTGAAGAACTGTCTACGTCGGAAAACTGAAGAAGACAACTGGTTTGCATGCAGAGTATTTGAGTCTAGATCTCTTGTCTAGGTTCATCGAGTTGTAAGTTGTCTCTGTTACGAGTGTTCATTGTTTTGTCTATTAGCTTATTTCAGAAGCATATGTATTAGGCAAACTACTTTGTGATTACTAGAAAAAGCTAGAGTTTAGCTTTGGTTAGTGATTAGGGTCTAGAGTGTAGCCCCTTGGTTACAGAGTTTGTAATCTGAAACGTTGCTCTTGTGTTAGTGGATTGAGATTCAAAATCCCAGAGTGTGGGTCGTGGTTTTTCTCCCTTGAGCAAGGAGTTTTCCACGTAAAATCCTTGTGTTCTTGGTGAATGTTTTGAAGTGTGTTCTTAAGTACAGTTTGCATAAAAGAGAACTGAGGAACCTTGTTCTACTACGGAAGAACCAGGTTCTTACAACAAAAATCGGAGGACACTATTCAACCCCCCCCCCCCCCCCTTCTAGTGTCCTTAGGAGGTGCTAAAAGTATAACAAGTGGTATCAGAGCGGGTCTTCTCTTGTAAGGCTAACACCTTGAGAAGGATCAAAATGAGTGCACCGCCTACTATTACTGAAGGACAGTCGGTTCTGAGGCCTCCACAGTTTAATGGGCAATACTACGCATGGTGGAAAAATAGGATGGAGAATTACATATGTGCTGAAGATTATCAACTCTGGCTGATAGTCTCTGAAGGAAACCTGATTCCCACCAAAATAGTTGGTGAAGGAACCACTGCCACAAAAGAACCTAAGCTGAAAGAAGAGTTTGATGAGTCTGACTATAAGATGATCGAAAAGAACCACAAAGCCAAGCGGTTGGTTATATGTGGTCTGGGTCCAGAAGAGTTCAATCGAGTATCATCGTATAAGACGGCTAAGGAAATATGGGATGCTTTACAAGTTGCACGCGAAGGAACCACTGAAGTAAAGGACTCAAAAAGAAGAATGTTGAAGAGACAATTTGAGTTATTTACTATGGGCGAGAAGGAATCGATTCAGGATATGATGACCAGGTTGACCATGATTACAAATGAAATGAGATCTCTGGAGATGGAACTGCCTGAGGTGGAGATGGTTGACAAAATCCTGAATGTGTTACCTGAAGCATGGGAACCAAAAATGACGGCCATTATTGAATCCAAACCCTTGAAATCCATCAAGCTTGAAGAACTGGTTGGAAGTCTGAAGACGCACGAGATGATGAAGGACTCAAAGGCTAAACCTGCAGCAAAGAAGGAAAAGACCCTTGCACTGGAAGCAACAGAAGAAGCTGATGAATATGTTGATCTTCAATCAGTGGAAGCTGCAATGGTAAGTGCTCTAAGACAAAAACTCAATCTGGGAAGGTTTAAAGGATTTAAACGAGGGAACAAGGAGAGCTCTAGCAGGAAGAACATAGTTGACAGTCCTGACTACTCTGGATGCTTCAAATGCTTCAAGAAGGATCATGCTGTCATGGATTGCCCAATGTGGGAAATAGAGTGGATGAAGAACAGAGCTGCTAAGGAAAAGGAAAAGGAAACCACAAAGGAAAACGATGCAGATAGAAAGAAGTCAAGACGGCCCCCAAACTTCAGAGTAGAACGAAGGAAAAGGAAGGAAGCTTTCTATGCCACATGGGGACCAACTGACAGTGAGTCTGATCACGAGAAGGAAGCTGACGATGACTCACCGCTAGCATTAGCAGGGATGACGGATGTTAGTTCTGACGAAGAACATCCTCTTGAAGTAAAATGGGGAAGAGATCCATCAAAGCCACCAGTGTTCAATGGGACTCATTACAATTACTGGAAGAAACAAATGAAGAATTTCTTGCAGGCAACTGATTATAGTCTGTGGCTAATTGTGAAAAGAGGACCTCATGTTCCAGTGAAGAGAGCAGCAAATGGAGTCTTGGTACCCAAGAAAGTAGAAGAACTAGATCCACAAGATCTGGACTGGCTACAAGCAAACTCCAAGGCTGAGGGCTATCTAAGAAGAGGACTTACAGATGATGTGCTCGGACAGATACTGGAATGTAAATCAGCCAAGGAGATATGGAAGAAACTGAAGGAGTTGTACATAGCTGACAACACCAAGAAGGACTCTGCCCTCATGGCAACTGAAGGAAAGGAAGCTGACGGTTCAGCAGAGGTATGTTTATCTGATCTTAAGGAAACTTTACATACATACTCTTCTGAAAATCTAATCCTAATCACAGCCACATTGATTGAAGGATATGAAAAAGAAAAGCTTGAAAAAGATAAATTAATTGAAGAACTGGGTGATCTTAGAACTAAGCACAAGAGTCTCCTAGAACAGAACATTGAGCTTGAAGAAACAAATGCCATCATGAAAGGGCAGACTCTTGTGTCAAACTCTAAGATCACTGAGCTTGAATTAGAATGTAGTCAGTTGAGAGAGAGTAAGAATGGTAAGCAAGTTATGAGTGAAGTTCAAACCTTTCTGGAAGATGAATTGAAAAGGACAAATGAGATTTTATACCAAGAAATTGAAAAAAATAAGATGTTAAATCAGAAGGTTGAAAACTCAAAACTTGAACTTACTAGACTTACAAAATGGAATAAGTCTTCAGAAGCAATGCATTGGGTTCTTGAAAATCAAAATAAAGGAAAACAAGGTTTAGGATTCAAGAAGCCCTTGCCTCCATATAATCCTAAAAGCAAATATGTGGGATTACCTTGCAACATGTTATGCACTTTCTGTGGTCAAACCGGTCATACTAAACAAAGGTGTGTTAACATTACCAAGGCAAGGGCCAAGAATAAAAATTGTGTTTTACCCAAATGGGCCAAACAAGATCTGATTTATCCATTTTCTCATAAGAAGGGACCCAAGCTTGTCTGGGTTCCTAAGGCTAACCTCTAATTGTTTTGCAGGCTGGAGTGAGGGAGAACAACTCAAGCTGGATTCTTGATAGCGGTTGTTCTAGGCACATGACAGGAGATAGAAGAAACTTTCTCTCACTCGCAGCATTTCAAGGAGGCAGTGTGGCCTTCGGAGGAGGAAAAAGTGGTCAGATAGTAGGCATTGGGAAGATTGGGAGATCTCTTGAGCATGCAATTGAAAATGTGTATTGTGTGGATGGTCTTAGACACAATTTACTGAGCATCTCTCAACTATGTGACAGAGGAAACGAAGTGAGCTTCTCATCTGTAGGGTGCATCGTGAAGAACCTACAGAGTTGAGAAGTGGTAATGGAAGGAAAAAGAGTGAACAATGTGTACAAGGCGTCACTGAGGTCCTTACCTGAAAACAACCTGACATGCTTGAATGTACAAGAAAGCGACTCTCAGCTGTGGCACAAAAGACTGGGTCATGCAAGTCTCACTCAATTAAATAAGCTAGCCTCGAAGGAACTGGTTCGTGGATTGCCAAACAAGAAGTTTGAAAACATAAAAGTGTGCGATGCCTGTGTAAAGGGAAAGCATGTAAGAACGTCATTCAAGTCAAAGAAAGTGGTCAGCACATCTAAGCCACTGGAGCTGGTACATATGGATTTGTGTGGACCTATGAGAGTAAAAAGCAGAGGAGGAAAGAGGTTTGTGTTCGTGATTGTTGACGACTACTCAAGGTATACATGGACCTTGTTCTTGGCCTCTAAGGATGAAGCTTTTGAGAACTTTAAAGACTGGGCTGGTGTGGTTCAGAAAAGGCTAAGTCTTGAACTCATCAGTATTCGATCAGATCATGGAACTGAGTTTGAAAACTCAAAATTTTCTGAGTACTGTGCAGGGAACAACATAGATCACAACTTTTCTGCACCAAGAACTCCCCAACAAAACGGGGTGGTTGAGAGGAAGAACAGGTCGTTGGAGGATATGGCTAGAACCATGCTGCTGTCAAGTGGACTAGCAAGAAACTTCTGGGCTGAAGCTGTAAACACTGCATGTTACTTGCTAAATAGGTGTTCCATCAGAGCCATTCTTGACAAAACTCCATATGAGTTACTCAGAGGTAGAAAGCCAAGCATTGCCCACCTAAGGCCTTTTGGGTGCAAATGCTTTGTTCACAACAATGGCAAGGAACCCTTGGGAAAGTTTGATGCTAGGAGTGATGAGGCAATATTCCTGGGATACTCCACTCAAAGTAAGGCATACAAGGTACTCAACAGAAGAACACAAGTAGTAGAAGAAAGTATGCATGTTGTGTTCGATGAATCAGATAAGGAAATAGGAGAAGATGATGCAGATGATCAGGTGATTGGCTTAAGAAGAGAAGAAAGCATAGATGAACTGGAGGACTCGGATGAAAAGGAGAGCAAAGTCATGTCAGATGAAGGAGTCAACTTGACAGGGGGAACTTCTGAAGAAGCTCTAGAAGATCCAGATTGGATTATAGCTATGCAGGAGGAACTTCATCAATTTGAAAGAAGCAAAGTGTGGCACCTAGTTCCTAAGCCAAAGGACAGATCCATAATTGGAACTAAATGGGTGTTCAGAAATAAGCTGGATGAACATGGCATAGTTACAAGAAACAAGGCAAGGTTGGTTGTTCAGGGCTACAGTCAAGAAGAAGGAATAGATTATGATGAAACCTTTGCACCAGTGGCACGAATGGAAGCCATTAGAATGCTGATTGCTTTTGCTACATACATGGAATTCACACTGTATCAGATGGATGTGAAGAGTGCCTTCTTGAATGGGTACCTAAATGAAGAAGTCTATGTAGTACAGCCTCCAGGTTTCGTGAACAATGAATTCCCTGATCATGTGTACAAACTGGACAAGGCTCTGTATGGTTTGAAGCAAGCTCCTAGAGCCTGGTATGAAAGACTCTCAGGGTTCTTGATGAAAAATGGCTTTTCAAGAGGTAAAATTGACAACACACTATTTCTCAAGAAGCAAGGAAAGGATCTGCTGGTAGTTCAAGTGTATGTCGATGATATCATCTTTGGAGCCACTGATGAGGAGCTGAGCAAAGGTTTTGCTGACCTGATGGGAAGTGAGTTTGAAATGAGCATGATGGGTGAATTGAATTTCTTCCTTGGGTTGCAGATAAAGCAGACGCCGGAAGGAACTATGATACACCAGCAAAAATATGTCAAGGAATTGTTGAAGAAGTTTAACATGGAAGGAGCTAAGGAGATGACTACTCCTATTGCTCCTGGAACAAAGCTCGATATGGATGAACTTGGTCCTTCGACAAATGAGACCAAGTATAGAGGAATCATTGGCTCACTTCTTTATCTCACAGCAAGTCGACCTGACATAGTCTACAGCGTAGGACTGTGTGCCAGATTTCAGTCAAAACCTAAGGAATCACACTTGACAGCTGTGAAGAGAATTCTGAGATACTTGAAAGGGACTCAGGATCTATGCCTTTGGTATCCCAGAGGTGGAACTTTTGAACTAATTGGTTTTGCTGATGCAGATTATGCAGGTCATTTGGTTGATAGGAAAAGCACTTCGGGGATGGCACACTTCTTAGGTCCTTGCTTGGTGTCATGGGCTACAAAGAAACAAAACTCTGTTGCCTTGTCAACTGCTGAAGCTGAGTATGTGGCAGCTGCTTCATGCTGCTCACAATTGCTATGGATCAAGCAGCAACTGGAGGATTTTGGAATCAAGTGTGGGGCAGTGCCAATCTTTTGTGACAACAATAGTGCTGTGAACATTGCCAAGAACCCAGTCCAACACAAAAGGACCAAACACATTGATATTAGACATCATTTTCTGAGAGACAATGTAGAAAAGGGTCTAATCACTATGAATTCATGCAGGACTGAAGACCAAATTGCTGACATATTTACCAAAGCTTTGAACAAGGTGCAGTTCGAGAGGAACAGGTTGGAGTTAGGGATGACCAAAATACACGGATGACCCAGCAGGTAATCCCCTGGTGATTGGCTAGGTTAGTAGTAAAAGTGTCTGTTAGGAATTTGTCATTACTATCTGGACTAAATTTGTACTTGAGTAAGTACACTCGTTTTTAGTGTTTTGAGCATTAGGTACAAATAATGTTATCCCATGAAGAACCTACTGTGTACTGAGGAGGAACCAGTGTTAACGTGAGGAATCGTGTCCAGGTACAGTAAACCTACTCTATTTGTTAGTTGTCACAACTGGAATTAAAATTGTTTATTGTACGTGCATCATGGGAGATTCTCCATAGTCTCATAACTGTCCAAAATTATAGGAACACATTCCTTTTTAGGATAGAACTCCTTTTAAATTGCTTGGACCCCACTTCTTGAAAAGGGTATATTTAAATTAAGTTCATAACCGTCAAATCTCTTAACTTCTCCCGGTTCTCAAAAAGTTCAAAAAGCTGCCCTTCTTTATACTCATTATTTTTTTTGCCTTCCCTAGACATTGTCACTTCACCAAAACCCTCTCTCTTTCTACAACACTTCTTCAATCTCTCATGATCTCATCCACCTCTTCCAATTGAACATCAAAATTCTCTCAAGCCCTAAAATAGATAAACCGTCAACAAACTCAGGAATCTTTACAAAATTCTTCAAGATGTCTGAAAGACCACCTCCATCCACTCTTGCTGAAAGAATTGCTAGGGCTCGCCTAAAATTTCTCAAAAAGGGGGACAAGAAACTGGTCAAGAAGTTAAAATCAAGAGCCGTTCCTTCAACACCCACTACTCAAAGTTCATCTCAACCGTTACCTGAGGTAATTTCTGATCCTACTCCATCTACACATGTTGGTTCAGTTGATATAGCCAGTCCTGGCATTGTAGAAACTGAAACCCTAGTTGCTGAATTAGATAAAATAGTAGATGTTGAGCAGAGGGACAACATAGATAGGGGGAACCCACGTGAGGAGGAACAAGAAACTAAAGAGAATGAACCTAGAGAAGATGTGCAGGATGTTGTAGACGGTGTGTCTAGAGGCGAGTTAAATATAGCCGAAAAAATAGAAGAACAGTTGAGGGAACTGGATAATGATGAATCTCTGGGAAAAGATGTTGGTGAGTCAAGTAAAGATGTGAGTGGAACAGGGGTGTGTTTAGAGGATTCTGTGCCTAAAGGTCCGGAGTGTGTTGGACCTGCTACTGCTGAAGCTTATGGGGGTGTGAGACAAGAGCCAGTTGCTTGTCAAAACCCCACTGGAGCTGAGGATGCAGATTTTAGCTGGACAGAATCTGATGAGGAAGGGAACAAGGAAGTTGTTGTTGAAAAGCAAGAGGGTGACAAGAAAGAAGAAAAATCAAGAAGAAAAAGAAAGTTTGGGGCAGAGGATGAGAAGCTGACTGGTGAGGAAGAAGAAGATGAGGTGGTTTTTGTAAAAGAAAATAGAATAGAGCCTGAAAAAAGAAGAAGGTTGGTGAGAGATGGTAAGCCTGTGTTGAAAACTAGGTTGGTAGATGACGATAGTGAAGAAGGAGGTGATAAAGAGGCTAGGGAGCCTGTTGTTAGAAGAATGGGTACTAGGTCTGCTTTGAAGATACAGATGGAGAAGGTTGAAAAGCTGGGAAGGACAATAACTAATGTGAAGATAAGGGAAGAAGAGAAGAAGAAAGAAGAAGAGGAGAAGGGTGCCAGGGAAGAAGAGCAGGAGAGTGAGGCTGGGAGTTATGTGGAACCCAGTGATTCTGACACTGACAGTGAGATTGAGAGTAAGAAGAAAAGAAAAGAAGTGGATAGGGAAGCCTTTTTCTCTAAACATCAGGTGCTGCCAGGCAGCATTCTGGATGATGAAAAAGAGTTTCATATGAAACCCTTGTTGAGGATGATAGGAAACCAGGGTTGGCTGAGTGTGTTTGTCAACAAAGACAGGAAGCTGTTTGTGGATGAAGTCAGGGAGTTTTATACAAATTGCAGGGTGGTAGCCAGGAGGGTGTTTACCACTGTGAAAGGAGTGGAAATTGAATTTGGGAGACCTGAATTGGGAGAAATTCTGGATGTACCTGCTGAAGGGTATTGCAGGTATGTCAAGCTAAAATGGCCAAAGAGAACAGATAGAGTTACTCCCTTAGATGTTGTGAGAAAGTTCTCAGGGAAACCCAGATTGAGGAAGGAGAGGAAGGTTGAGAAGAAAGAGATGGAGCCTGCACATCAGCTGTTGTTTGAGTTTGTGCATAGGTTTCTTCTACCTAGGGGAGAAAGGAATTGTGAGGCTAGTGCTCTTGATCTAACATATATGGATCTGATGGATAGAGGGGTGAAAATTAATTTGCCTGGGCTTATTATTAGGCACATTAAGAGAATTTGTGATACTGATCAGAAGCCACACTCTCTTGTGCACTCTTACATCATCCATCAGATTCTTGAGCGTTTTGGAGTGCCCTTAGAAGTAGGAAAGAAGCCTACCATCCATCAGAAGTTTGGGGTTAATGTGCTGAGAAACTGTGACTTCTTTCAAGAAAGCAGGGTCTCCAAAAGGCCAATGCAGGTCAAGCAGGAGGAGTCAGAGGACAGTGAAGAGTTTGGACCTGATGAGGCCATTGGTGCTGTGCAGGAACTGGAGAAAATGGTTCTTGAAGTTAATGAAGAAAATGCTGAACTGCACAGGCAGTTGAAGGTGAAGGATCAAGAAATTGATCGCTTGAAGATTGATTGCCACAAGTATGAGGCCGAGCTGGTGATGGAGAGGGCCAAAAATACGAAACAACTTGAGGCACTCGTTAAGCACTTCAACCTTCAGCTGTGATTCTTCCAGTCCTGTCCTCCTATCTTTCTCTTTTCCTACCCCACCTGATCTTTACTCCTCCCTATTCTCCCTTGATTGCATGATTTGGATAATTAAGACAATTTCAATTTTTGTTGTGTAACTAAATAGAGTGGTGCTGCTGTCACCCTCTGGATGTTGATTTTAAATTTCTTATGTTTGCGACTGTTTCTTGTTTCAGTACCTGGTTCCTTGTTGGGCCCTTATTTTGATATACCTATGTTCTTGACACTGATGAGTTGCCTTGTGCTCTAGACTAGATTAATCTGACAGGTTCCTGCAGGTCTTTGAATCTTTTCGATGATGCCAAAAGGGGGAAGAAGGAATGTTGGGGTGTTTGTGACCTAACTCATCTGTTCATCTGTTTTTATTGTTCTGTTATTTTTCGTTCTTGTTTTTGGTATATGTTATGTAGGTTCTTGGGCAACATTTGTTTGTCATCATCAAAAAGGGGGAATTTGTTGAGAGCTGGTTTTGAAGTATGACAAACGAGAAGGACACTGAGGTTCAGGAGAAGAACCTTGTCCTTGAGATGAAGGACACGCTTGATCGAAAAGATTACGGGTTGCAAATCCCTGTGGAACTAGGAGTAGTGGCGCGTGGTTGTTGACGTATCCTAGTCAGACTAAAAGAGGCGGTGTCCAGGCTGTATCTTTGAAGTGTGGACAAGAGTTAGACTTTAACATGGAAAAGAGTTACTGCGAATCTGATATTGCCATAATTAAGAGAATTCCCAGCAGGACTCAACTAGGGTTGTAAGACCTGTATAAAAGCAAGTAGAAGAGACAGCCGAAATTAGTTTTTCAAATAGAGAGTTGAGAGCATATAGAGGTGATCTGAAGAACTGTCTACGTCGGAAAACTGAAGAAGACAACTGGTTTGCATGCAGAGTATTTGAGTCTAGATCTCTTGTCTAGGTTCATCGAGTTGTAAGTTGTCTCTGTTACGAGTGTTCATTGTTTTGTCTATTAGCTTATTTCAGAAGCATATGTATTAGGCAAACTACTTTGTGATTACTAGAAAAAGCTAGAGTTTAGCTTTGGTTAGTGATTAGGGTCTAGAGTGTAGCCCCTTGGTTACAGAGTTTGTAATCTGAAACGTTGCTCTTGTGTTAGTGGATTGAGATTCAAAATCCCAGAGTGTGGGTCGTGGTTTTTCTCCCTTGAGCAAGGAGTTTTCCACGTAAAATCCTTGTGTTCTTGGTGAATGTTTTGAAGTGTGTTCTTAAGTACAGTTTGCATAAAAGAGAACTGAGGAACCTTGTTCTACTACGGAAGAACCAGGTTCTTACAACAAAAATCGGAGGACACTATTCAACCCCCCCCCCCCCTTCTAGTGTCCTTAGGAGGTGCTAAAAGTATAACACTTTTTTTCACTAAAAATTGAACAACAAATTGATGAATAGATATGGAAGAAGAATATATTTTCTTTCTTTCCATGATTTTTTTCAAATTCTGAATTAGTTGAAAGAATATTAGCACCTTTTTTTTTAACTATTTATTGGATTATTTTTGCTAATCATCTACTAAATTTTCTCTACAGTAGGTCATTGAGGTTTTAGTTTCTCTAATAGAGTGAAGATGATGGATAAATATAAGGCTTTCGTCTCCTTTATTTTTTTTTTCTTTTTTTTAATCATTGACTATATTCATGCTTATCGAGTTTTGCATTTTGGTGTTCGTTGTCATTTCAAAACAATCGGACATTATATTCTGCATTACATTGAGAAGTTCACATGCCAAGACTATTATTCTATTATTTCTCAGATGCACCTCTCTGAATCTATTTGCTCTTTTTCTCTATAGTATTGTGACATTAATTTTTCGTAAAGACGGCAATAGAAGTTCACTGCATTATTTGTGTTTACTATTTAAAAAGATTTCTTTACAATGATAGCGCTGGGCATTTGAAACTAATGTTATATCATAGGGTGATTGATATCTTATCATATTCCTCGAACATTGCCATCTAGGGGTGAGATAAATACATTAATGGTTTACTTAGCAATGTTTTACTTATTTGAGTACATATGTTTTTACTTTTCTTTAATTAATTATAGTTGGGATATATCGAAAGTAACTTGGAATATCATATTTATCCTCTTTCTTTCTATTATTTCTTTTAGTGCAATTTGCATTAGAGATAGTGTAAAAGACTACTTATTTATTAACCAATGACAAAGAAAATGAACACAAATCAGTACATATGAAACTTTAATAGTTTTAATCAAGAGATAGTGATTCTGTTATACTTTCTATATAATTATTAGTTTTAAATTAAGCATAACTTGATAAACTATCATTTACTATCGTTTTGGGTGAGTGAGATTTCATGTCAAATAGTGAAAAAATATAGCAACTACAAATATTGATGGACAACACTGAGAGTCAAGTAGAATATTTCAGCTTTTTATGGCAAATTACTAAATGAGAAAAACTATGAGGGGGTAGACTTTTGAATATCTAAATCAAGATTGGCAAATTTTGGAATATAAAATTGAAAATTAATATGTTTGAATTGGAGATATGAAGATAAGTCAATTTTAAAAAGAAATGTGTAAATCAAGTCATAAATGATACTGAAATGCTCATTGTTGTATTTTTATCTGTTTAATATTTACTCAAAACTAGAATACCGTGAAAAACATTTCAGAAGGCTTTAGTTATAAGAATCCAAAAATCAAGAGATGTTATACGTATCAGTTTTGTTGGAGACCTTGCTTGATATGTTCAAAAGGATTTGGAATTTCCAGATAGAGTATATTGAAGACACCAATTTGTATACTTCACAACAAGGGTAATAGCAATTAAATTTAGTGTGCAATTAAATAAGATAATAATTGCATGATTGGTTTTTTTGTATTGATTGAAACTGTGCATCGCGCGGGTAAATAATCTCTATTTTAAAATGCAGTTTTAGGACTCACCCGGGACTCGCCCCGGGGCGGGGCACTAGTAAAACGTCCTGAGACTCTCCGGCAGGACTTAGATCCGTGAGGCTTACGCCTCAAGCGCCTGACGATGCGCCCAGAGCACGTCAAACGCCCAACGCTCAGAACTCACCTTAATTATAGAACCTATGCAAATAATGCGTCCAATTCCTTAATTAAAATTGTTCATCCATAATTTTCTTTAAACATGAAGTTATATTCATCTATAGAAATTCAAAAATTGAGTACAATTCAATTAACGAGACATAATATTACATGTATTATAATTGAGAATACCATAAGGGTGAATATCATCTGTATACTTAATCTAAAAAAGCATAGCCGATGTTTATAACACCATCACTTGTTATTGGTCTTCATGTTTTATTTCTGTCAGTCAAAATTGTTAGACTTCAATTATTTTACAATTTAGAAGCAATTTTATATTTATCAATGAAGAATTAATATTTTAAATTATAATAGTAATAAATATTTATTGTTTATTCACTTTTTATAGTAACAATTTTTATTTTTAATTGTTTAAAAGTTAAGGCCTTATGGTTTATTTGTATCTCATAAAAACTGTAACATTATTCAATTTCTTACAATTGTTAAAAAGGTTAGATCTTTTGTTTCTATAATCTTTTTACTTTTTTTAAATATTTTTCTACTTTTGATATTTTTTTGGCTCATTATGCTATTTTATTAATTTAAAATTAATTAAAAAATAAGATCCATGGGACTTACGCCTCACGTCTCGGGGCTTACGCCTTGCCTCATTGTAAGTAAAACGCCTCGCCTTGTGCCCCGTCTTTTAAATCATCTATATATAAAAGGAGAGTAATAGTTATATTAGTTAGGATAGTAGTTAGGGAAATGGTTAGGACATAACATTTGTCCATTGCCTTAAATTGAAATATGGATATTTAGAATTTAAAACTAAATTTAAAAGATAAAGTCTACAAATTGGGATAGACTAATTCTTCTCCTAATTATCTCTATCTTAACTAATTTACACATCTGTATAATATGTAACCCTATCTACTTTGCATTTTGAATATAATGTGATTAATATTTGAATATCAAGTAAAAGATAACGATTCTTAGTTTGAATATATCCTGAAGGACAAGGAACTAAAAAGTTTGAAATTTCAGATTTGGTAAACTTAAAAGCAAACAAATTAACGGTGATCAATACCAACATAACTTAATATTATCATTTATCTTTTAAAATTATGAATAATATTATTGTTTAACATCTGAAATTAAAAAAAAAATGTGATAGCTTAATTAGAGATAATATTTATTGTTAAAGATAATATTTCTTTTCATTGAGATATATGAAGTAGACTTCATACTTGGTAAACTTTGAAGTTTAATCAAATAAATTAAAGTCGATCACAACAAATATCAATATCACTATCATTTGTCTTTTAAAAATATGAATGCTCTTATTGTTTAACATTAAAATATAAAAGTTGTGATAGTTAATTGGAGACGATATTTTGTTAAAGATAATCTTGCTTTCCAGTAAGATATATTTCCAATTCCAAAGTTTTATGGACTAACTAAGGTTGAAAATAGTCTGAACAATTTCTATTTTTGAATTTATTTTGGAACATCTTTTTAAAAGAAGAAAACATTAGGATAAGGACTATACACATTTAAATTTTTCTATCTTTTCAACTAAAAGATAAGATAAAATAATGTACATTGAAAGATAAAATATTTAAATTTGAGTTAAAAGACAATAACAAGATTGTTTTCATCCCACTTATCTCTTTCCTCTATTTAATCCCTTCAAACTTAAAGTAGAACTGGGATTTTTTATTATTAGTACCTTTTGAGTCTTCTATTGTAGTATAGGTGACTCAAGTTTTAAGTATTAGCTATAGGTGCCTTTTTTAAGATTAGTGCTAATAACAAATATATTAAAACCCCAATGTTTTCATATTTACACATAGTCCCTACCTCCTCACCTCTCCCTTCCCCCTCACCCCCCCCCCCCCCCCCCTCTTCCTCTACCACCCTCCTCCTCCTTTTTCATCTCCATCTCCACTTCTTTGCCTCATCTCCGCCTCCTCATCTACCTCTCTCTATCCTCCACCTTCCCCACCTCCTCCTCACCCATCTCCGTCTCTTTCTTCGCCCTCTTCACCTTCTCCTCCTTCTCAACTACAATAATTCCTCCTAAAATGAAACAAGAAGCAATAACAGATTCAGTTGTTGCAACAACTGCGACAGTTGTTCAACAACTTTGATGATTGTTGCAACAATTACAGAAGTTGTTGCAACAAATTCGATAAATTGTTGCAACAAATACAGTAAATTGTTGCAACAACTTTGAAAAGTTGTTGCACAAATAAGAACTTGTGCAACAACTTTGAATTTGTTGCAACAACTTTGGAAATTTGCTGCAACAAATTAGAATTTGTGCGACAATTTTAGAATTTGTTGGATCGATGTCAGAATTTCCTTCAATGGTTAAAAATTTATTATTTCTCAAATCTTCTCCATAGATCTTCATGATCAAACTAAAAACATACTTTACATTAAGAAGGAGGAAAAGAAGAAGACCACAATGACTGTAAATTCAAAAGAAGAAAGAGATAGGAGAAGAAGATGATGATAAAGAAGAAGAGGAGGATGAGGAGAAGGAGTAAGAAAAAAAGAAGAAAATGCGGAAGAAAAAGAAAAAAGGAACAAGGAACAAGAGAAATGAAGAAGAAGAAGAAGAAGATGCAAGATAAGATTTGAAATTTGAAATTTGAAATTTGAAAATATGAGATTTGGGAAGGGATGGATCTTTAAATTTTAAAATTTTCAGATTTTTCATATTACCCTAAAGTTTTAATAATTCTAATTAAACCCCAAAATTACTTAATTAGTACTAGTTATATTTGACCCAGTCAAAGACACCTTTTTTAAAATGAAGACTTGAAGGGTACCTTCCCCAAATCTTCTCGAACTCACTTGCTCACAAAGCTTATTGTTTTCTTCTTTACTTTTTTTTTTATTCTCACATATTCATATATTTGTAAAATTTGGACTAATTATTTTATGTTTTTTTTGTACAGATATAATGCCGCTTCAAACAGTAAATTGGATCGCATCACTTCTATTATGTTTAATTTCACATATATAGATAAACGAATATGAAGAACTTGACATGAGAAAAACCAATATTGATGTCAAAGGTATCTTTTTTCAAATACCAAAATTCAAAAGATTATATGAACATTTCTCTTGTATGAGTTTATTATTTTATTCATGTTTATGTGTTTTGCAAACACATAATGATGTATTTAATGGATGGCAAGAATTTATTGAAAATGGATTATTTCTCGATGCTTATATTATGTCTTCATTCCAGATAGTTGTTATTTCTGGAATAAGAATTTATTTTCTATCTTGCCATGAATTTATATTTTCTAGAGCTTCAAATATCACTTTAGTTTTTTTTTTATAAGGATGTGTTTACAATTTAGCAATGGTCTTTGGCAATGAAGAAAAGTGGTAACAACAAAGATGGTCTAATGACTTTACCGAAAATTTATTAGCTTACTTAGCATTATAAATTAATAAGGAGATTGTCATGTCTTATAGCATACTCCCTATAATTTTCACAACTAATTTAAGTGTCATTATGGTATTCTCTTGCATATCAATTGGGGTAATTTTTTTAGGATTTGAATGTATATATACATATAATAAGGTATGCAAGATTGAAGTTTTAATTATTTAATCACATATCAATAAATATTTTAGTTGAATACTTAAGCAAAGGTTAGCTACTTAGTACTCTATATTAAGCGGTCTTTTATTGTTTATTTGAAATCACGTATTCGTATACATAGTAGTGATGAATTTAGAGAAAAAAAATTAAAATTGATTTAGCCTTAACGCTTATACTAGGTTGGGAAAGAGTAGAGCAACATCTATTAGTACTGAAATGGGAAGCTGGATTGGTGGCAGTTCAAGTAGATCAAAAGAACATGTCGTAAGAATAAAAGTTAAAAGAGTTATGTCAGATTGACACAGATTATGTGGCTCCAACTCTTTTTAGTTTTGGTTCCTTTTGTTTCATTGATGGTACAATAATAAATTTACCAAAAGAAAAAAAATCTTCGGTAAATTATGATAAATTAACAATTGAGCTAATTCATCCTTTGAAAAGGAAGAAAAGCAAACAATTTCCATCTAAATATGGTGACACTTAAGCAATCTAATTTCCACAATAACCTGATTAATAAGGGAAATAATTGTTCTCAAAGTTTAGTGTCTTACTCATAAAAGGATTGTATTTTGAAATTTTCAAATATATTGTCATGATATTTTGTAATTGTTTTACTTTTGATCATGACATAAAATAAAAGTAGAAAAGCAAAAATTTGTTTGAATACATGCATGGTAGCTTCGTTAGACAAATGGCTAATGCTTCCATATTGTATAGAAACTTTCAGAGGATATTTTCAAAAGTTATTGAGTCTACTTACCTCAATAACACTTCATCGGCAAAGTGGTGGTTGTTGAGCATGTTTTCTTTGATTGAGCTTTCCCAATTACATATTGCCAACATATTTTGGAGATGATATGTGTAACACTAATACAAATAAAATGAAGTCAGAAAGGCAGTCAAGCAATGGAAAAAAGAAAGTTCAAGTGAAAATTATTTTGAATAATTTCACATATATCCCTCCAAGTTTGTCTTTGTCTATGTAAAGTATGATGAATTTTGTGTTTTTTTAAACTTTAATTGAAATGTATTAGGCATGAATTTATTTAAATGAATGTATATAAAAAAAACTTATATATCTCAATATCAAATGTTGTTAGTTCAGTTTTGTAGAACATATATGTATCTAAAAGGATTATGGTTTAAACAAGAGACCGGGACATGTAGAAGATAATTTTAGTTTTGTGCATGTAGGTTCTACTGCTATGGGATTCAAAGAGAGTGTTAGAAGTATCCAATAAATTCAATATAGACTAAAGGGAGAAGATAAGAGGAAGTACCATATAAACACCAAAATTTCTTTGGATAGAACTTATTTGACATGATAAATTTTTCTAACTATAACAAGATAAGTCATACTATGAATAAGAATCACATAAGTAAACATCTATATAAAACAAAAGAATCAATTATGCGGAAACAATCTATAGCAATTGATTGCAAATATTATCAAATTTCACATGTAGGTAACTCAAATAATTAGCAATTAAACTCAACTGTACATAGAAAAAAAAATAAGACAAGGAAAATTAACCGTCTCCACAATAATACCTTTTAGATTCAAGCTAATATAAATTTCGTTCGCTTTACTTTTTTATCACAACAATTAGTGAAAGTCAAGAGTCAGTATATATCTAACATGAGTGTGTTTTATTACTGCCGGGTAGGGAGAGATTAAAGATTTTTAAAGATGATGATCAAATAATAAATTAAGTTATAATGTAAGAAATAAAATAATTTATCTTCATTTAATTTGAGTCATTATTAAAATTATATTCATTTAGTTATAGTTTATTATATTGCATTGCAAAATATGATTATGATTGAAATTTTTTAAAATAATATGATAATATTAGTTAATATTCGATGCACGGGTACAAACACTAGTATTAATTTAAAAGCTCATAGTGTCTTTGTTGGGCCATTCATCTTATTTGGTTTATTTTATTTATTCACTCATTTTTCCCCTTATTTTGTTGCATTTGGTCGACTTACTTTTTCTTCTTGAGGTCTTTTCTTTTTTTAAAAATAAAAATATGTCTACTTCGCAGGTTAATTCTTATCTTGAATTTAGGACTTCCTACTCATAATATATGGAGTTTTACGTTTCTTCAAGTCATGTTAAGTTTAATTTGTTTTGTCAGTTTAGAAGACATGTTGTCATGCAAGAGAGAGATATATATGAGAAAGAATTCTAATCATATATGAGTACTCATATTAAAAATTTTATCCAACAAAAAAAAAGAATTCTAATAGGAGAACATATAATAAGTACTCATATATAAATGTGACGATTAACGCGCCCGTCATAAGCTTATTAGCCATCTCATCAGTTTATTCGCCGGGCAATGTGAAGAGTGGGCACAAAAATAAAATGGGTAATTTACAAATAAGGAAAATGTCACGACCCAAAATATTTGATAGTCGTGAGGGCACCTGAACTAATTCTTATCGGACGAATTCACTCACTATATTAACAATTAATCTCAATAATATTAAAGAAATAATATAATAAAATTCAAGCTGCGATTTTTTTATTATTGAAATAAGCGGAATATCCCACAACGCAAATGAAGGTTTAGTCCTCTACCATAAGCCATGAATATCTATAAGAGAAATACTGAATAAAATATTCCGAATGTCTGAAACAATAAATGATAGGAATGAAATAATGGAAAGGTGCGCCACCATGGAATGAGGATGGTTAGCTCACCACTGATCAATAGGAAAATCTTCAACTCTAGCCACGGGGCTCGCTGGTGCTCGGAACCGTATCTGACCAAACAAATAATAAGAAAAAAATAAAGAAAACAACGTAAGTCAAAAGGACAATAAAAAAAAATAATGTAAGTCAAAAGGACTTAGTAGGTGGGTAGACTAGTTCCTATGAAAGATAGCAAACTAGTCTACGCAGTAAATTAACAGAATAAAGGAGGGAGCAAAAGAAACATGTTATAATTCGCTATTCAAATAGTTCATCCAATCACACCATTCAACATCAATATATCTCATTCAAGAACCAACAATTAAACTCAATTCATAAACCAGCAGAATATATGGGCTAACTCCGAAAAGATTTGATAGTGGACCAGCTACGAGGCTATTCAATGTACCAACTCTAAAATAGATAGTGGACCAACTCTGAGACTATCAAATGGACCAACTCCGAAAAATTATCAACTGGACCAACTCCGACATAGCAAATTAATCATAAATTTCCAGGTCAATCTTGCATATAACTTGCAATACTTTAATAAACAACCAGGAGCAAATACAATCCAGGAAAACAACATATATTCCAAGTAAAGATTTAAACACAACGAAAAGGTGTAAACGGTTACACCTAGGGTAGTGCACATACAAGGAACGTATCTACAATATCCCGCATGGACAAATTCCACCAAAGAAAGGGATAGAACCACCTACCTTTGTCCGAAGAAGCAAACCGCTACTCAACAACCGTCTTTCCTCGTCGAATCTCCTCCAAACGATCCCGCTCTAAGTAAATAAACGGAATACATAATTAATATATTGATTCAAATCTTCGAATCTAAACTTGTTAGCCACCCTTAAGTTTACTAGATAGTCTAAACTTATAGTTATACTTAATCTTAGTACAAATTTATATATAACTGTATTACTAATGTTTTAATTTCGATAGTAATCACACCGTTTAACAAAATAGTAATAGAAAATGGTATCAGAGCCAGTTTGCACAGTACCAATAGGTGATGAGTTCAATACTTTAAGTATTGAGCTCTGTCACACTAGGCTACTGGGGTAAAATGATTCTAATAACAGATTATGATTAGAATCTCAGCAGGTGGTGGTGTTAAAGGTATGGTTTGATAGACAACCCAGGCGGAAGGTTGAATGCCAGAACCAAGGTTCTGTTGTTTGCCCGCTTAGCCGAGGATGGCGCTTAGGGTTGTTGTTGAACCTAATTTTGGGTTCAGCCACTCCTTGCCAGGGTTGTGTCACCAGTAAAAACTTTTCCTGTTACCCCCATGTTGTTAAAGATCCGTCATAAAATGGTATCAGAGCCAGTTTGCACAGTAGCAATAGGTGATGAGTTCAATACTTATCTTTCTAATGAATATCGTTAGAAACAAATCTACTGTTAAAAACAGTAGAAAAGAGGAATACAATATGCCACAACATTTGGATTTACTTAATAAATGGACTATTCCTAAGGTTCAACCTAAGTTAATATATCAACTTGGAACCTTTGAAAAATTGGGTTTGAAACAGGTAGTTAAAACCACTGAAGAGACTATCACAATTGATAGTGATCATGCTACTTTTAATTTATTGTCTGAGCATGATTTAATGCCATACATGCATACTCATAGATTTATTCATATTGGATTAATTCAAGTTGCTTTTAAGCCTTTAACTCTGAGAGGTTTACCTGAAAGCTTCATAGCTGCTCTCAGGGATGGTAGAAATCATAACTGGAAGAAGTCCCTTATAGGGATCGTTCAATCAAGTTTGGCCTATGGCCCAGTATATTTTAATGCTTATCCGAATTTACAGCTATCATTGTCGGATGAAAATGCTTTAAAAGCTTTAGTTTTAAATGTTAAATTACATGGTTATGATTATATGCCTAATACGGAAGTTATATGTATTTGTTACAGGATTTATTACAAGCCATTATATACCCTAAATCCTATGTGTAAAATTATGGATTTTAAAAATGAAACTATTTTAATAGAAACTAATTTTGGTAAGACTAAAGTCTCTACCAGAAGACCTATCAAGTGGGATGAGATAGATTTCCCCAAAGAGTGGGTCATGGAAGAAGCAGCCACGCCAAAAGATTTTAAAAATACAGATTTGACTGGAATTGAGCAAACTCCAGAAGGTAATGTAAAGATCAAATTTGGATCTAACGATGTTATGAGCAGGATGGATATGAGATCTGAGGGATCTAGTCTTCAAAGTTTGTCTAGATTTAATTCTTTATATCATTCTCATATTTCTCCAATTGATTATATTGTTCAAACTCCTTCTAGAACTTCTACTTCTCAGATAAGGGAGGAAGCCCCTAGGTATCATACTTTAAAAATTGATAAAAATAATATTGTCACTCCTGTTGCTCCTATAAGAGAACAACAGATTGACGATGCGGATATAACTGCATCTGAAATGGATTTTGGTGAAAACATTTAATGGATTTTACATCCACAATTGATTTTAGTCGGGGATCACCCGCAAGAAAGAAAATATCTGAGGATTTTTATAAACCCAGATGGGAACTTTTTAGAAGATGGTTTTTCAAAAGTTTTAATAGAACTGAACAAAATGATTTTCAAGAAGAATTTTATAAAGATCTTGAGAAAGTCAACAAAATTATATCTTTTATCCCATGGTTTATGGGAAAATATGTGGCAAATTATATTGCTGTTTTGGAAAGACAATTCGAGTTGTTAAATGGTAAAATCATTGACGCTGTATTACCTCCACAGCAACCTTTTAAAATAAAGAAGGAGGGAAAAATGATGGATTTTGCAGCTTTTTCTGCGATAATAGAGGATAATACCTTACAAGTTACTGTTAAACATATTAATATTATGTTAAAACAGCATAACTATACTAATATTTATGTTCATATATTGGGTGAGCATATTGTATCTTTACATGATAAGGTAGATAAACTATGTTCTATAATAAGCAGTAATACTGCTAGCACATCAGGAAAAGAAAAATTGGAAAAGCCACCTCGAGTAGCCATTCCAACTATTCAGCCTCCTCCTGATGTTGAAGATTTTAAATTAAAACCTGATGCATATAATATTGAAAAGTTTTTAAATGAGAAATTTAAAGAGTTATCACTAAAGCCTCTAATTAATACGGAGGAAAGTGATAATGCATTTTCTGAAGATGAAGTTTTTGAAGGTGATTTTCCAAATCTAACTTATGATCAAATTAATAAATTAAAGTCTTCTTATAGTTCGAAATTTGCTGATAAACCAAGGCAAAGGATGTTTTTTACTATCCTAAGCCTACTCCTCAGGATGTTCTATTCGAAGAGCAGGATGATATGTATGCTCCGAATAGTTTCAGCGGTAAGCAGATATATGAATGGAATATTGATGGCCTTACCAATAGGCAAATGTATGTAGTTATACATAGAATGATGATGTATAGCACGATTTGCAAGACTAATGGTAATAGTGATAAAACTGTTGCCAATATAATTATCTCAGGTTTTACTGGTCAATTAAAAGGGTGGTGGGATAATTATCTCACTGTTGACCAGCGAAATGAAATTTTGAATGCAGTTAAAAGTGAACCAGGAACTTCTACAGCTGATAATGCTAATGCTGTTTATTTTTTGGTTGTTAATATAATTGAACACTTTTCAGGAAGATGGTCTGATAATAGTGAGACTATTCGAACCCTCGTACAGAATATGAGATGTAAGACTTTAACTTCATTTAGACTTTATAAAGATACATTTCTTTGTAGAGTCATGGAGTTACCAGAGTGTAATAGCACTCATTGGAAATCTAAATTTATAGATGGACTTCCTAACCTCTTTGCAGAAAGAGTTAAAAAAGTTCTAAGGCAAGGAGGAGTCAATATTAATTATGATGACCATACTTATGGAAGTTTGGTTGGAATATGTATCCAAGAAGGGTTGGCGTTATGTAATGAAATCAAGCTTAATCAGGAGCTTAAACGCCATCGTCTTAATGAAAGACAACAGTTGGGTGAATTTTGTGGTCAATTCGGCATGGATGATCCACGAACCCGAACCAAATCAAAGTCTCTTAAGCTTCATAGAAGCAAGACTGGTAAGAAACATGATTACCAGGAATGGAGACAAAGATATTCGGAGAGACGCACAGAAAAGCGTGCTAGAAGAAAAAAGGCTTTTAAAGAGCGAAAGGATGACATTAAAGCCAAAGCCAAGAATCCACTAAATTGTTGGAAATGTGGAAGGTTTGGTCATCGATATAAAGACTGCAAGGTCAAAGAGAGAATCAAAGCTCTTAATATAGATGAAGATCTGAAAGATTCTTTGTGTAAGATTTTATTAAATTCTGAGCCAGAAAAATCAGATCCTGATAAAGATATTCTTACAAAGGAAGAGATTAATAAGGTCTTCCAGGATGAAAGTGATATTATTACAAGTTCTGAGGATGAATGCGATCCGTGCAAAACTGGACAACCTTGCAATTATGAGGAGAATGATGAATTTTTTAATTTATTTGCCCAGTTTGAAATTAATACATTGGATTATGATAATCTAATAGATTTGTTAAAGATGGTGCAGGACCCCGATGATCGATCTAAACTTATAGATCAAATCAAAAGGAATTTTGAGCAGAAGGAATCTGAAGGACTAAAAAAGGATTTCTATGCCCCTATGGATAATACTCCATACACCATGAAGGAAGTAAAGAGACTTCTAGATCAAAGAAAAATGAGTCATAGTAGTTCTCCTACTACGTCTCAGGATTTGGAGAAAGAGGTTTATAACCTCAAAAAAGAGATTTATAATCTCAAGAAAGAAAATAGGATATTAGATCAAAGGATTTCTAGAATTGAAGGAAAAGGTAAAGAAAAGGATGAAACCACTACCCCTTCTAATTTTGAAAATCTTGATAATATTTTTAGCGATATGAATGAAGAGTTTTTAACTACCCTAGAAGTATTTACTTCTCAAAAGTTTTTCATAAAAATTACTCTTCTTATTGATTATAATTTCAAAAGAGATTTTATAGCTCTTGTTGATAGTGGAGCAGATTTAAATTGTGTTCAAGAAGGACTAATTCCTTCGCAATATTTTCATAAAACTACTCATAGCTTAAGATCTGCTAATGGTGAGAAAATGCAGATTGAATACAAGTTGCCAAAAGCTTCTATTTGCACTAGTAAGGTATGTATACCTCAAAGTTTTGTTTTAATAAAGAACATGTCTAACCAAGTTATACTTGGAACACCATTTTTACAAAAGATATTCCCTATTACTCGAATTGATAAAAATGGAATAATAGGAACTTTTAAAGAAAAACCCATTATATTTCAATTTATAACTGAGCCTATTACCAGGGTTTTAAACCAGTTGAAAGATATGTTAGCTAATAAAAGTCAGCATATCAATTTTCTTAAGCAAGAAATTTATATTTTGAATATTGATGAGATTTTGAAAAATCCCAAATTAAAAGAGAAAATTGATTTTATAATAAACCAGTTTTCATTACAGATATGCAGCGATCATCCTAATGCTTTTTGGAACAGGAAAAAGCATGTGGTCACACTTCCCTATGAGGAAGACTTTTCTGAAACTAATGGTATACCTACTAAGGCAAGACCTTGCCAAATGAATTCAAAATATTTGGAATTATGCAAAAAGGAGATAGATTCTTTATTGCATAAAGGTCTTATTCGATCTTCAAAGTCTCCATGGTCTTGTACAGCCTTTTATGTTAATAAGCATGCTGAACAAGAAAGGGGAGTCCCGAGGTTAGTTATAAACTATAAACCTTTGAATAAGGTTTTGAAATGGATTAGATATCCTATTCCTAATAAGAAGGATTTATTGGATAGGCTACATAATGCTATTATATTTTCTAAATTTGATTTGAAATCAGGATACTGGCAGATTCAAATAGCTGAAGCTGACAGATATAAAACTGCTTTTAATGTCCCAATAGGGCAGTTCGAATGGAATGTTATGCCGTTTGGATTAAAAAATGCTCCTTCTGAATTTCAGAAAATCATGAATGATATATTCATTCCTTACAGCAATTTTATTATCGTTTATATTGACGATATATTAGTATTTTCAAACACTATTGAGATGCACTTTAAACATCTTGAATTATTCAAGAAAATTATCATACAAAATGGTTTGGTTATATCTAAACCAAAAATGTGTTTATTCCAGACAAAGGTGAGATTCCTTGGCCATAATATTGAGAAAGGTAAGATTATACCTATTAATAGAAGTATTGAATTTGCTTCAAAATTTCCTGACATCATAACAGATAAGACTCAATTGCAGAGATTTCTAGGGAGTCTGAATTATATTGCTCCATTTTATGAGAATCTTGCTAAAGATACAGCTATTTTATATGATAGATTAAAGAAGATTCCGAAGCCGTGGACTGAGGCTCATACTAAAACAGTCCAGAAAATCAAGGAAAGAGTAAAAAATCTTCCTTGTCTCACATTGGCTAATCCTACTTGGCCAAAGATAATAGAAACTGATGCATCTGATATTGGGTATGGAGGTATTTTAAAGCAATACTCTCCAGAAGATAAGATTGAATATCTGGTTCAATTCCATTCTGGTAAATGGAATAATAGCCAGAAAAATTATGCAACTGTAGCAAAAGAAATTCTTGCTATAGTAAAATGTGTTTTAAAATTTCAAGGTGATTTATATAACCAAAAGTTTATTATAAAGACTGATTGCCAATCAGCTAAATTTATGTTTAATAAAGATTGTAAACATGATGTTTCTAAACAAATGTTTGCAAGATGGCAGGCATTATTGGCCCCATTTGATTTTGAAATACAATATAAAAAAGGAGAAGATAATAGTCTTCCTGATTTTTTAACTAGAGAATATTTAGCTAGTTAATGATCATATTCATTATTTTATTGTGCAGGTTATTTAGAATGTGTAAACGAGATAATATGCTCTATTATTGTCCCTACTGCCAAAATCAACTCTTACCCAGGCAGATGCATGCATTATATTGGGATTTGCGCGTGACGCAGAATAGATTGAAAAAATTGATGGATGAATCTAAAGATTTGTTATTATACGCCAATTACTTTAATAAAGATGAAACAGATCATATTGCAAAGAGCTATGGCCAGAATGAAAGAAATTACGGCGGATATTATAGGAATCCGTAATGTGTTGGAAAATTATCCGATATATTTAGCCTAACAAATTGATGCTCCAATTTGTTAGGCTAAATATATCGGATAATTTTCCAACACATTACGGATTCCTATAATATCCGCCGTAATTTCTTTCATTCTGGCCATAGCTCTTTGCAAGATGATCTGTTTCATCTTTATTAAAGTAATTGGCGTATAATAACAAATCTTTAGATTCATCCATCAATTTTTTCAATCTATACTGCGTCACGCGCAAATCCCAATATAATGCATGCATCTGCCTGGGTAAGAGTTGATTTTGGCAGTAGGGACAATAATAGAGCATATTATCTCGTTTACACATTCTAAATAACCTGCACAATAAAATAATGAATATGATCATTAACTAGCTAAATATTCTCTAGTTAAAAAATCAGGAAGACTATTATCTTCTCCTTTTTTATATTGTATTTCAAAATCAAATGGGGCCAATAATGCCTGCCATCTTGCAAACATTTGTTTAGAAACATCATGTTTACAATCTTTATTAAACATAAATTTAGCTGATTGGCAATCAGTCTTTATAATAAACTTTTGGTTATATAAATCACCTTGAAATTTTAAAACACATTTTACTATAGCAAGAATTTCTTTTGCTACAGTTGCATAATTTTTCTGGCTATTATTCCATTTACCATAATGGAATTGAACCAGATATTCAATCTTATCTTCTAGAGAGTATTGCTTTAAAATACCTCCATACCCAATATCAGATGCATCAGTTTCTATTATCTTTGCCAAGTAGGATTAGCCAATGTGAGACAAGGAAGATTTTTTACTCTTTCCTTGATTTTCTGGACTGTTTTAGTATGGGCCTCAGTCCACGGCTTCGGAATCTTCTTTAATCTATCATATAAAATAGCTGTATCTTTAGCAAGATTCTCATAAAATGGAGCAATATAATTCAGACTACCTAGAAATCTCTGCAATTGAGTCTTATCTGTTATGATGTCAGGAAATTTTGAAGCAAATTCAATACTTCTATTAATAGGTATAATCTTACCTTTCTCAATATTATGGCCAAGGAATCTCACCTTTGTCTGGAATAAACACATTTTTGGTTTAGATATAACCAAACCATTTTGTATGATAATTTTCTTGAATAATTCAAGATGTTTAAAGTGCATCTCAATAGTGTTTGAAAATACTAATATATCGTCAATATAAACGATAATAAAATTGCTGTAAGGAATGAATATATCATTCATGATTTTCTGAAATTCAGAAGGAGCATTTTTTAATCCAAACGGCATTACATTCCATTCGAACTGCCCTATTGGGACATTAAAAGCAGTTTTATATCTGTCAGCTTCAGCTATTTGAATCTGCCAGTATCCTGATTTCAAATCAAATTTAGAAAATATAATAGCATTATGTAGCCTATCCAATAAATCCTTCTTATTAGGAATAGGATATCTAATCCATTTCAAAACCTTATTCAAAGGTTTATAGTTTATAACTAACCTCGGGACTCCCCTTTCTTGTTCAGCATGCTTATTAACATAAAAGGCTGTACAAGACCATGGAGACTTTGAAGATCGAATAAGACCTTTATGCAATAAAGAATCTATCTCCTTTTTGCATAATTCCAAATATTCTGAATTCATTTGGCAAGGTCTTGCCTTAGTAGGTATACCATTAGTTTCAGAAAAGTCTTCCTCATAGGGAAGTGTGACCACATGCTTTTTCCTGTTCCAAAAAGCATTAGGATGATCGCTGCATATCTGTAATGAAAACTGGTTTATTATAAAATCAATTTTCTCTTTTAATTTGGGATTTTTCAAAATCTCATCAATATTCAAAATATAAATTTCTTGCTTAAGAAAATTGATATGCTGACTTTTATTAGCTAACATATCTTTCAACTGGTTTAAAACCCTGGTAATAGGCTCAGTTATAAATTGGAATATAATGGGTTTTTCTTTAAAAGTTCCTATTATTCCATTTTTATCAATTCGAGTAATAGGGAATATCTTTTGTAAAAATGGTGTTCCAAGTATAACTTGGTTAGACATGTTCTTTATTAAAACAAAACTTTGAGGTATACATACCTTACTAGTGCAAATAGAAGCTTTTGGCAACTTGTATTCAATCTGCATTTTCTCACCATTAGCAGATCTTAAGCTATGAGTAGTTTTATGAAAATATTGCGAAGGAATTAGTCCTTCTTGAACACAATTTAAATCTGCTCCACTATCAACAAGAGCTATAAAATCTCTTTTGAAATTATAATCAATAAGAAGAGTAATTTTTATGAAAAACTTTTGAGAAGTAAATACTTCTAGGGTAGTTAAAAACTCTTCATTCATATCGCTAAAAATATTATCAAGATTTTCAAAATTAGAAGGGGTAGTGGTTTCATCCTTTTCTTTACCTTTTCCTTCAATTCTAGAAATCCTTTGATCTAATATCCTATTTTCTTTCTTGAGATTATAAATCTCTTTTTTGAGGTTATAAACCTCTTTCTCCAAATCCTGAGACGTAGTAGGAGAACTACTATGACTCATTTTTCTTTGATCTAGAAGTCTCTTTACTTCCTTCATGGTGTATGGAGTATTATCCATAGGGGCATAGAAATACTTTTTTAGTCCTTCAGATTCCTTCTGCTCAAAATTGCTTTTGATTTGATCTATAAGTTTAGATCGATCATCGGGGTCCTGCACCATCTTTAACAAATCTATTAGATTATCATAATCTAATGTATTAATTTCAAACTGGGCAAATAAATTAAAAAATTCATCATTCTCCTCATATTTGCAAGGTTGTCCAGTTTTGCACGGATCGCATTCATCCTCAGAACTTGTAATAATATCACTTTCATCCTGGAAGACCTTATTAATCTCTTCCTTTGTAAGAATATCTTTATCAGGATCTGATTTTTCTGGCTCAGAATTTAATAAAATCTTACACAAAGAATCTTTCAGATCTTCATCTATATTAAGAGCTTTGATTCTCTCTTTGACCTTGCAGTCTTTATATCGATGACCAAACCTTCCACATTTCCAACAATTTAGTGGATTCTTGGCTTTGGCTTTAATGTCATCCTTTCGCTCTTTAAAAGCCTTTTTTCTTCTAGCACGCTTTTCTGTGCGTCTCTCCGAATATCTTTGTCTCCATTCCTGGTAATCATGTTTCTTATCAGTCTTGCTTCAATGAAGTTTATGAGACTTTGATTTGGTTCGGGTTCGTGGATCATCCATGCCGAATTGACCACAAAATTCACCCAACTGTTGTCTTTCATTAAGACGATGGCGTTTAAGCTCCTGATTAAGCTTGATTTCATTACATAAAGCCAACCCTTCTTGGATACATATTCCAACCAAACTTCCATAAGTATGGTCATCATAATTAATATTGACTCCTCCTTGCCTAAGAACTTTTTTAACTCTTTCTGCAAAGAGGTTAGGAAGTCCATCTATAAATTTAGATTTCCAATGAGTGCTATTACACTCTGGTAACTCCATGACTCTACAAAGAAATGTATCTTTATAAAGTCTAAATGAAGTTAAAGTCTTACATCTCATATTCTGTAAGAGGGTTCGAATAGTCTCACTATTATCAGACCATCTTCCTGAAAAGGGTTCAATTATATTAACAACCAAAAAATAAACAGCATTAGCATTATCAGCTGTAGAAGTTCCTGGTTCACTTTTAACTGCATTCAAAATTTCATTTCGCTGGTCAACAGTGAGATAATTATCCCACCACCCTTTTAATTGACCAGTAAAACCTGAGATAATCATATTGGCAACAGTTTTATCACTATTACCATTAGTCTTGCAAATCGTGCTATACATCATCATTCTATGTATAACTACATACATTTGCCTATTGGTAAGGCCATCAATATTCCATTCATATATCTGCTTACCGCTGAAACTATTCGGAGCATACATATCATCCTGCTCTTCGAATAGAACATCCTGAGGAGTAGGCCTAGGATAGTAAAACATCCTTTGCCTTGGTTTATCAGCAAATTTCGAACTATAAGAAGACTTTAATTTATTAATTTGATCATAAGTTAGATTTGGAAAATCACCTTCAAAAACTTCATCTTCAGAAAATGCATTATCACTTTCCTCCGTATTAATTAGAGGCTTTAGTGATAACTCTTTAAATTTCTCATTTAAAAACTTTTCAATATTATATGCATCAGGTTTTAATTTAAAATCTTCAACATCAGGAGGAGGCTGAATAGTTGGAATGGCTACTCGAGGTGGTTTTTCCAATTTTTCTTTTCCTGATGTGCTAGCAGTATTACTGCTTATTATAGAACATAGTTTATCTACCTTATCATGTAAAGATACAATATGCTCACCCAATATATGAACATAAATATTAGTATAGTTATGCTGTTTTAACATAATATTAATATGTTTAACAGTAACTTGTAAGGTATTATCCTCTATTATCGTAGAAAAAGCTGCAAAATCCATCATTTTTCCCTCCTTCTTTATTTTAAAAGGTTGCTGTGGAGGTAATACAGCGTCAATGATTTTACCATTTAACAACTCGAATTGTCTTTCCAAAACAGCAATATAATTTGCCACATATATTCCCATAAACCATGGGATAAAAGATATAATTTTGTTGACTTTCCCAAGATCTTTATAAAATTCTTCTTGAAAATCATTTTGTTCAGTTCTATTAAAACTTTTGAAAAACCATCTTCTAAAAAGTTCCCATCTGGGTTTATAAAAATCCTCAGATATTTTCTTTCTTGCGGGTGATCCCCGACTAAAATCAATTGTGGATGTAAAATCCATTAAATGTTTTCACCAAAATCCATTTCAGATGCAGTTATATCCGCATCGTCAATCTGTTGTTCTCTTATAGGAGCAACAGGAGTGACAATATTATTTTTATCAATTTTTAAAGTATGATACCTAGGGGCTTCCTCCCTTATCTGAGAAGTAGAAGTTCTAGAAGGAGTTTGAACAATATAATCAATTGGAGAAATATGAGAATGATATAAAGAATTAAATCTAGACAAACTTTGAAGACTAGATCCCTCAGATCTCATATCCATCCTGCTCATAACATCGTTAGATCCAAATTTGATCTTTACATTACCTTCTGGAGTTTGCTCAATTCCAGTCAAATCTGTATTTTTAAAATCTTTTGGCGTGGCTGCTTCCTCCATGACCCACTCTTTGGGGAAATCTATCTCATCCCACTTGATAGGTCTTCTGGTAGAGACTTTAGTCTTACCAAAATTAGTTTCTGTTAAAATAGTTTCATTTTTAAAATCCATAATTTTACACATAGGATTTAGGGTATATAATGGCTTGTAATAAATCCTGTAACAAATACATATAACTTCCGTATTAGGCATATAATCATAACCATGTAATTTAACATTTAAAACTAAAGCTTTTAAAGCATTTTTATCCGACAATGATAGCTGTAAATTCGGATAAGCATTAAAATATACTGGGCCATAGGCCAAACTTGATTGAACGATCCCTATAAGGGACTTCTTCCAGTTATGATTTCTACCATCCCTGAGAGCAGCTATGAAGCTTTCAGGTAAACCTCTCAGAGTTAAAGGCTTAAAAGCAACTTGAATTAATCCAATATGAATAAATCTATGAGTATGCATGTATGGCATTAAATCATGCTCAGACAATAAATTAAAAGTAGCATGATCACTATCAATTGTGATAGTCTCTTCAGTGGTTTTAACTACCTGTTTCAAACCCAATTTTTCAAAGGTTTCTAATGAATATCGTTAGAAATAAATCTACTGTTAAAAACAGTAGAAAAGAGGAATACGATATGCCACAACATTTGGATTTACTTAATAAATGGACTATTCCTAAGGTTCAACCTAAGTTAATATATCAACTTGGAACCTTTGAAAAATTGGGTTTGAAACAGGTAGTTAAAACCACTGAAGAGACTATCACAATTGATAGTGATCATGCTACTTTTAATTTATTGTCTGAGCATGATTTAATGCCATACATGCATACTCATAGATTTATTCATATTGGATTAATTCAAGTTGCTTTTAAGCCTTTAACTCTGAGAGGTTTACCTGAAAGCTTCATAGCTGCTCTCAGGGATGGTAGAAATCATAACTGGAAGAAGTCCCTTATAGGGATCGTTCAATCAAGTTTGGCCTATGGCCCAGTATATTTTAATGCTTATCCGAATTTACAGCTATCATTGTCGGATGAAAATGCTTTAAAAGCTTTAGTTTTAAATGTTAAATTACATGGTTATGATTATATGCCTAATACGGAAGTTATATGTATTTGTTACAGGATTTATTACAAGCCATTATATACCCTAAATCCTATGTGTAAAATTATGGATTTTAAAAATGAAACTATTTTAATAGAAACTAATTTTGGTAAGACTAAAGTCTCTACCAGAAGACCTATCAAGTGGGATGAGATAGATTTCCCAAAGAGTGGGTCATGGAGGAAGCAGCCACGCCAAAAGATTTTAAAAATACAGATTTGACTGGAATTGAGCAAACTCCAGAAGGTAATGTAAAGATCAAATTTGGATCTAACGATGTTATGAGCAGGATGGATATGAGATCTGAGGGATCTAGTCTTCAAAGTTTGTCTAGATTTAATTCTTTATATCATTCTCATATTTCTCCAATTGATTATATTGTTCAAACTCCTTCTAGAACTTCTACTTCTCAGATAAGGGAGGAAGCCCCTAGGTATCATACTTTAAAAATTGATAAAAATAATATTGTCACTCCTGTTGCTCCTATAAGAGAACAACAGATTGACGATGCGGATATAACTGCATCTGAAATGGATTTTGGTGAAAACATTTAATGGATTTTACATCCACAATTGATTTTAGTCGGGGATCACCCGCAAGAAAGAAAATATCTGAGGATTTTTATAAACCCAGATGGGAACTTTTTAGAAGATGGTTTTTCAAAAGTTTTAATAGAACTGAACAAAATGATTTTCAAGAAGAATTTTATCAAGATCTTGAGAAAGTCAACAAAATTATATCTTTTATCCCATGGTTTATGGGAAAATATGTGGCAAATTATATTGCTGTTTTGGAAAGATAATTCGAGTTGTTAAATGGTAAAATCATTGACGCTGTATTACCTCCACAGCAACCTTTTAAAATAAAGAAGGAGGGAAAAATGATGGATTTTGCAGCTTTTCTACGATAATAGAGGATAATACCTTACAAGTTACTGTTAAACATATTAATATTATGTTAAAACAGCATAACTATACTAATATTTATGTTCATATATTGGGTGAGCATATTGTATCTTTACATGATAAGGTAGATAAACTATGTTCTATAATAAGCAGTAATACTGCTAGCACATCAGGAAAAGAAAAATTGGAAAAGCCACCTCGAGTAGCCATTCCAACTATTCAGCCTCCTCCTGATGTTGAAGATTTTAAATTAAAACCTGATGCATATAATATTGAAAAGTTTTTAAATGAGAAATTTAAAGAGTTATCACTAAAGCCTCTAATTAATACGGAGGAAAGTGATAATGCATTTTCTGAAGATGAAGTTTTTGAAGGTGATTTTCCAAATCTAACTTATGATCAAATTAATAAATTAAAGTCTTCTTATAGTTCGAAATTTGCTGATAAACCAAGGAAAAGGATGTTTTACTATCCTAGGCCTACTCCTCAGGATGTTCTATTCGAAGAGCAGGATGATATGTATGCTCCGAATAGTTTCAGCGGTAAGCAGATATATGAATGGAATATTGATGGCCTTACCAATAGGCAAATGTATGTAGTTATACATAGAATGATGATGTATAGCACGATTTGCAAGACTAATGGTAATAGTGATAAAACTGTTGCCAATATGATTATCTCAGGTTTTACTGGTCAATTAAAAGGGTGGTGGGATAATTATCTCACTGTTGACCAGCGAAATGAAATTTTGAATGCAGTTAAAAGTGAACCAGGAACTTCTATAGCTGATAATGCTAATGCTGTTTATTTTTTGGTTGTTAATATAATTGAACACTTTTCAGGAAGATGGTCTGATAATAGTGAGACTATTCGAACCCTCTTACAGAATATGAGATGTAAGACTTTAACTTCATTTAGACTTTATAAAGATACATTTCTTTGTAGAGTCATGGAGTTACCAGAGTGTAATAGCACTCATTGGAAATCTAAATTTATAGATGGACTTCCTAACCTCTTTGCAGAAAGAGTTAAAAAAGTTCTTAGGCAAGGAGGAGTCAATATTAATTATGATGACCATACTTATGGAAGTTTGGTTGGAATATGTATCCAAGAAGGGTTGGCGTTATGTAATGAAATCAAGCTTAATCAGGAGCTTAAACGCCATCGTCTTAATGAAAGACAACAGTTGGGTGAATTACGGCATGGATGATCCACGAACCCGAACCAAATCAAAGTCTCATAAGCTTCATAGAAGCAAGACTGGTAAGAAACATGATTACCAGGAATGGAGACAAAGATATTCGGAGAGACGCACATAAAAGCGTGCTAGAAGAAAAAAGGCTTTTAAAGAGCGAAAGGATGACATTAAAGCCAAAGCCAAGAATCCACTAAATTGTTGGAAATGTGGAAGGTTTGGTCATCGATATAAAGACTGCAAGGTCAAAGAGAGAATCAAAGCTCTTAATATAGATGAAGATCTGAAAGATTCTTTGTGTAAGATTTTATTAAATTCTGAGCCAGAAAAATCAGATCCTGATAAAGATATTCTTACAAAGGAAGAGATTAATAAGGTCTTCCAGGATGAAAGTGATATTATTACAAGTTCTGAGGATGAATGCGATCCGTGCAAAACTGGACAACCTTGCAATTATGAGGAGAATGATGAATTTTTTAATTTATTTACCCAGTTTGAAATTAATACATTGGATTATGATAATCTAATAGATTTGTTAAAGATGGTGCAGGACCCCGATGATCGATCTAAACTTATAGATCAAATCAAAAGGAATTTTGAGCAGAAGGAATCTGAAGGACTAAAAAAGGATTTCTATGCCCCTATGGATAATACTCCATACACCATGAAGGAAGTAAAGAGACTTCTAGATCAAAGAAAAATGAGTCATAGTAGTTCTCCTACTACGTCTCAGGATTTGGAGAAAGAGGTTTATAACCTCAAAAAAGAGATTTATAATCTCAAGAAAGAAAATAGGATATTAGATCAAAGGATTTCTAGAATTGAAGGAAAAGGTAAAGAAAAGGATGAAACCACTACCCCTTCTAATTTTGAAAATCTTGATAATATTTTTAGCGATATGAATGAAGAGTTTTTAACTACCCTAGAAGTATTTACTTCTCAAAAGTTTTTCATAAAAATTACTCTTCTTATTGATTATAATTTCAAAAGAGATTTTATAGCTCTTGTTGATAGTGGAGCAGATTTAAATTGTGTTCAAGAAGGACTAATTCCTTCGCAATATTTTCATAAAACTACTCATAGCTTAAGATCTGCTAATGGTGAGAAAATGCAGATTGAATACAAGTTGCCAAAAGCTTCTATTTGCACTAGTAAGGTATGTATACCTCAAAGTTTTGTTTTAATAAAGAACATGTCTAACCAAGTTATACTTGGAACACCATTTTTACAAAAGATATTCCCTATTACTCGAATTGATAAAAATGGAATAATAGGAACTTTTAAAGAAAAACCCATTATATTCTAATTTATAACTGAGCCTATTACCAGGGTTTTAAACCAGTTGAAAGATATGTTAGCTAATAAAAGTCAGCATATCAATTTTCTTAAGCAAGAAATTTATATTTTGAATATTGATGAGATTTTGAAAAATCCCAAATTAAAAGAGAAAATTGATTTTATAATAAACCAGTTTTCATTACAGATATGCAGCGATCATCCTAATGCTTTTTCGAACAGGAAAAAGCATGTGGTCACACTTCCCTATGAGGAAGACTTTTCTGAAACTAATGGTATACCTACTAAGGCAAGACCTTGCCAAATGAATTCAGAATATTTGGAATTATGCAAAAAGGAGATAGATTCTTTATTGCATAAAGGTCTTATTCGATCTTCAAAGTCTCCATGGTCTTGTACAGCCTTTTATGTTAATAAGCATGCTGAACAAGAAAGGGGAGTCCCGAGGTTAGTTATAAACTATAAACCTTTGAATAAGGTTTTGAAATGGATTAGATATCCTATTCCTAATAAGAAGGATTTATTGGATAGGCTACATAATGCTATTATATTTTCTAAATTTGATTTGAAATCAGGATACTGGCAGATTCAAATAGCTGAAGCTGACAGATATAAAACTGCTTTTAATGTCCCAATAGGGCAGTTCGAATGGAATGTAATGCTGTTTGGATTAAAAAATGCTCCTTCTGAATTTCAGAAAATCATGAATGATATATTCATTCCTTACAGCAATTTTATTATCGTTTATATTGACGATATATTAGTATTTTCAAACACTATTGAGATGCACTTTAAACATCTTGAATTATTCAAGAAAATTATCATACAAAATGGTTTGGTTATATCTAAACCAAAAATGTGTTTATTCCAAACAAAGGTGAGATTCCTTGGCCATAATATTGAGAAAGGTAAGATTATACCTATTAATAGAAGTATTGAATTTGCTTCAAAATTTCCTGACATCATAACAGATAAGACTCAATTGCAGAGATTTCTAGGGAGTCTGAATTATATTGCTCCATTTTATGAGAATCTTGCTAAAGATACAGCTATTTTATATGATAGATTAAAGAAGATTCCGAAGCCATGGACTGAGGCTCATACTAAAACAGTCCAGAAAATCAAGGAAAGAGTAAAAAATCTTCCTTGTCTCACATTGGCTAATCCTACTTGGCCAAAGATAATAGAAACTGATGCATCTGATATTGGGTATGGAGGTATTTTAAAGCAATACTCTCCAGAAGATAAGATTGAATATCTGGTTCAATTCCATTCTGGTAAATGGAATAATAGCCAGAAAAATTATGCAACTGTAGCAAAAGAAATTCTTGCTATAGTAAAATGTGTTTTAAAATTTCAAGGTGATTTATATAACCAAAAGTTTATTATAAAGACTGATTGCCAATCAGCTAAATTTATGTTTAATAAAGATTGTAAACATGATGTTTCTAAACAAATGTTTGCAAGATGGCAGGCATTATTGGCCCCATTTGATTTTGAAATACAATATAAAAAAGGAGAAGATAATAGTCTTCCTGATTTTTTAACTAGAGAATATTTAGCTAGTTAATGATCATATTCATTATTTTATTGTGCAGGTTATTTAGAATGTGTAAACGAGATAATATGCTCTATTATTGTCCCTACTGCCAAAATCAACTCTTACCCAGGCAGATGCATGCATTATTGATGCAGCCCGATCACGTGCTGATCAAGTGATCGATCCACCGAGGAGACCGATGACAAGAAGCCAAGCCAAACTGCTGCACGATGTGCACGTTCACTTAGCCTGGCCGAAGGAAAACAATTGCTCCGAAGCTGAGTGGCCGAGCTCAAGAATCGAAGGCATTATCTTCAGATTTGAGCCCGAAGGCAAAGTGACCGAGGACAATGAGCTCGAAGACAATTGAGCGTCCGAAGGCAACAAGTGTGTGTTCGAGCAGACAATCGAGAACCGAAGCCAAGGCTTACCGAAGTCAAAGTCTGCCGAACACATTTTAACTCAGCCCTGCGTGGCTTATTTCTATTGGTCAACTGTGACCTATTTACTAGTTTACCCTTAGTATTTCCTATATAAACACTGTTTCCTTTCATTGTAAGTAGCTAGTTTTTTGAATATTGATGAATTGAATGAAAGTGCCGAGCACATTTCTTCTTGTCTCCGTCGTGAGCAAAACCCCGGTGAGGGCTTTTAAGGACTTGTGGCTTTCGGCTAGTCCGATTGAACATTCCTCTTGATCATTCAGTTTGCAAGAAGCAATGTTCTCTTGAGGATTGTTGCATAGTATAGGTGATCCTTGTATCCCTTTTGATTGAGCTTTGAGACAGGTTCCTCACTGTTATTTCGAAAGAAGCAAGTTTTGTCTTGCTTTTATCTTTATCTTTCTTGTTTGTTCTTCCGCGTTTGTGCTAGCAACCCCCTTCGGGAATTGCATTGCACCAATTATATTGGGATTTGCGCGTGACGCAGAATAGATTGAAAAAATTGATGGATGAATCTAAAGATTTGTTATTATACGCCAATTACTTTAATAAAGATGAAACAGATCATATTGCTAGTATCTTGCAAAGAGCTATGGCCAGAATGAAAGAAATTACGGCGGATATTATAGGAATCTGTAATGTGTTGGAAAATTAACCGATATATTTAGCCTAACAAATTGATGCTCCATTATATGCAGGATATGCATTTGGCCCGAGGTAACCCGACCTCTAATAGAGGAAGGGGAAACAAAGGAAGAGGCACTGGTAGAGGTGCTGTAATAGCCCAAATGGGTAAACAGAGGCTTATAGCCGAGGATCTGACAGGATCGTCGTCATCAAATGATAAAAGTGATGATACTGTTTCATATCTTCAGTACCAACAATTCCTTGAATGGAAAAATTCACAAGGGAAGCAAAAGGAAGATATGCCTGAATCATACTCTTCTGTTATACTAGAAGATGATAATGAAAATATCCAGTCATATATGAAGACAGATTACAAGGAGTTAATATTATTCCTTGAAAACAGAGACCTTCAGTGGAAGAATGAGCCATGGAAGTTAATGGCAAGATATTTGAATAATGCGTCATACGCAAGCAGTACTTATAAGTACAGAGCTCACTATGAGATGATACTCTCAACTACTGAATCATGCGAAATATTGCACTTTTATCCAGCCAATACAAGGAAAGTTTATAACTTTTCTAAGATTATAATTAAACAGGTTATATCAGCAGAAGAATGGAGTTTAAGCACTTTAACTGAAAAGAGTTATACTCATCCGGAAGGGAAGGTTCCAGTAAAATATATTTACTGGGATTATGTTGAAAGCTTTTATAAAGCTTTGTTATATGAAAATGATAATAAGAAACACTCTTGGTTTATAAAGATATGCTCAGATGTTTATAGACAGAGTAATATACCAAATTGGTTTTCTCAGTGGTGGATCACCTATGGTCCTACCGTCAAGATATTGCCGGAACCACTACTCAGTTTATATACTGACTGGTTGGACGTATCTCCAAAAATCCAAGAACTACAAAAAAGTAATACTCTCATTGAAGGAAGTTCTTATATGAATTTCTTTATTGAATATTCAATTCCATGGATAATGAAATGGAATGTAGAAGTGGATCATACTCCACATAATATTATTGCTTTATACAGGACCTTTTATACAAGGTTTTGGAAGAAAATGCTCCAAAAGACGGCTGATGGAAGTATCCAATGTCAAGACACGATTAATAAGATAAAACAATCACTGGAAGAATATAATCAGGCGGACCATATGAAGCAAACCAATATCCCAAGTCCTTATCAACATATTATTCATAAAATTAAGATGAAGAAGGGACTAATGACAAAAGAAGAAATTTTAACTTCTTATTTTGAAGAGGTTAAAAAAGATTTAATGAAAAATCTTGAAGTTGAAATTCCTTCAGACACATCCATGGCTTCTGCAAATAATACAGAAGATGAAGGGGAATACTGTCTACCAGGAGAGTCCCAGCCAGTTACAGAGGACGACATAAATGATTATATCACGAATATCATAACACAGGTGAATAAAGAAGAATCTTCTATATTACAAAGCACCAAAGGGAAAGATAAGATCTGACGCGGATGCATTATTGAAGATTCCCTCAACTTTACTGTCTACCAGGAGAGTCCCAGCCAGTTACAGAGGACGACATAAATGATTATATCACGAATATCATAACACAGGTGAATAAAGAAGAATCTTCTATATTACAAAGCACCAAAGGGAAAGATAAGATCTGACGCGGATGCATTATTGAAGATTCCCTCAACTTTCATAAAGTACCTTTTATAAAGCAGCTTTGATAAAGTTGCGCACATTATTGGCCATTTGTCGGCCATTTCCTTTCTTTTATTTTAGCCGGCCACTTGTAAAGTTTGGGCCATATTAGTTGTTTTATTCTTTGAAATTTTTCTATAAATAGCGTAGGAGTTTGAGTAGAGAGGACAGAATACACCCCCACTCTCATTGTAAATCTCCCCATTGTAAAAATCTTTCAGTTTATAAAAATTCTCTATTGCCTGAGCGCAAACTAAGGTATTCATAATTGTTCCTTTATTTTGTTTACTTATATAATTTTAAGTTTGTATCTGGCCTAAATGATAGGCTAAATCTTTAAGTATTGAGCTCTGTCACACTAGGCTACTGGGGTAAAATGATTCTAATAACAGATTATGATTAGAATCTCAGCAGGTGGTGGTGTTAAAGGTATGGTTTGATAGACAACCCAGGCGGAAGGTTGAATGCCAGAACCAAGGTTCTGTTGTTTGCCCGCTTAGCCGAGGATGGCGCTTAGGGTTGTTGTTGAACCTAATTTTGGGTTCAGCCACTCCTTTCCAGGGTTGTGTCACCAGTAAAAACTTTTCCTGTTACCCCCATGCTGTTAAAGATCCGTCATAAAATACAAGGTTTTGGAAGAAAATGCTTCATATGGTCCGCCTGATTATATTCTTCCAGTGATTGTTTTATCTTATTAATCGTGTCTTGACATTGGATACTTCCATCAGCCGTCTTTTGGAGCATTTCTTCCAAAACCTTGTATAAAAGGTCTTGTATAAAGCAGGAATATTATGTGGAGTATAATCCACTTCTACATTCCATTTCATTATCCATGGAATTGAATATTCAATAAAGAAATTCATATAAGAAATTCCTTCAATGAGAGTATTTTCCATAGGGGCATAGAAATCCTTTTTTAGTCCTTCAGATTCCTTCTGCTCAAAATTCCTTTTGATTTGATCTATAAGTTTAGATCGATCATCGGGGTCCTGCACCATCTTTAACAAATCTATTAGATTATCATAATCCAATGTATTAATTTCAAACTGGGCAAATAAATTAAAAAATTCATCATTCTCCTCATAATTGCAAGGTTGTCCAGTTTTGCACGGATCGCATTCATCCTCAGAACTTGTAATAATATCACTTTCATCCTGGAAGACCTTATTAATCTCTTCCTTTGTAAGAATATCTTTATCAGGATCTGATTTTTCTGGCTCAGAATTTAATAAAATCTTACACAAAGAATCTTTTAGATCTTCATCTATATTAAGAGCTTTGATTCTCTCTTTGACCTTGCAGTCTTTATATCGATGACCAAACCTTCCACATTTCCAACAATTTAGTGGATTCTTGGCTTTGGCTTTAATGTCATCCTTTCGCTCTTTAAAAGCCTTTTTTCTTCTAGCACGCTTTTCTGTGCGTCTCTCCGAATATCTTTGTCTCCATTCCTGGTAATCATGTTTCTTACCAGTCTTGCTTCTATGAAGCTTATGAGACTTTGATTTGGTTCGGGTTCGTGGATCATCCATGCCGAATTGACCACAAAATTCACCCAACTGTTGTCTTTCATTAAGACGATGGCGTTTAAGCTCCTGATTAAGCTTGATTTCATTACATAACGCCAACCCTTCTTGGATACATATTCCAACCAAACTTCCATAAGTATGGTCATCATAATTAATATTGACTCCTCCTTGCCTAAGAACTTTTTTAACTCTTTCTGCAAAGAGGTTAGGAAGTCCATCTATAAATTTAGATTTCCAATGAGTGCTATTACACTCTGGTAACTCCATGACTCTACAAAGAAATGTATCTTTATAAAGTCTAAATGAAGTTAAAGTCTTACATCTCATATTCTGTAAGAGGGTTCGAATAGTCTCACTATTATCAGACCATCTTCCTGAAAAGTGTTCAATTATATTAACAACCAAAAAATAAGCAGCATTAGCATTATCAGCTGTAGAAGTTCCTGGTTCACTTTTAACTGCATTCAAAAGTTCATTTCGCTGGTCAACAGTGAGATAATTATCCCACCACCCTTTTAATTGACCAGTAAATCCTGAGATAATCATATTGGCAACAGTTTTATCACTATTACCATTAGTCTTGCAAATCGTGCTATACATCATCATTCTATGTATAACTACATACATTTGCCTATTGGTAAGGCCATCAATATTCCATTCATATATCTGCTTACCGCTGAAACTATTCGGAGCATACATATCATCCTGCTCTTCGAATAGAACATCCTGAGGAGTAGGCCTAGGATAGTAAAACATCCTTTGCCTTGGTTTATCAGCAAATTTTGAACTATAAGAAGACTTTAATTTATTAATTTGATCATAAGTTAGATTTGGAAAATCATCTCTCCGAATATCTTTGTCTTCATTCCTGGTAATCATGTTTCTTACCAGTCTTGCTTCTATGAAGCTTATGAGACTTTGATTTGGTTCGGGTTCGTGGATCATCCATTAATGTCATCCTTTCGCTCTTTAAAAGCCTTTTTTCTTGGAAATCTATCTCATCCCACTTGATAGGTCTTCTGGTGATACCATTTTATGACGGATCTTTAACAGCATGGGGGTAACAGGAAAAGTTTTTACTGGTGACACAACCCTGGCAAGGAGTGGCTGAACCCAAAATTAGGTTCAACAACAACCCTAAGCGCCATCCTCGGCTAAGCGGGCAAACAACAGAACCTTGGTTCTGGCATTCAACCTTCCGCCTGGGTTGTCTATCAAACCATACCTTTAACACCACCACCTGCTGAGATTCTAATTATAATCTGTTATTAGAATCATTTTACCCCAGTAGCCTAGTGTGACAGAGCTCAATACTTAAAGATTTAGCCTATCATTTAGGCCAGATACAAACTTAAAATTATATAAGTAAACAAAATAAAGGAACAATTATGAATACCTTAGTTTGCGCTCAGGCAATAGAGAATTTTTATAAACTGAAAGATTTTTACAATGGGGAGATTTACAATGAGAGTGGGGGTGTATTCTGCCCTCTCTACTCAAACTCCTACGCTATTTATAGAAAAATTTCAAAGAATAAAACAACTAATATGGCCCAAACTTTACAAGTGGCCGGCTAAAATAAAAGAAAGGAAATGGCCGACAAATGGCCAATAATGTGCGCAACTTTATCAAAGCTGCTTTATAAAAGGTACTTTATGAAAGTTGAGGGAATCTTCAATAATGCATCCGCGTCAGATCTTATCTTTCCCTTTGGTGCTTTGTAATATAGAAGATTCTTCTTTATTCACCTGTGTTATGATATTCGTGATATAATCATTTATGTCGTCCTCTGTAACTGGCTGGGACTCTCCTGGTAGACAGTATTCCCCTTCTTCTTCTGTATTATTTGCAGAAGCCATGGATGTGTCTGAAGGAATTTCAACTTCAAGATTTTTCATTAAATCTTTTTTAACCTCTTCAAAATAAGAAGTTAAAATTTCTTCTTTTGTCATTAGTCCCTTCTTCATCTTAATTTTATGAATAATATGTTGATAAGGACTTGGGATATTGGTTTGCTTCATATGGTCCGCCTGATTATATTCTTCCAGTGATTGTTTTATCTTATTAATCGTGTCTTGACATTGGATACTTCCATCAGCCGTCTTTTGGAGCATTTTCTTCCAAAACATTGTATAAAAGGTCCTGTATAAAGCAGGAATATTATGTGGAGTATAATCCACTTCTACATTCCATTTCATTATCCATGGAATTGAATATTCAATAAAGAAATTCATATAAGAACTTCCTTCAATGAGAGTATTACTTTTTTGTAGTTCTTGGATTTTTGGAGATACCTCCAACCAGTCAGTATATAAACTGAGTAGTGGTTCCGGCAATATCTTGACGGTAGGACCATAGGTGATCCACCACTGAGAAAACCAATTTTGTATATTACTCTGTCTATAAACATCTGAGCATATCTTTATAAACCAAGAGTGTTTCTTATTATCATTTTCATATAACAAAGCTTTATAAAAGCTTTCAACATAATCCCAGTAATTATATTTTACTGGAACCTTCCCTTCCGGATGAGTATAACTCTTTTCAGTTAAAGTGCTTAAACCCCATTCTTCTGCTGATATAACCCGTTTAATCATAATCTTAGAAAAGCTATAAACTTTCCTTGTATTGGCTGGATAAAAGTGCAATATTTCGCATGATTCAGTAGTTGAGAGTATCATCTCATAGTGAGCTCTGTACTTATAAGTACTGCTTGCGTATGACGCATTATTCAAATATCTTGCCATTAAATTCCATGGCTCATTCTTCCACTGAAGGTCTCTGTTTTCAAGGAATAATATTAACTCCTTGTAATCTATCTTCATATAAGACTGGATATTTTCATTATCATCTTCTAGTATAACAGAAGAGTATGATTCAGGCATATCTTCCTTTGCTTCCCTTGTGAATTTTTCCATTCAAGGAATTGTTGGTACTGAAGATATGAAATAGTATCATCACTTTTATCATTTGATGACGACGATCCTGTCAGATCCTCGGCTATAAGCCTCTGTTTACCCATTTGGGCTATTACAGCACCTCTACCAGTGCCTCTTCCTTTGTTTCCCCCTCCTCTATTAGAGGTCGGGTTACCTCGGGCCAAATGCATATCCTGCATATAATGGAGCATCAATTTGTTAGGTTAAATATATCGGATAATTTTCCAACACATTACGGATTCCTATAATATCCGCCGTAATTTCTTTCATTCTGGTCATAGCTCTTTGCAAGATGATCTGTTTCATCTTTATTAAAGTAATTGGAGTATAATAACAAATCTTTAGATTCATCCATCAATTTTTTCAATCTATTCTGCGTCACGCGCAAATCCCAATATAATGCATGCATCTGCCTGGGTAAGAGTTGATTTTGGCAGTAAGGACAATAATAGAGCATATTATCTCGTTTACACATTCTAAATAACCTGCACAATAAAATAATGAATATGATCATTAACTAGCTAAATATTCTCTAGTTAAAAAATCAGGAAGACTATTATCTTCTCCTTTTTTATATTGTATTTCAAAATCAAATGGGGCCAATAATGCCTGCCATCTTGCAAACATTTGTTTAGAAACATCTTGTTTACAATCTTTATTAAACATAAATTTAGCTGATTGGCAATCTGTCTTTATAATAAACTTTTGGTTATATAAATCACCTTGAAATTTTAAAACACATTTTACTATAGCAAGAATTTCTTTTGCTACAGTTGCATAATTTTTCTGGCTATTATTCCATTTACCAGAATGGAATTGAACCAGATATTCAATCTTATCTTCTGGAGAGTATTGCTTTAAAATACCTCCATACCCAATATCAGATGCATCAGTTTCTATTATCTTTGGCCAAGTAGGATTAGCCAATGTGAGACAAGGAAGATTTTTTACTCTTTCCTTGATTTTCTGGACTGTTTTAGTATGAGCCTCAGTATTATCAGACCATCTTCCTGAAAAGTGTTCAATTATATTAACAACCAAAAAATAAACAGCATTAGCATTATCAGCTGTAGAAGTTCCTGGTTCACTTTAAACTGCATTCAAAATTTCATTTCGCTGGTCAACAGTGAGATAATTATCCCACCACCCTTTTAATTGACCAGTAAAACCTGAGATAATCATATTGGCAACAGTTTTATCACTATTACCATTAGTCTTGCAAATCGTGCTATACATCATCATTCTATGTATAACTACATACATTTGCCTATTGGTAAGGCCATCAATATTCCATTCATATATCTGCTTACCGCTGAAACTATTCGGAGCATACATATCATCCTGCTCTTCGAATAGAACATCCTGAGGAGTAGGCCTAGGATAGTAAAACATCCTTTGCCTTGGTTTATCAGCAAATTTCGAACTATAAGAAGACTTTAATTTATTAATTTGATCATAAGTTAGATTTGGAAAATCACCTTCAAAAACTTCATCTTCAGAAAATGCATTATCACTTTCCTCCGTATTAATTAGAGGCTTTAGTGATAACTCTTTAAATTTCTCATTTAAAAACTTTTCAATATTATATGCATCAGGTTTTAATTTAAAATCTTCAACATCAGGAGGAGGCTGAATAGTTGGAATGGCTACTCGAGGTGGCTTTTCCAATTTTTCTTTTCCTGATGTGCTAGCAGTATTACTGCTTATTATAGAACATAGTTTATCTACCTTATCATGTAAAGATACAATATGCTCACCCAATATATGAACATAAATATTAGTATAGTTATGCTGTTTTAACATAATATTAATATGTTTAACAGTAACTTGTAAGGTATTATCCTCTATTATCGCAGAAAAAGCTGCAAAATCCATCATTTTTCCCTCCTTCTTTATTTTAAAAGGTTGCTGTGGAGGTAATACAGCGTCAATGATTTTACCATTTAACAACTCGAATTGTCTTTCCAAAACAGCAATATAATTTGCCACATATTTTCCCATAAACCATGGGATAAAAGATATAATTTTGTTGACTTTCTCAAGATCTTTATAAAATTCTTCTTGAAAATTATTTTGTTCAGTTCTATTAAAACTTTTGAAAAACCATCTTCTAAAAAGTTCCCATCTGGGTTTATAAAAATCCTCAGATATTTTCTTTCTTGCGGGTGATCCCCGACTAAAATCAATTGTGGATGTAAAATCCATTAAATGTTTTCACCAAAATCCATTTCAGATGCAGTTATATCCGCATCGTCAATCTGTTGTTCTCTTATAGGAGCAACAGGAGTGACAATATTATTTTTATCAATTTTTAAAGTATGATACCTAGGGGCTTCCTCCCTTATCTGAGAAGTAGAAGTTCTAGAAGGAGTTTGAACAATATAATCAATTGGAGAAATATGAGAATGATATAAAGAATTAGATCTAGACAAACTTTGAAGACTAGATCCCTCAGATCTCATATCCATCCTGCTCATAACATCGTTAGATCCAAATTTGATCTTTACATTACCTTCTGGAGTTTGCTCAATTCCAGTCAAATCTGTATTTTTAAAATCTTTTGGCGTGGCTGCTTCCTCCATGACCCACTCTTTGGGGAAATCTATCTCGTCCCACTTGATAGGTCTTCTGGTAGAGACTTTAGTCTTACCAAAATTAGTTTCTATTAAAATAGTTTCATTTTTAAAATCCATAATTTTACACATAGGATTTAGGGTATATAATGGCTTGTAATAAATCCTGTAACAAATACATATAACTTCCGTATTAGGCATATAATCATAACCATGTAATTTAACATTTAAAACTAAAGCTTTTAAAGCATTTTCATCCGACAATGATAGCTGTAAATTCGGATAAGCATTAAAATATACTGGGCCATAGGCCAAACTTGATTGAACGATCCCTATAAGGGACTTCTTCCAGTTATGATTTCTACCATCCCTGAGAGCAGCTATGAAGCTTTCAGGTAAACCTCTCAGAGTTAAAGGCTTAAAAGCAACTTGAATTAATCCAATATGAATAAATCTATGAGTATGCATGTATGGCATTAAATCATGCTCGGACAATAAATTTAAAGTAGCATGATCACTATCAATTGTGATAGTCTGTTAAAGGTATGGTTTGATAGACAACCCAGGCGGAAGGTTGAATGCCAGAACCAAGGTTCTATTGTTTGCCCGCTTAGCCGAGGATGGCGCTTAGGGTTGTTGTTGAACCTAATTTTGGGTTCAGCCACTCCTTGCCAGGGTTGTGTCACCAGTAAAAACTTTTCCTGTTACCCCCATGCTGTTAAAGATCCGTCATAAAATGGTATCAGAGCCAGTTTGCACAGTAGCAATAGGTGATGAGTTCAATACTTATCTTTCTAATAAATATCGTTAGAAACAAATCTACTGTTAAAAACAGTAGAAAAGAGGAATACGATATGCCACAACATTTGGATTTACTTAATAAATGGACTATTCCTAAGGTTCAACCTAAGTTAATATATCAACTTGGAACCTTTGAAAAATTGGGTTTGAAACAGGTAGTTAAAACCACTGAAGAGACTATCACAATTGATAGTGATCATGCTACTTTTAATTTATTGTCTGAGCATGATTTAATGCCATACAAGCATACTCATAGATTTATTCATATTGGATTAATTCAAGTTGCTTTTAAGCCTTTAACTCTGAGAGGTTTACCTGAAAGCTTCATAGCTGCTCTCAGGGATGGTAGAAATCATAACTGGAAGAAGTCCCTTATAGGGATCGTTCAATCAAGTTTGGCCTATGGCCCAGTATATTTTAATGCTTATCCGAATTTACAGCTATCATTGTCGGATGAAAATGCTTTAAAAGCTTTAGTTTTAAATGTTAAATTACATGGTTATGATTATATGCCTAATACGGAAGTTATATGTATTTGTTACAGGATTTATTACAAGCCATTATATACCCTAAATCCTATGTGTAAAATTATGGATTTTAAAAATGAAACTATTTTAATAGAAACTAATTTTGGTAAGACTAAAGTCTCTACCAGAAGACCTATCAAGTGGGACGAGATAGATTTCCCCAAAGAGTGGGTCATGGAGGAAGCAGCCACGCCAAAAGATTTTAAAAATACAGATTTGACTGGAATTGAGCAAACTCCAGAAGGTAATGTAAAGATCAAATTTGGATCTAACGATGTTATGAGCAGGATGGATATGAGATCTGAGGGATCTAGTCTTCAAAGTTTGTCTAGATCTAATTCTTTATATCATTCTCATATTTCTCCAATTGATTATATTGTTCAAACTCCTTCTAGAACTTCTACTTCTCAGATAAGGGAGGAAGCCCCTAGGTATCATACTTTAAAAATTGATAAAAATAATATTGTCACTCCTGTTGCTCCTATAAGAGAACAACAGATTGACGATGCGGATATAACTGCATCTGAAATGGATTTTGGTGAAAACATTTAATGGATTTTACATCCACAATTGATTTTAGTCGGGGATCACCCGCAAAAAAGAAAATATCTGAGGATTTTTATAAACCCAGATGGGAACTTTTTAGAAGATGGTTTTTCAAAAGTTTTAATAGAACTGAACAAAATGATTTTCAAGAAGAATTTTATAAAGATCTTGAGAAAGTCAACAAAATTATATCTTTTATCCCATGGTTTATGGGAAAATATGTGGCAAATTATATTGCTGTTTTGGAAAGACAATTCGAGTTGTTAAATGGTAAAATCATTGACGCTGTATTACCTCCACAGCAACCTTTTAAAATAAAGAAGGAGGGAAAAATGATGGATTTTGCAGCTTTTTCTACGATAATAGAGGATAATACCTTACAAGTTACTGTTAAACATATTAATATTATGTTAAAACAGCATAACTATACTAATATTTATGTTCATATATTGGGTGAGCATATTGTATCTTTACATGATAAGGTAGATAAACTATGTTCTATAATAAGCAGTAATACTGCTAGCACATCAGGAAAAGAAAAATTGGAAAAGCCACCTCGAGTAGCCATTCCAACTATTCAGCCTCCTCCTGATGTTGAAGATTTTAAATTAAAACCTGATGCATATAATATTGAAAAGTTTTTAAATGAGAAATTTAAAGAGTTATCACTAAAGCCTCTAATTAATACGGAGGAAAGTGATAATGCATTTTCTGAAGATGAAGTTTTTGAAGGTGATTTTCCAAATCTAACTTATGATCAAATTAATAAATTAAAGTCTTCTTATAGTTCGAAATTTGCTGATAAACCAAGGCAAAGGATGTTTTACTATCCTAGGCCTACTCCTCAGGATGTTCTATTCGAAGAGCAGGATGATATGTATGCTCCGAATAGTTTCAGCGGTAAGCAGATATATGAATGGAATATTGATGGCCTTACCAATAGGCAAATGTATGTAGTTATACATAGAATGATGATGTATAGCACGATTTGCAAGACTAATGGTAATAGTGATAAAACTGTTGCCAATATGATTATCTCAGGTTTTACTGGTCAATTAAAAGGGTGGTGGGATAATTATCTCACTGTTGACCAGCGAAATGAAATTTTGAATGCAGTTAAAAGTGAACCAGGAACTTCTACAGCTGATAATGCTAATGCTGTTTATTTTTTGGTTGTTAATATAATTGAACACTTTTCAGGAAGATGGTCTGATAATAGTGAGACTATTCGAACCCTCTTACAGAATATGAGATGTAAGACTTTAACTTCATTTAGACTTTATAAAGATACATTTCTTTGTAGAGTCATGGAGTTACCAGAGTGTAATAGCACTCATTGGAAATCTAAATTTATAGATGGACTTCCTAACCTCTTTGCAGAAAGAGTTAAAAAAGTTCTTAGGCAAGGAGGAGTATGTATCCAAGAAGGGTTGGCGTTATGTAATGAAATCAAGCTTAATCAGGAGCTTAAACGCCATCGTCTTAATGAAAGACAACAGTTGGGTGAATTTTGTGGTCAATTCGGCATGGATGATCCACGAACCCGAACCAAATCAAAGTCTCATAAGCTTCATAGAAGCAAGACTGGTAAGAAACATGATTACCAGGAATGGAGACAAAGATATTCGGAGAGACGCACAGAAAAGCGTGCTAGAAGAAAAAAGGCTTTTAAAGAGCGAAAGGATGACATTAAAGCCAAAGCCAAGAATCCACTAAATTGTTGGAAATGTGGAAGGTTTGGTCATCGATATAAAGACTGCAAGGTCAAAGAGAGAATCAAAGCTCTTAATATAGATGAAGATCTGAAAGATTCTTTGTGTAAGATTTTATTAAATTCTGAGCCAGAAAAATCAGATCCTGATACAGATATTCTTACAAAGGAAGAGATTAATAAGGTCTTCCAGGATGAAAGTGATATTATTACAAGTTCTGAGGATGAATGCGATCCGTGCAAAACTGGACAACCTTGCAATTATGAGGAGAATGATGAATTTTTTAATTTATTTGCCCAGTTTGAAATTAATACATTGGATTATGATAATCTAATAGATTTGTTAAAGATGGTGCAGGACCCCGATGATCGATCTAAACTTATAGATCAAATCAAAAGAAATTTTGAGCAGAAGGAATCTGAAGGACTAAAAATGGATTTCTATGCCCCTATGGATAATACTCCATACACCATGAAGGAAGTAAAGAGACTTCTAGATCAAAGAAAAATGAGTCATAGTAGTTCTCCTACTACGTCTCAGGATTTGGAGAAAGAGGTTTATAACCTCAAAAAAGAGATTTATAATCTCAAGAAAGAAAATAGGATATTAGATCAAAGGATTTCTAGAATTGAAGGAAAAGGTAAAGAAAAGGATGAAACCACTACCCCTTCTAATTTTGAAAATCTTGATAATATTTTTAGCGATATGAATGAAGAGTTTTTAACTACCCTAGAAGTATTTACTTCTCAAAAGTTTTTCATAAAAATTACTCTTCTTATTGATTATAATTTCAAAAGAGATTTTATAGCTCTTGTTGATAGTGGAGCAGATTTAAATTGTGTTCAAGAAGGACTAATTCCTTCGCAATATTTTCATAAAACTACTCATAGCTTAAGATCTGCTAATGGTGAGAAAATGCAGATTGAATACAAGTTGCCAAAAGCTTCTATTTGCACTAGTAAGGTATGTATACCTCAAAGTTTTGTTTTAATAAAGAACATGTCTAACCAAGTTATACTTGGAACACCATTTTTACAAAAGATATTCCCTATTACTCGAATTGATAAAAATGGAATAATAGGAACTTTTAAAGAAAAACCCATTATATTCCAATTTATAACTGAGCCTATTACCAGGGTTTTAAACCAGTTGAAAGATATGTTAGCTAATAAAAGTCAGCATATCAATTTTCTTAAGCAAGAAATTTATATTTTGAATATTGATGAGATTTTGAAAAATCCCAAATTAAAAGAGAAAATTGATTTTATAATAAACTAGTTTTCATTACAGATATGCAGCGATCATCCTAATGCTTTTTGGAACAGGAAAAAGCATGTGGTCACACTTCCCTATGAGGAAGACTTTTCTGAAACTAATGGTATACCTACTAAGGCAAGACCTTGCCAAATGAATTCAGAATATTTGGAATTATGCAAAAAGGAGATAGATTCTTTATTGCATAAAGGTCTTATTCGATCTTCAAAGTCTCCATGGTCTTGTACAGCCTTTTATGTTAATAAGCATGCTGAACAAGAAAGGGGAGTCCCGAGGTTAGTTATAAACTATAAACCTTTGAATAAGGTTTTGAAATGGATTAGATATCCTATTCCTAATAAGAAGGATTTATTGGATAGGCTACATAATGCTATTATATTTTCTAAATTTGATTTGAAATCAGGATACTGGTAGATTCAAATAGCTGAAGCTGACAGATATAAAACTGCTTTTAATGTCCCAATAGGGCAGTTCGAATGGAATGTAATGCCGTTTGGATTAAAAAATGCTCCTTCTGAATTTCAGAAAATCATGAATGATATATTCATTCCTTACAGCAATTTTATTATCGTTTATATTGACGATATATTAGTATTTTCAAACACTATTGAGATGCACTTTAAACATCTTGAATTATTCAAGAAAATTATCATACAAAATGGTTTGGTTATATCTAAACCAAAAATGTGTTTATTCCAGACAAAGGTGAGATTCCTTGGCCATAATATTGAGAAAGGTAAGATTATACCTATTAATAGAAGTATTGAATTTGCTTCAAAATTTCCTGACATCATAACAGATAAGACTCAATTGCAGAGATTTCTAGGGAGTCTGAATTATATTGCTCCATTTTATGAGAATCTTGCTAAAGATACAGCTATTTTATATGATAGATTAAAGAAGATTCCGAAGCCGTGGACTGAGGCTCATACTAAAACAGTCCAGAAAATCAAGGAAAGAGTAAAAAATCTTCCTTGTCTCACATTGGCTAATCCTACTTGGCCAAAGATAATAGAAACTGATGCATCTGATATTGGGTATGGAGGTATTTTAAAGCAATACTCTCCAGAAGATAAGATTGAATATCTGGTTCAATTCCATCATGGTAAATGGAATAATAGCCAGAAAAATTATGCAACTGTAGCAAAAGAAATTCTTGCTATAGTAAAATGTGTTTTAAAATTTCAAGGTGATTTATATAACCAAAAGTTTATTATAAAGACTGATTGCCAATCAGCTAAATTTATGTTTAATAAAGATTGTAAACATGATGTTTCTAAACAAATGTTTGCAAGATGGCAGGCATTATTGGCCCCATTTGATTTTGAAATACAATAGTCTTCCTGATTTTTTAACTAGAGAATATTTAGCTAGTTAATGATCATATTCATTATTTTATTGTGCAGGTTATTTAGAATGTGTAAACGAGATAATATGCTGTATTATTGTCCCTACTGCCAAAATCAACTCTTACCCAGGCAGATGCATGCATTATATTGGGATTTGCGCGTGACGCAGAATAGATTGAAAAAATTGATGGATGAATCTAAAGATTTGTTATTATACGCCAATTACTTTAATAAAGATGAAACAGATCATATTGCTAGTATCTTGCAAAGAGCTATGGCCAGAATGAAAGAAATTACGGCGGATATTATAGGAATCCGTAATGTGTTGGAAAATTATCCGATATATTTAGCCTAACAAATTGATGCTCCATTATATGCAGGATATGCATTTGGCCCGAGGTAACCCGACCTCTAATAGAGGAAGGGGAAACAAAGGAAGAGGCACTGGTAGAGGTGCTGTAATAGCCCAAATGGGTAAACAGAGGCTTATAGCCGAGGATCTGACAGGATCGTCGTCATCAAATGATAAAAGTGATGATACTGTTTCATATCTTCAGTACCAACAATTCCTTGAATGGAAAAATTCACAAGGGAAGCAAAAGGAAGATATGCCTGAATCATACTCTTCTGTTATACTAGAAGATGATAATGAAAATATCTAGTCTTATATGAAGATAGATTACAAGGAGTTAATATTATTCCTTGAAAACAGAGACCTTCAGTGGAAGAATGAGCCATGGAATTTAATGGCAAGATATTTGAATAATGCGTCATACGCAAGCAGTACTTATAAGTACAGAGCTCACTATGAGATGATACTCTCAACTACTGAATCATGCGAAATATTGCACTTTTATCCAGCCAATACAAGGAAATTTTATAACTTTTCTAAGATTATAATTAAACGGGTTATATCAGCAGAAGAATGGGGTTTAAGCACTTTAACTGAAAAGAGTTATACTCATCCGGAAGGGAAGGTTCCAGTAAAATATAATTACTGGGATTATGTTGAAAGCTTTTATAAAGCTTTGTTATATGAAAATGATAATAAGAAACACTCTTGGTTTATAAAGATATGCTCAGATGTTTATAGACAGAGTAATATACCAAATTGGTTTTCTCAGTGGTGGATCACCTATGGTCCTACCGTCAAGATATTGCCGGAACCACTACTCAGTTTATATACTGACTGGTTGGAGGTATCTCCAAAAATCCAAGAACTACAAAAAAGTAATACTCTCATTGAAGGAAGTTCTTATATGAATTTCTTTATTGAATATTCAATTCCATGGATAATGAAATGGAATGTAGAAGTGGATTATACTCCACATAATATTCCTGCTTTATACAGGACCTTTTATACAAGGTTTTGGAAGAAAATGCTCCAAAAGACGGCTGATGGAAGTATCCAATGTCAAGACACGATTAATAAGATAAAACAATCACTGGAAGAATATAATCAGGCGGACCATATGAAGCAAACCAATATCCCAAGTCCTTATCAACATATTATTCATAAAATTAAGATGAAGAAGGGACTAATGACAAAAGAAGAAATTTTAACTTCTTATTTTGAAGAGGTTAAAAAAGATTTAATGAAAAATCTTGAAGTTGAAATTCCTTCAGACACATCCATGGCTTCTGCAAATAATACAGAAGATGAAGGGGAATACTGTCTACCAGGAGAGTCCCAGCCAGTTACAGAGGACGACATAAATGATTATATCACGAATATCATAACACAGGTGAATAAAGAAGAATCTTCTATATTACAAAGCACCAAAGGGAAAGATAAGATCTGACGCGGATGCATTATTGAAGATTCCCTCAACTTTCATAAAGTACCTTTTATAAAGCAGCTTTGATAAAGTTGCGCACATTATTGGCCATTTGTCGGCCATTTCCTTTCTTTTATTTTAGCCGGCCACTTGTAAAGTTTGGGCCATATTAGTTGTTTTATTCTTTGAAATTTTTCTATAAATAGCGTAGGAGTTTGAGTAGAGAGGGCAGAATACACCCCCACTCTCATTGTAAATCTCCCCATTGTAAAAATCTTTCAATTCATAAAAATTCTCTATTGCCTGAGCGCAAACTAAGGTATTCATAATTGTTCCTTTATTTTGTTTACTTATATAATTTTAAGTTTGTATCTGGCCTAAATGATAGGCTAAATCTTTAAGTATTGAGCTCTGTCACACTAGGCTACTGGGGTAAAATGATTCTAATAACATATTATGATTAGAATCTCAGCAGGTGGTGGTGTTAAAGGTATGGTTTGATAGACAACGCAGGCGGAAGGTTGAATGCCAGAACCAAGGTTCTGTTGTTTGCCCGCTTAGCCGAGGATGGCGCTTAGGGCTGTTGTTGAACCTAATTTTGGGTTCAGCCACTCCTTGCCAGGGTTGTGTCACCAGTAAAAACTTTTCCTGTTACCCCCATGCTGTTAAAGATCCGTCATAAAATGGTGCCATTTTATGACGGATATTTAACAGCATGGGGGTAACAGGAAAAGTTTTTACTGGTGACACAACCCTGGCAAGGAGTGGCTGAACCCAAAATTAGGTTCAACAACAGCTCTAAGCGCCATCCTCGGCTAAGCGGGCAAACAACAGAACCTTGGTTCTGGCATTCAACCTTCCGCCTGGGTTGTCTATGAAACCATACCTTTAACACCACCACCTGCTGAGATTCTAATCATAATCTGTTATTAGAATCATTTTACCCCAGTAGCCTAGTGTGAAAGGTAAGATTAGCCAATATTGAGAAAGGTAAGATTATACCTATTTATAGAAGTATTGAATTTGCTTCAAAATTTCCTGACATCATAACAGATAAGACTCAATTGCAGAGATTTCTAGGGAGTCTGAATTATATTGCTCCATTTTATGAGAATCTTGCTAAAGATACAGCTATTTTATATGATAGATTAAAGAAGATTCTGAAGCCGTGGACTGAGGCTCATACTAAAACAGTCCAGAAATCAAGGAAAGAGTAAAAAATCTTCCTTGTCTCACATTGGCTAATCCTACTTGGCCAAAGATAATAGAAACTGATGCATCTGATATTGGGTATGGAGGTATTTTAAAGCAATACTCTCCAGAAGATAAGATTGAATATCTGGTTCAATTCCATTCTGGTAAATGGAATAATAGCCAGAAAAATTATGCAACTGTAGCAAAAGAAATTCTTGCTATAGTAAAATGTGTTTTAAAATTTCAAGGTGATTTATATAACCAAAAGTTTGTTATAAAGACTGATTGCCAATCAGCTAAATTTATGTTTAATAAAGATTGTAAACATGATGTTTCTAAACAAATGTTTGCAAGATGGCAGGCATTATTGGCCCCATTTGATTTTGAAATACAATAGTCTTCCTGATTTTTTAACTAGAGAATATTTAGCTAGTTAATGATCATATTCATTATTTTATTGTGCAGGTTATTTAGAATGTGTAAACGAGATAATATGCTCTATTATTGTCCCTACTGCCAAAATAAACTCTTACCCAGGCAGATGCATGCATTATATTGGGATTTGCGCGTGACGCAGAATAGATTGAAAAAATTGATGGATGAATCTAAAGATTTGTTATTATACGCCAATTACTTTAATAAAGATGAAACAGATCATATTCTATAATTAGTGTTTATTATTTGCTGTATGTAAGGACTCTAAACATTATTTCTTTAAGTTACACTCACTCTCTTTTTCCATTTAATTTTGAGTTGATTGCCTCTATGGTCACTCAACTTTGGGTAATTGGCCACCATGGTCACTTATCTTTGCTTTGTCTTTCTATGGTCACTCAAGTTTGGGTAATTGGCCACCATGGTCACTTATCTTTGTTTTGTCTTTCTATGGTCACTCAACTTTGCCCAACTAGCTCATATGGTCATCCAACACACAAATCCTAACGTCCGTTAAAATTTTGCTGACGTGGCAACTACAAAAATATTAAAATATTTAAGACTAACTCAATTAAAATTAAACTCCACCCAAGAGTTCTTGCTTGAGGTGCCCATTTTTTCAAAAAATGACTCATTTTTCTTTAAATCTATCAAGAAAGCCTTCTGGTAATACATTTTCAACGTTAATTTCTTCACCTAATGAAAATCTGAGCACCCAAATAAAGTTCGCCTCACTTAGCTCATTCACTTACAAATGAAACATAAACATACGAAGACTCATTCTTTTTAACTAGCCATCGAATAATCCTGGAGCTTTCCTCACTCTCTATTGTTGTTTTCATTTCATGAATAAGTGGACCTACAGGTGTGACTTTTTTCTTGCTTAGAGTTGAGAGATAATCCACATACTTCCCTTCAATTTCATTACAAATATTGATCAAAATAATATCATGGGATATTGCAAACCCACTGAAAGTAAAATTTGGTCCCAAGAAGTTGTTCATCTTGGCAGCGAGTTGCAGTTGCTTTGTTGCATAGTCCTTAAGAAAAATATCTGAGAATGCAAAATCTCTTGAACCAGTTTTGCTAAACAAAAACAATATTACTTAAACAAATACTATATAATAAATCAAAAATTTGTGCCACTTCAATAAAAATTTCAGCTTATAGAAAGCGTCAAAAGCCGCTAATTCGTTAATGCCAGATACTAATTCATTTGGGTGCTCAGATTTCATTAGGTAAAGAAATTAACGTTAAAAATGTGTTACCAGAAGGCTTTCTTGATAGATTTAAAGAAAAATGAGTCATTTTTTGAAAAAATGGGCACCTCAAGCAAGAATTCTTGGGTGGGGCTTAATTTTAATTGGGTTAGTCTTAAATAATTTAATTTTTTTTATTTATGTAACTAGCCAAAATATTTTTGTAGTTGCAACGTCAGCAAAATTTTAACGGACGTTAGGATTTGTGTGTTGGATGACCATAGGAGCTAGTTGGCCAAAGTTGAGTGATCATAGAAAGACAAAGCAAAGATAAGTGACCATGGTGACCAATTACCCAAAGATGAGTGACCATAAAAAGACAAAGCAAAAATAAGTGACCATGGTGACCAATTACCCAAAGTTGAGTGACCATAGAGGCAATCAATTCATTTAATTTGTTATGTATATTGATTTAATATATAATATGGAATGTGGTATTTATTTAGACTGCCAAATGTATTCCTTAGGCTTTGTATGTAATATAAGTCAGATATGAATTAGCCATTCATATATGCCAATTCTTCTACTGCACCTTTAGTTACCCTTCCTCTTTTCCCCTTCTTTATCACATAGCTATTTATGTTTTCTTCTATTTTTCATTCTTAAATACTTTTTCTTTTTCTTTATGACTGTATTTTTTATTGCTTAACTGTGTATTTTATTTTGTTTCTTATTTAGTGAGGATTTTCACAAGAAAATCTATTTAAGTTGGTAAGCGGAAGAATTCGAGGAAGTAATTAAATACTGACGAAAATAGCAAAAAAGGAAGGAATAGGTAGAAATAAAAAAAAAGTTAGATGTAAAAGCTAAGCAATTCGAGTAAAAGAGTAAAACTGCACCGGTATGCATTTATAATAATAAAAAAATTACTCACATATGCTGTTCATGCAAAATCTATTTTTTTCCTTTTTTTCTTTTGTAGCCCTATGTTTCTCGAAGAGATTGAAGGTTGAAATTTAAATCTTAGCATCTTATAGATTTTTTCTGTCATGTCAATTCCTTTTTAATGAAGTTTGTAGGTTAGATACTTAGACAAGGATAAAAATACCGAAAGTACTGAATTTAACTCTATAAAAAGGTTCAACGCTCATAAAAATACAAACTTTATAAACTGCATCAATTCTTCTTCAAAGTAATTTCTTCCTTTGCATACTTTTTAATAAAGAGTTTAGTCTCAACTATCTTAATAGACAAAATAATAATAATTGAGAAACGTGTACGACTAATTGTTGGTCTAATTTCCTTTAATATGACGTATGATAAAGTATTTTAAATGACGCCTCTGCTGAAATTCCTCTAATTTCCATATTTTGCGTAAACTCCCCCATTCCAATTAAAAAGTAAAAAAGTGAATATCAATCTACATTATTTAAAATGCTATATCTACGAGATGAACGTTGAATCTGACAATTTGCTACTCCAGCATTCAAAGCAACCTCTCTAAATTCAGCTGAATATTTAGAATGAATTTATTTAGAATATACACTCATAATACTAGATTACTCCATCCGTTTCACTTTATGTGTCATAGTTTGACTCGACACGAAATTTAAAAAATAAAGGAAAAATTTTAAAACTTGTGGTCTAAAATAAGACATAGATATTTGTGTGGTTGTAAATCATTTCAGTAATGACAAAACTATTATGAAATCTCAAGTTGTCACGTGTCCCTCCGTTAATTAGAAGGGCATATATGATTCATAGTATGACGGTGATGTTTTGAGTGGACCAAACTTTGAACGGAGGGCATTTTAAAATTATTTCTCATAGCAGAGGGGCAAATCAGACTCTTTTTCATTTTTTTTTTTTGAACAGGTTAATAAGAAAATGCTGCCACATAAATTGAAACGGAAGGAGTGTTATTTATAACGAATTTACAACATACCTTTTCGTTAATTTTATTATTTAGATTTCTCAAAGACCACTTCATAATATTCAACTTGGTTTTTATAATCGCGCTAGCGCGGTCCAATTTACTAGTTTAAATTAATGGACATCAAATTCCGAATAGCTTAACCTGAAAGTTTTATATATATATATAAGCTTGTACTTTTTCGGTGGGATCTGTACTACCCATCGAGTGTACCATTTTTTAAATTCATCTAATTTCTTAAGATATTCAATATAATTCACGAGGAATCAAGTACTGAATCATTCAAAAGGTCTTCATATAATTAAATCGACTTGTCATTTAACGCACACTTCTAAAACTTAAACCCACAATCAAGCTATGAGCCTCTAGGTATTTCTAAAATAAAATTAACGTCTAAAAATATAAGGTAACTGAGAGGAAATCGATTACCGCTAGAATGAATCGAGAAAGCTCACCAATTGTGAAAAACAAAGCAACCTGTCTCTAAATGTGTGCCTTGTCTCCTACGACCTCAGCACCTTCCATAAAAGGCCCAGTAAGTCCCATAAAAAACCTCGAAAAGTTGGTGCAAGGAATTTCTCGAAA